>CM052702.1:9911620-9950406 GCA_028551405.1 Uromys caudimaculatus
AGGTACCAGATGGAGGGGTTGGAGAAAGGTCTGAAGGAGCAGAGGGAATTGGTAGCCCCATGGAGGGAGCAAGAGCGTCAATGGGCCTGACCCTCCCCCTGGTCGTCCTGGAGTTCAGACCACCAACCAAAGAATACACATCTATTGACCCATGGTTTGGACTACATATGTGGCAGAGGAATCACCTCAATGGCCATCAGGGAGAAAGGAGAGGACTTTGAGCCTGAGGGTGCTAGAGGCCCCAGTAAAGGGGAATGTCAAGGTGGGAATATGGGAATGGGTGGGCAGGTAGGTGGGAGGAGGAATTCCCTCACAGAGGCGGGGAGGGGGTGGGGATAGGTGGTTTCCAAAGAGGAGACCCAGAAAAGGGGAAACACTGGAAATGTAAATAAAGTATCAAAAATAAATAAAAAAAAAAAAGAAAGAAAGAAATTATATTTATTCTTAATCAGACTCTTTAAGCATGGTTATCTTGATATTATAGAAGTTGAAGACTATATTAGATACTTTGTTCTTAATATAATATGTCTCTCTTTCAAGTAAATTTGTCAAAATGTAAACGACACAAAAGCCAATTATAATGAACTTCTCTATATAACATCAATAATAAAAATGCAGCATTCCTAATTAAAAAAAAAAAAAAAAAAGAACTAACCAAACTTGATGCATGTATGTATCATTAAGGTCAAATGGACCAGCTCACAATTTCTGGTTCCCAGACTAGTGCATGGACCAATACTTTAAAAAGGGATTTAGGCCCAGTATAACAAAAATACCAACTCAGTTTTCTAGTTGTCCTTGGAAAGAAAGCCAGACAAAACCAAATCTTCCATATTCTACCCAATAGAAAGGGCAGTGGCTGTTATCCACCAACAAGTTGCACAAAAGGGGAAGCAAAGCCAGACCAAGTTTTTCTGGAAAACAGAGGTACAGCACCAAGAATCCTTATTCTAACAAAAGCTTACTGAATCTGATACCAATAACATAGGCAAGGTGTGGTAGGGTTCCTCATATTGAACACTACTCCCTGAAAATGCCATTGTCCTATATAGTCTCAGAGGAAGCGATAGTGTACAAAATTATCTCTATGCATGTTCCATTATATAGAATTTCAATAGAACGTGATGCTAACACTCCAGGTGGAAGAGACAGAGACAATTCTCAAAGGTCATAAAGTAAATGACAAGATGCAGTGCTAATGCCTCTTTCCTAAGTGCCACCAACATCCGATGTTACATTGGCTTGTGACCCAATCATTGAACCATGTCAGAATACTCTTTTGAGCATATAGGAATCTCAGTATAGATGCATGGCTCCTTGGAAACCCTGCTCAGGTTCTTAGAGTGAAGTTACCCGGCAGGTTTCCTGGGAGAGAAGACAGAATACTATGTCTGCCCTGATTACTGAGACCCTGGCAGTCATCGTTCTATGAGTGTTAGCATGATTATTTTATATCAAAGAAACCTACTGTCTGCATATAAGAAGACTGAGTTATTTAAGACAAAATCAAATTTCTACCATTTGAAATCCATGGAGTATAGCAATAAATAGCTCTTTTATTATAGCTTAGAGTACAAGAAAGTGGAGCCAGTTCATAAAACTTAACGGTTGTTCTGAACAAGCCTCTTTATTGTTTTCCTAATGAAGTGAAAAACAAATAGCTAGTGTATTTCAAAAGGGAAGTGCTTTGTCCTAAGAGCCCAATCTCAATTAACTAGATTAGAGTGAATTCACCTCCTTGGAAATCCCAATATAGTCTATATTTGGCATTGTTGATATTATCATATTTATCTTTTTCTTATGAATGATGTAATGCTCTTCTTAGAAGGTTGAGTAACTGGGTGAAGCTCTGTAAAATGGATAAGAATGCTGGTCAGAGCATACATCATAGACATCACACTGACTCTCACAGATGTCATAGATCCTCCAGTTATATCTAAGAAAGAGTCCAATTCAAGAAAATTAATCTGTGACTTGCAGATATTTAGGAAGCTGTAAAGAAAATATGACCAATGTCATTGTTAGAAGATAATTTTAATGTTTGATTTGCTTCTGACAATATTTTTCTAAATGGACTTTTTATGTGACTTGACCTTAGTTTTATGGATCACTAGCTCCTGTCTGCCTCTGTTGTATAATTGATTTAATGGTTTACTTGTTTTTGTGTTGGTATTTCCTTCTCTCCAGTTGCAGAGTAAGCTCTACAAAAGAAGTGCTTAGGAATGGTGTGAATGTGTGAAATATGAGTGTAATGAATCAATAAATTAATGAAGATAAAAGTAATTTTTTTTAGACTGTTACATTATTACATACCATGAAGCAGAAAAGAACTATAAATAATTCAGAATATTGAAGGAGATGAGATAAATGAATTACTATAAGTCATTATGGATCCACGATTTTATTAAATCAAATATACTTAATGACTCATATTCTTAGTCTAAGTTTGTGATTAATGATATATATTCTCAACAAGTATGTACTTATTTATTTACAGTTAATGAAAAGCGATCTCTGAAAAGTTAAGCTCTGAAATGTCACATTTCCTCTGTCATTCAAAGCAGCTTCAGTAAAGACCAGATGGTCCTTACCTCACTTTGACTTTCAGACATATGTATTTGGTTTTTCCTACTGTTAATGTACATTTCTTTCTCTTTAATTGGTTCCCATTTATCGTATAATTTTACTCTCATTTATCTCCTCCAGGATGTTTCCCAGATACTTTCATTATGCACTGTAACCATAAATCCAATTCCCAAGAGACTGAGGAGGTTCCCTAATACCACAGTGGGTGAGCTACAGGGAACCATTCTAATAAACACTGAATTAATGGATGACTTAATGAAGGATCATCAAGTCTATGAGAATTATTCTTAAATGGATCAGTATTAGGAAAACAGAATAGAACCAGGAGGCTAGAATCAGAATAAACTCAGACTGCATTGTATAACTCAGTTGTCCTTGGAATACTAGCGTTTAGAGAACCTGGCTCTGCCTGAATATTATGCTAGGTATTTACCACTCTTCACTTGCAATTCTATGTAGCAAAGGAGAATGGATTGAAACACTAGGAAAAGATTTAGACAAAGTCCAGTGTAGAAGAAGCAGTGACAGAAAACACATTATATGTCTTGCCAAATGCATAAATTGTCTCTCAAAGTGGATGGGAAATTATGAGAATGGTAGGCATAAAAACAAGTAGCAAACCCTTCGGTGCAAGAATGATATTGACCAAGTAGAAGGTAGCACACTATGGATTCAGCAATGTATTCCTGTAGCAAGAGATTTAGAGAATGTAGTAAAACTTGCCAAACAACAATTATAATTGAGCTCTATTCTGCAAACAGCATAAAAGTACTCTGGTACCTAAGGATGGTGATGTTATCCTTACATGTCTGCTTCTGTGCACTCTTGAAAGTTGTCTGACACTTTGTATTCTCTCAATGATGAGCCAGTAAAGTGATGGCCAGTGTCTTGTTACTGAAGCTCACTGTCTGCAATGTATCAGACCTTGTAGAAACAGAGCGGGTAGCCCCCTGACAGTGTCTGTTACTAAAACTGCAGCGGACTTAGGTCTCCTCTTGGAGTAGTTCCTGAAGATTTAGGGCCAGCTGCAGTTCTGCCTTCTAATGGGGCTTTCCTTAGATTTGTAATTACATAGGCTAAAGTGGTAAGAAAATGTAAATGATTATTATCGAGGTAGGTTAAATGAATTATTCTAAATTATAAACCCAAACTGTGCACTATAAATGACTTAAATATTATAAAATGACAACACTTTTATAAGAAGATGTTTCTTAAAGGTTTAAGGAAAATTAATTTATGTGTGTCCAATAAGATAATCTGTCAGCAATCCTACATTTATCAGAAATCACTGAGAAATCTGCTTTCTCAATAGCTCGTTCTACTTGAAAGACATATGTAGCTTAAGAAATTTAGGCAGAAGACAGGGCAGTCTAGTTTCAAAGTAGGAAATGTTTAATTACCTATTTTATTTCTATTATACAGCAAGATTAGAAATAATAAAAAAGAAAACCAATGTAGGATATTGTACTATTCCCTAATAATGAGGAATGGGTACCTAGAGGCCATTTTTCATTTAATTTTACTTCTCAGCATAGAGATCAATGTGAGTTTAATTTTTCTCATGTGTCTTTTTATTTAAAAACCATTGGCATATAAGGAAAATGAATTTTTATTAGTTAAGCTAATGAACTTTCTGTATATGTTCTGTAGAATTTCCATTAAATGAAAGTAGTGAATCAAATCAGGGCATTATTTAATGTGTATATTAATTAATTGATCAAGCCTATTAATATGTGGCAACTCAATCACCAAATCAAGATATATAGCAATGCCTCAAGATGATTATTAATCTTTTGTGAGAATAATTCAACTTGTTTAACTCAGTATGTACAATTGTGGAATTCAGTTATGATGAATTCGCCAAGACCAAGGGTCTTATTCACTGCTGAGCTTTTTGGTCTTTCATATAGCTCCCTGCAACTTCTTACATGGACTTGTTCCTGGCTTTGCATCTGACTCAATTTTTATTTTGCATGATAGACTTCCAGTCTAGATTTGTTTTTTTAAAGATTTAACTAATAGTTTATATAGTTTAAATTTTACTTCACTTAATTTTTACTTTTGTACAGTATTCCATGTGGGAAAATGGGCACAGCTGTTGTTTCTAATTTGTACTCATATAAATATTGTAGCAAGGTATTTTATGTATTTTACCTTTTACACTCATAAAGAGAATTTTCAGTCAAAGTAATATTCAGCAAAACCAACCAACCAACCAATAACCACCACCATCAACAACAATAAGAACATTTTGAGTCATGTAATTATGAGAATATAATTATATACATGATAACAATATGACATTATATGATAATACAAACTTACAAACTTCTTAAAATGACATTATCTTAGAAAACTAATATTATCTCAATATTACATTGCATTATATAGAAATAGAGAAACAAAACCTCAAATATCAACATAATATCTATGTATACATGCACAAATATATTCTTAATAAAAAGAAGAGAGAAATACTCCTGCTGTTATAATTCTTATTTTTGAACTTGTCATGTGACCTTAGCTGATATTTAGAACTGCTTTCTTCTACTATGTATTCTGTATTTTGTCTACTCTCCACGGGCACATCAGCAGGTCTTTTTTCTCTTCCTGAAGGGATAATCCATTTCTTCAATTCTAAAATCTGGGTTCTTTGTCATCCTGTTTAAGTTTGATTTTATAGTTTCCCATTGACCTGAATCACAAGGCATGGTAGCATCAAGAGATTTCCTAAATAATCTCCTGTATTTAATACATAATTTATTCTTCTATACCCTCACTGTAGAAAAGCAATTCAATTTCACCCTGGTGGTATAGATAAATAAACCCTCTTAACAGAGTTTTTACTGTTGACTTTAAGGCATCAGAAGCCCAAAGGTGTCTATGTCTTAGCTTTCAGCTCAATGGGATATTTGTTGTTGTCCTGGTGGAGTACTGTCCACTGTGGAAATAAAATTCAAATTATATCTATCAAAAAGTGTCCTAAAAGTACAAATTTGTTTATGCATATACAAATTTGTACTTTTAGGACACTTTTTGAGCCCCTTTACTTCAGATTGTATTTATTCTTTTTATTTTGAATTTTCTTAATCTTTTGTTATCCACTGTATCCCATGCTTTTATTTTTAAGAAGTATAAGGTAAACAATAAAGGGTTTTACTTTTTTCAAAGTTGAACAGCACTTCTGCATTTCAAGGCAGCATTTAATCTTTCATACAGTTCCAATCGCAGAACATGACTGAATTTATTATCACCATATTAGATGAATCAGGCAGCAGGATGGGAGACTGTTTGACATCATGGACTTAATCCAGGCAGCATTTAGAAGGCATTTCTTAAGAGGAGAGACAGCATTTCTCTTCGCACTTACTATTAAAGTTGTCCTTGTGCCATAAAGAGAGAATCACTTCATTGTTTGGAATTTAAATGTCTACACACATTGGATTTAATAAAACATTATTAGAGAAAAATCTTGGCAATATTACAAACAGTGGTCTGGGTCTTTTTGTGTATTCTGCTATTAGTAAGTACTTCACAAAGTCATGACTTTATCAAGTTGATATTAATTTCCAACTTCATAAAACAGCCTAGAAGCATGAAAAGGAATAAAAAACACAATTTAAAGTAAAGACAGCATACACATAAATATATTTTGAGACAAAGTCTTGCTCTGTAACACAAGCCAGCCTAGTGCTCCTGAGCCTCCTGCTTTTATGCCATAACTGCTGGGATTTCATGTGTGCACCGACATGACTGGCTCTAAATTTCCATAAAATTTTAGAAAATATGATCCCATGATTATATCACCTTTGAATGGATAAATGGTGCTTTTATGCTATTGAGCACCATTCAGCAATGTAGGTAATGAACAAGTGATGTGAACAATGACATGTATGGATCTCAGATGAATTATGCTGATTAAAAGAGGTGTTATATTATTGATTTTGCATGATATTCTGTAAATAGAAACACTATAGACAAATTGGTTGTCAGGTACTGGAAGGCAAGGCATTGGGGAGACAAGTACTTTATATCTTGGCTCTGCTTAAGATCAGATTGTGTACCTTTACCACAACTCACAAAACTGTTTACTAAATAAGTGGATATTATTATAGTATTTATATAAATTTTTAATAGAAAATATGTGTTTTAAAAGGAAATTCAAAGCTATAAAGAGCCTACTTGAAAATGAAAGTGTTTACAAACTTATCTGTTGCTTGGGTATAACGACTGATTTGAAGGAAAATGGATTTTAACAATTGTTTCAGAATGAATGAAGTTGGATAATATTGAGTGAATGGCCAACATTTCTTTTAACCATGATCCCATATGAACTTTTGAAGACAGGATATATAGAATTTCCCCTAGGTTGTCTGTAAGGAAATTAGAGGCTAAATCAGAACTGCTTCTTGGGAAGAACATTTGAATGAGCATTGATTACATCCAGTTTTCAAGATCTGGTGACTTTTGGTCATTACTAATAAAATGCTCTAATCTCCAAAGCTGCTAGGCTAAGGTTTCTTTTTCAGTTGATATCTATTGTCTTTAACATCTGTCTGCAAACTGTGCCTTCTTACCATGACTTAAAATTTTAAGCATATACAAAAATGTATGGGGGCTTTGCTTACTCAACCAAAACAAAACCTGCTATCTTAGGAACATAGTCTCAATTTAGACAAATTGTAGTAGTGTGCTGGAGGATATATTTCCTTATTATTAATTAGACTTAAGATATTAATCTGAGGACATCAACACCTGTAGAGATGATTCTGCTCTTGACGTTTCTCAGGAGAGTGAGCCACAAGTAGATTTTCTCTTCTTCTTTAATCTGGATTTGTTCATGTATTTTTCCCCACAAATCAGTCAGAAGTAGATGCAACAGCATATCTTCTTGTAACTTTGAGTCACCATTAGGCTTATAAATAAAGTAAATGCTTTTTTCCATTGGTCATGTATTACTTGAAAATCCTGTTAATATCAGTACTTTAAGTAATATAGTTTACCTAACATTTTCACATTTGATAGAATTTGTATCTTTATAATATGGTTTAACTTTGCTTTCTTTATAATTAAAATTTTCTCAAAGTAATAGAAGCAGATGAATGAAATGATAGTGGGCTTTTGTTTTGATTGTAGAATTTTCTTCGAATTGTTTTGATCTTCATCTTTGAAGAAATTTTAAAGCGATATATATCTATTGGTTCTTATATCTGTTGGCAACATAAGTCCATTCTAGAATGAAACTTATCAAATCATTTCAATAGAAGAATTTATGAATTTGCATTGACTCAGAAATTCTGCTTCTAGACAATTAATTTGATCTAACAAAAGTAGTTGGTTCTAAAACACCACCAGAAAAAGAGGCAGCATGCAGCTACTTATGAGAGAACTGTTCTGGAGTCTGTGGCAGGTACTGGTCTTTTTCTACCCATCCTTAAGGTTTGGAGAGAGTATACTCTAATTTTAGGTGAAATTTAGAAAAATAATAGTCTTGGATACTGTCCTATAACTGTGAAGAGATACATGACCAAGACAACTTATAAAAGAAACATTTAATTGAGGGTTTGCTTACAGTGTTAGAATGTAAGTCTCCAACCATCACAGCAGGGAGCAATGTAGCAAGCAGGCAGGCATTCTGTTGTAGCAGTAGCTGAGAGTTTTAGATCTAATCCAAAAGCAAGAAACAAACAGAGCAAGATTGCATATGGAATGGGCTCTCAAAACCTCAAAAGCTATCACAATGACACCCCCTCCAACATAGTCATATCTCCTAATCTTTTTTTTTAATTAAGTATGGTATTTTTATTTTTTTATTTATTTTATTTTATTTTTTGATACTTTATTTACATTTCCAATGTTTCCCCTTTTCTGGGTCTCCAGAGGCGGGGAGGGGGAGGGGATATCTCCTAATCTTTACTAAACATTTCCAACAACTCAGACCAAGTATTTAAATATAAGCCTCTGGGTGGCCATTCTTCTTTAAATAACTCCATATATACTTTATTTAATAATTCTTTCAAACAAAGTATGATCTAGAAATATTCTATATTAAAATTCTCTAAATTTTCTTTTTAAATTTAACATTATTTTATAAGTGCTGAGAAAGTCATAACAGCCAACATTTGAGATGTTGTCAGCCCACTAGCATGTTAGGGTTATCCTCTTTTTACTAAGAGAACTGGGATATTAATCCATTTTGTACCCATATCTTATGTGTTCTATAAATTTGGAAATTTATCATATATTTAAGCTAAAGCTTTTGGGGATAAATGTATTAGATTTGCAATTTCATTCCCATAATGCCCCTTAACAGTTGAAATAGTAGGCTCTTTGATAGGGACATAACAGAACAAGTACAAAGCATTCGTGGTGTAACTCTAACCAAGCAAGTGAAAGACCTGTATAACAAGAACTTCAAGTCTTTGGAGAAAAAAAATTGAAAAAGATAGAAGATGAAACGCTCTCTCATGCATTTGGATTGGTAGGATTAATCTAGCACCAATGGCCATCTTACCAAAAGCAATCTACAGATTCAATGCTATTCCCACAAAATTCTAACACATTGCTTATAGATCTTGAAAGAACAATACTCAACTTCATCTGAAAAATAAAAATCCCAAGATAGCTAAAACAATACTGTACAATAAAAGAACTTTTTGAGGTATCACCATCCTTGACCTCAAGCTGTACTACAGAGCAATACTAATAAAAATAAAAGCACATGATATTGGCATAAAAGCATACAGGTTAATTAATGGAATGAAATCAAAGATCCAAAAGTAAACACACACATCTATGAACACTTGATTTTTTTTTACAAAGAAGACAAAGCTATACAATGGAATAAATAAAGCATCGTCAATAAATGGTGCTGGTCTAACTGGATATTTGCATGAAGAAAAATGGAAATAGATCAATATTTATTACCTTGCATTACTAAATAGAGTCGTAAGCTTCATAGAGAAAATAAGTTGCAATTAATTGCAGCAGGTACTTTCTTATCCACAAAGGTACTTTCTGTTCAGAGGTGTGTTTGTCACCACTGTAGTAATAAACAAACTGGGTATTGGCTGTGGAAATACTTGCACCAGCAAACAAATCTGCAGTTCTTAAAACACTGATATCAGTATTTAAAGTATAATATTATTTTATAGTATTTATATTATTTTATATATTTTAAATATTTTAAAGTATACATACATATATATACATACACACACACACACACACACACACACACACACATATATATATATATACTGTGAAGAGTATGCATACTATCTGACTTCCCTTCTTTATTTTTAAATGATATTTATTTTGTCCCTTACTTATTTCTATAAAAGATTTGCTCTGAGGGTTATATGATGTAAGGCTTGTGATATATATTCTGTCTAACTGTTGGCAAAACTGATAAAATGGCTCGGCAATGTTTTCAGAAACATTATTAGTTACCATGTACATATACACATACACACGCACACATATATATCTATATGGTTTAAAAATTGCAAAATGTAGTGCTGTCATTCAAAGTATTTGATCATTTTTTTCAGTGAAGAAATCAAACTTAAAGGGTTAATACAGTTTTATTTTTTGCAAACAAATATTTCAACATTTTATTGTTTTTAGCAGAAAGTAGACTATTATCCATACAATGTATAATAAAAACAAGTGGAAACAATTTTTTAGTTCTTTTAAAAAGTACAAGCAACAAACTTTTGAAATAAATTGGGGTATTTGCCATCATTCCTTCTATTTTTCTTGGTAGGTGACTGACACTTGTTGAGGCATTGTCTACTCCTGGACGGCTATAGCCAGAGTTAACTATTGACTATTGAAGGTATTTCACTATATCAGCATAGAAGGCAATGCAATCACTAATATATCCTTTCTTTTGAAAGAGATGGAGGGCAATTGTTTAACAATCTTTCCTGCCTCCACACTAACCATCAGGCGATTGACTGCCTGCAAAAGACAAGAAACAAATCTTGATATGGGTTGCCAGGTGTATGTTTAATTGTAGAAAGTTCTTTTCCTTCTTTCCAGAATGTGGTAACTTATGCCATGCTTCTACATCCAAAGCACTGAGTTGCCCACAAGCCTCAGGAGGACACGTAGCCAGTTGTTGAGGATCACAATACATGCCTCCTTCTGTTAACATTTCAAAGTTATGACCACATTATTTTCTTGATTTCTAATTGCTTGGTTCTGATATCTTCCTGAATAATCAGTCTCCCTCAGTAGATATTTACAAGTTTTTGCTAAAATCCTCCAATAAGAAGGAAGAAAAGCTTCCCCACAAGTACAATCAGGGAGAGACAATGTAAAAGGAACAGTTGGTCTATATTGAGCAGAATCCTATTTGAGATCTGTACTGGCTAATTTTGTGTATCAACTTGACACAAGCTGGAGTTATCACAGAGAAAGGAGCTTCAGTTGAGAAAATGCCTCCATGAGATCCAGCGGTAAGGTATTTTCTCAATTAGTGATCAAGAGGGGTGGGGCCCCTTGTGAGTGGTACCATCTGTGGGCTGATAGTCTTGGGCTCTATAAGAAAGCAGGCTGAGCAAGCCAGGAGAAGCGAGCAACCCAGTTAGAAACATCCCTCCATGGCCTCTGCATCAGCTCCTGCTTCCTGACCAGCTTGAGTCCCAGTCCTGACTTCCTTTCGTGATGAACAGCAGCATGGAAGTATAAGCCGAATAAACCCTTTCCTCCCCAACTTGCATCTTGGTCATGATGTTAGTGCAGGAATAGAAACCCTGACTAAGACAAGATCGTTAAGAATCTTAAGTAAAATTGCTATATCATTTCTAACATTTTGCACCTGGCCATTAGGATTGGGTGTTTCATTCACTGGGAAAAGAGAAAATCCACTGTGTCTTACCCTGTCATTCAGAAACTATGTAGTTATAGGTCTGTACTCTGACTTAGAATTAATTTCCTATTAATGGGAGGAGAAACCTCTTTAATAACCTCAGTAAGAGATTAAGTGAAGCAGTGAAAAGAATATTTGCATGTTACCAAGAACTGGCCTCGATGGACAGGTTTAGGAGCAGAAGAAATTGGAGCTGGAGGTGGGGTAACAAACTCAGCCCAAGGAGGAAGAAACCGTCAACTTCATCCAAGGACACTAGATAATATATCTTCAGGGTCTAATTTTGTTTTCTATTCTCAGGGTTAGTTTTGCTTTTTCCGATAATTTTCACTTTTAATTTTAACTGTGTCATTTTTATTTGCTGTTCTTATTTTTTCCAAAGCTGAAATGTGTTGCTAGGAATTTTTTCTTGGCTCCTTTGAATCTGCCTCTCCCCAAATTGCTTTTAATAACCAGGACCAAATTCTGGGATCCAGGGATTCCTCTTCAGGGAAAAAAGGCTGAAGTTTACTAATGACCTCAACGAATTTCATTAACTGGTGGTGTCTTGCTTTAACTCCTTCCTCCAGAGATAATGTTTGCAGAATTTCTTTAAACAAATGTCACTCCCATGTCACTACATGTCCTGCCCTTTTACTTCCAATGAATGCTCCTGCCTTATAATACCTGTGTGTGCTAGATTCCCAGGAATTCCTCAGCGTTACCACCTTTTCCCCTTTTTCTTCCCTTAAATCTCTTTTTTCCGGTCCTTTTTTGATAACTACTTATAAGTGCTGGAGCTTACTTACCAGACCAAGAATACCTGATATGTCCATAAGGAATTAAACCAGGTCAATTGGAGGGCCCTCAACAAAACTTAAGCACGGCAATTGTTTTGAGAGCAGTCAGACTTTTTATACTTTTTTTTTTTTAATCAGGAACAGATTATAATGGCAATTGCCCAGATCAATATAGTTGCAGTTGCCAGGATACAGTGACATTTGCAAGCTTTACAGGATACAGAAGATTAATGTCTAAGCCATTGTTCTGTCATGCTTTTATGCTTCCTTGACTTACAATGGAGCATACAGAGAAACACAGAGTAGCCTGAGTGCCTCACTGCCTGACGGTGTGTGTCAATCTCTCAGGAACTGGAAGGCACATTGTGCTCCAGTAACCATGCACTCAAACCTGAAAAACCTATGTTGCATAACTCTCAAGGCATCTAGGCCAGACCAACTTCAGGATTCCCCACAATTCTATATCAGGAGTTCATGGCCTTGGGAGTCTGGTTTGATGTAGAATTTGCTGCTTTAAGAAAACAAGGTGTGAGAGCTTCCTAGAACGGTCATTTTCAAGTGTGACTTTCAATCATGAAATGAGGGTTTATCTTTAATTTATTTACTTATTCTTCTCTCATATATTACATCCCAACCCCAGTTTCTCCTCCATTTTATTCTCCCAGTCCCTGTCTTCACCCTGAACCCCAACCCCATTCATTCCTACTTCTCTTTTCTTCAGAAAAGCTCAGACCTCCAAAGGATATCAACCAAACATGGAATATCAAGTTGCAATTAGAATAGGCACAAACCCTCATATTAAGGTTGGATGAGGCATACCAATATAGGAAATAATCAACTCATACTCTAAACTAACAATGACACATGGAGGGCAAGGCACATGTGTATGTTGCTAGTAGGCTAACCTTCTGTGGTGACAAAATGCGAGTCATATAGAGAGACAATGGTCAACAGTCTTCAGGCCTGCCGTCATGAGTGCTGTGCTGTGGTCTCATTAGATCTAGGATAAGCAAGAAGAAATGCTGGGCATATAGCCACCCAGTGACAGCTAATATATCCTTGTAATTGAGTACATAGTATGTTTGTATTTCTGAGTCTGGGTTGCCTTACTCAGGATGACATTTTTCTGTCAGTTTGGCTGCAAATTTCATGATGTCATTTTTAATTGCCGAGTAACATTCTGTTGTGTAAATGGATCACATTTTCTTCATCCCCTCTGTAGCTGAGGGACATCTAGGTGGTTGCCAGTGTCTGACTGGTATGAATAAAACTGCTGTGAACATAGCTGAAAAAGTGTCCTTAGGGTAGGATAGAGCATCTTTTGGATACATACTGATGAATGGTACAGCTGGGTCTTGAGGCACATCTCTTTGTAATTTGCTGAGGAGCTGCTATGTTGATTTCCATAGTGATTGTACAAGTTTGCACTCCCACTAGCAATGGAGGAATATTCCCCTTGCTTCACATCCTTGCCACTATGTGCTGTCACTTGTATGATTGATCTTAGCCATTTTGACAGGCATAAGAAGAAATTTCAAGGTAGTTTTTATTTTAATTCCCTAACGGCTAAGGGTGGTGAACATTTCTTTAAGTGGTTCTCAGCCATTTGAATTTTTTCTATTGAGAATTTTCTTAGATCTGTACCCAACTTTTAAGTGGATTATTTGGTTTTCTGATGTCTAGTTCCTTGAGTTCTTTATATATTTTGGATATTAGCCCTCCATCAGATATGGACTGGGTGATGATACTTTTCCTTACTGTATGCTGCTGTTTTCTACTCCTGAATGGTATCCTTTGACTTACAGACTTTCAGTTTCATGTTAAAGACTTAAAATTATTTTTATACAGGTCCTCAGATCAAATTGGGTGTCTCCACTGATCTTTTAGCTGCCTTTGTAACTTCTAGGTTTACATAAAGTAGAATTGTCTATGGTGTTCTTGGTTTCTGGGAGCTGGTATGGCCTCTGGTAGAGCAGTGGGGTCCGGCTGGAGACTTGGACCTATGTATGGAGAGGAGGAAAGGGGAGCTCTGTGAACTCTGAGAAAGTGCTGGATGTGTGTAGGCAGAATCTTATCTTGTCTGGGGTGCTGAATACCATCATGGCCTCTAATATAGCACTGTGCTTCTATGGAGTTGTGCGCAAAGATATTGAGGCAAGGGGATCTGGGCAGGTTCTCAGGAAGCATTGGATTTCTAAGAGTGGAATCTTACCTGGGGTTCTGGATATAGGTGCAACTTCAGGTAGTGCGGGAAACTTTTGTGGAAGTTGTGTGCAAGGAAATGAAGAACTCTTAGTAGCAAATTGCACATCGATGAAATTGCTTTTCGTGGTTTTATTTTATGGTCACATTCTTTTTACCTTCTAAAGAAAATCCTGACACATGCACCAACTCTAGGGAATGAGGATGTGAAAGAAACATAGAGGAGTGATGGAAACCTGGCCTAGCTAAAGTCAGTGCAACTCAGCAAACAGGCAGGAAATGCTTTTAACCTTGCTTCAATCTATACAGAGGCTGTATATCATCTGCCTGGTTCTTGAGTCTGAAATGAAGTGAATAACTTGAACATGAGACATAGAATTGCAAAAGAAAAAAAACACAATTAAAACGCACATACATATGCTAGTTTTTGCTCACATATTCCTTCTTTTTAGTGAGTCTGTTGACCTTTGGGTATTACAGTTTAAGATGTACTAATGCTTAAAATGTATGAATGCTCTGTATCCCCACCTGAAATTGAGCCATTACTTCATGGAGATGCATTATTGAAGCAAATATATGGTTCTCTGTATCATTAAAGGCAACTCGATAGGTTTTGAGTGAACCAGATAGGCTTTCTCACCCATCAGCTGCTAAATTGTATGCATGCTATTTAAACTCAGGGATTCAAATCTGTCACCTATAACATGTGACTAATGTGGCCAGGTCTACTTTCTTCACATAATGTGAATATCCATTATGCGAGTCTAGGAAGACTGAAGTGCAGGACAAATGCCATACGTCAAATATTGATAAACACTCAGGATTTCCCTTTGAAAGCACATTTGAAGCCTGCCCCTTGTTTGTTCAGGAAATTAGTTACTTTGAACCATAGGCCATGATAGGCCTTCTGGGCAGTGTGCTGTACATAATAACACTTATGTATGAGAGTCACAAGGCAGATTTCAAAATTAGCCAGGCATGTTTGCTGTGGTGCCAGCTGTCATTTATTCAGTCATTTCAAGCATCAGTTGGAATTGCTCCATAAAGGTAAAGAAAGTATTTCAAACACCAATCTAAATACTTGATTTATTCATCAGAAATGAAAGGTGGAATTTCTCAAGCAAGCTGTGTGCAAAACTCATCTTACTGTCTGTACAGACTGCATGGCACAAAATCAAACCAGTTACATAAAGAGACTTGAAATTTCTGAAAATGTTTATATAACTCACAAGCACCTAAAATCTGTCTTGAATGTGCATGTTTAATTAAAATACCTTTCCAAATTTTCTTGGCAAAACTTGAGTCTTTTTGGCAAAACTTGAGTCTCTGTATCTTGCTGCTGTGACTTTGAGTCATCTTTACCCACGGTTACAATTTTCCCTTTTCTTCCTTTGTTTTTCTCTTCTTTCTTTCTGTTTACTTTCTGTTGAACATGATGTTAGATACTGGAACTTCTAAGAATAGCAGAGAAGATGCTATCTCTGCCTGCATGCTTCTCATTTTAATCCACTAATGCAAATCGCTTTAGTGAAATGTAAAATGTTTAGTTCATTTATGTTGCTGACTTTGAGGGAGACCGATGTGAGTCTATGAGAACATTCTCCCCAGATAAGGGTGCTTCTCTCACTCCACTCTGACCCACAGAGTATATATTTCACACCAACACAGATGCTCTATGCATGGGCAGTACTAGAAGATATAAATGAGATTTTAATTACTAATGTCTAAAATGAAATGAAAAACAAAACTCATCTCCGAAAGAAAACTTTCCTGGACACCTCTTTGCCTTAGCCTGAACTTATCCTTTACAGGGCAACTCTCAGTTGGTCTGTGCTTTGCTTGTAGATCACCACCAATAGTCCTGACTGGGACTGTCACAGCATAACGACATCTCGAGGCTGCCTGTGTTTCCAGGCACTATATTCTCTGTTCTTGAAAAGCACAGTAATGTGTTGGGACCACTAAGTCACATCTCCTTTACAACAAAAAAGGTACTGGTCCCTGTTTGGGGTCACTTTGTATCTTGACCAACCTGTTTTTCTCACCATGATATATTGTCATTTTTCCTAAAGACTAAACTGACTACAGACTTACGTTTCTGAAAACCTATACCAACATCTGAAGGCTTATTCTTGCTCCTCTTCACAGATACTCAGTACAGAATCCACTCTGAAGTAAATCTTGGAAAAATCCTGGCTTCCCTGCCTTATCCTGTATCATTATTTATCCACATGTGGCTAAGGTAATGATGGTTACGCAGTGGTTAGAGAAGAGAGGTTCAGATGGTTGGATTTATGAATTAGATGAGTGTATTAATCCTTAAAAGAAGATTCAACTAAAATAAGCAGAAAAAAACAGAGGAGGAATTTCTGGTTGAGCACCTCAGGAGCAAAAATATTGGAGAGAAAGGATGTACACTGTGATGGAGAAGATTGAATAAGTCTGTGATGTATTAGAGAACAGATATGGCAAAAACTGTCTTTTGCAAAATCTGGCAGAAAGACAGGCATTATTTATAGAACATAAGAGAGGTCTTGTAAAGGGGCCTTGAAGTACTAATACATTTAAATTTTATTCTTTAGGTAAAGATTTCTTTTAAAGCTGTTCCACACAATTTAAATAGAAAACAAGAAGTATGATTCTATAGAGAATGGTAATTTCATATACAATTGTTCTTCTATCTAGAATCAAGCCTCCTCCGTGGAAAGCACTTAAGTCACAAACGCTACTTTTATACTTATTTTCTGTGTATTTAAGTTTTTCTGTATATTTAAGTTTTTTTTCTACGTTACACAAAATAATAGCTCTGTTGGAAGACCTGCAATATATGCAAAGTGCTCTAAACTCTTTTCATGAAGTTCAATTGGTAGAGAGCTTTAGTAAATAAACATGCTCCAATGAGAAGGTTAATGTAATGGAAAATTAACAAGAGTAAAATACACTTTACTATATAATTAGCATTTAATTACCACAGAACTTTTATATTAAGTAAGAAAATATATTGATATTTGGAAAATATGCAGTTTTAAAGTGTTTATATGTTTTATACAGATGTGTACACACAAAGTGAAATACATGCTTTCATGCACATTACCACATCTGTGCCCACCATGCTCCACTCTTCCTGTAGGACAATGTCCCCTCCCAAATCCTTTCCTTGGGATTGTAAGAATCACAAAAGACTTGTTTGTGTAATGATTTGCTCCTCAGAATCATACTGAGCATATCAGCCCTATCTTCTAAAATTTTTCTTAATTATTAGGCATAAGGAAGATTGGAAGGATGTGGCTTATGATGGCAGCAATTTTCAAACACATATATGATATTTCTATTTTCTTCATTTAAAATTATACAAAACAAAAAACAGAAACAACAACAAAAATTAATCAGCCAAAAAAAGTAAACAGATAAGTTATCTTTTCAAACTGACTAGATGACAGACATCTTTTACAGTGTCGTATTATAAATAAGGATCACAAGAAATAGGCCAACCTCACAGGTGACAGAGCTGGGACTGAACTTTTTTGGACTATCTCTCTCATAAACAAGTTAGTGTATTTGAAGAAAATTGTTTTGTGTGTAAACTTGTTCAACCATAAGATTCAATTGGTACGAAGTTTTAATAACTAATATTTTAATATATGTAACTTGTGATTAATGTCTTTGCTGGGGCTGGAGATATGTGGTTAACCACTCTATTAGTTAAGAGTATGTGCTGCTCCTGTGGTGGACCAAAGTTTCATTTGTAGTACCCAAGTTGGGTTGCTCAGTCACATACAACTCCAGCTCCTATTCCAGAGAGATTAGCCACCCTCTTCTGGCTTCTGTGATCATCCATGCTCACGTGTATAGACCCATAAACAGACACACATATACCTGCAATTAACAATTTGATTAAAATAGTTTAAGTAGAATTTTGACTAAAGGATGAGAAATATGTAACATGCTTTTAATATAAGGATATCATGAGAGAATTTTTCAGCTTATAAGTGTTCTGTGCTTTCAAAAACCAAACAAACTCACTGGTGTAATGCCTCAGGATAGTTAAGATGACCACTTGAGACTCTGGATACTTTCTTTTGCCATAAGCACACTTGTCTTAATTCCTCTGGATGAAACTTTGCATTTAATGAGCTTTCCCGTTCCCTTGCCCTATCAGGTGCCAGTGGAAAGACTAGTATAGTCTTAGATACTAATGCCTCCCAACTAATTAAGCAAACCCCTTGCCAGTACTAGTGAGAAGCTCCCAAATTCAGTCACTGCCGCTACCAAGCACATACATGTGTCAAATCTTCTTCATCCAATGTGACAGTGAACAGGGCTAGGTGTCCCCTAGGCTAATGCTTAGGCAAACTTTGTTACAAGGAAGTAGCAAAAAGGCTGGACTCCAATCCCCTAGATGAGAGAAAACCTATGGTCAGTTCTGAGTCCAGACTTGAATAATTTTTCTTTAACACTCAAGAGACCAAAGCAAAGAACAACCTATGTGCATTAGTTTCAAGCATTGTAAAAGCTTTGGGTCTGGCAGTTTGCAGCTGCAACTGAAAATGTGGGCACATAAAGTAGATCACAATGGGCAAATTCAATCAACTTTCCTGTGTGAAATATATGCTGGGGTGTATGCTATTCTGAAGAACTATTATGCCAATAAAAAGCAAATGTAATGGATTGTTTTCCTGTGAGGCATAAATGTGGACTTTCTAATTTACTTCTTATGGAGCCTATTGGAAAAAGCTCATGCTGATATACTCCTCATAGCCTCATTTTAACAAATATCAATTGCTTAGTTTTGCAATTAAAAGCATAAATTAGCAATGCTTTACTCCATATTACTTTTATAGAATCATAAAGGTGAATGAAGTATATTTCCATACTTCTCAAGATCTTTTATCATTTTGTAATGTGTGGAGCTTTAATTAGCTTGCTTTTCTTTCCCCTTGGCATTGACCTTTTCTCCTATAGTTAAACATTTTCTTTCATTGTATGAGCAACTTTGATAATAAAGATCTATTTTCATTGAAGTTCACCAAGTCATTGTTACCTTGTCAATCAAACTCAAGGTAAATTTTTACTAGTAGCCTAGAACTTTAATTATGCATAAAACCAGTTTATAGGAGAACACATTTATTCTCTTTCCTTTTTAAGCCCTAATAGTCAAATATTTGATTCTTTAACACTAAAAGTACTTTTACCAGCTAGTGCCTTAATAAAAATTAACATTTATAATGTAAAATAAAACAAGGGAATGAAGTAGTGTTTAGCAAACTAAAGCTATATTCATTTCCGTATGACTATCTTCAAGTAGGAAAAATAATTACCTAAGTAGTTTAATTAAATTGGCCCATTTGACTCTGACTCTGACTATGGTGTGAGAGGCCATCGGTCTGCACTCAATATTATAGCCCACTTTTCCTGATGCTGATCTTGGTATTATGTCCAATATATGATTTTGAATTATCAAGGAGTGCATTCAAAATCACAAATTCTGCAATAGTTGTGAATTCCTTTGTATACTGGTTTTCTTTCTTTGCTGTTGTTGGTGATGTTGCACACGTAAGTTTTCCTTTCCCTTTGTAAATGTCTAAGCAAATTCCATCTACTCTAAGCTAAGAAAGTGTTAAGACATCAGAGCTGAAATTCCCTTCTGCTCCCTAAAGTGAAGTGGTGCCCTCTGTATTTGGGGCTTGCATTGCATGTATCCTAGCTATCACTTTGGGTTATTATTTTCGTTTATAAGCACTCTGAAATTCTTAATCTTCAAATGGCTTTCTTGATGTGAAGAACTCAACATAAATAATGTTATTAAAATATGGTCAAAAGCTTTCACCAGTGAGTGGTACAAATTGAAGCCCATGCCACAGGAAGGAGCCCATGCCTGACAATTCCTTGTCCAGTTTCCAGAGGCTGAATAGCACAGGGACCTGATAGAATCAAAAAACTGGCTAAAAAGAAAAGTCAGTAAAATCATTCCTATTGATATTTGACTATATTCTATACTCAAAGATTGGTGCCTAGTTCAATTTTAATCGGAGACCCTTCTTCCAGCAATCATAGGGGAGGAAGTAGAGAGATCCACAGCCAAACATTAGGCAAAACATGGAAAACCTGTGGAAGAGGGGGAGAAGGGTTGTAGGAACCAGAGTGGTAGAGGATACCATGAAAACACTACTCATATAATCAACTGACTAATACTAATAGGGGCCCACAGACTGAATTGGAAATCACATAGCCTGTGTGGATCAGAGCTAGGTCTTCAATGTATGTGTTATGGTTGTGTAGCTTGGAGTTCTTGTTGGACTCCTAGCAGTAGGAGTGGGGGTGTCCTTGAATCTTTTGCCTGATCTTGGGACCCTGTTCCTCATACTGGATTGCCTTGTCCAGCCTTGACATGGGCATTGGTGTCTAGTCTTATTGTAACTTACATCATGTTTGTTTGCTATCTCTAGGAAGCCTGTTCTTTTCTGAAGGGAAACCGAGAAGGAGTGGCTCTGGTGGAGAGAAGAGAGAGGAGGGGCCAGAGAGGAAAGTGGGAGGTTGGAGGTAGGGGGAAATGAAGATAGGATGTAATATATGATAGAATAAAGAAACAGTAAACCATTCATGCTTGAAAGTGACAGTCAACGATTCCAAAATTCCACAATGGTTCAGACTCTCACACAGATCTCAGAGATAGCAAGAAGGATAATAGTGGATCTCCTAAATCAAGGAAAAAGTATACAAGCCATCAATTATCACTATAGTTGCAAAATTCCTTTAAGAAATAAAGAGTTGAATGATTATATAGGGCATCTATTTGATGGTATTCTTTTTTTTTCCTTTTTTAAAAACTAATTTATTTTATTTATCTACATTTCAAATTTTAATCCTCTTCTTGTTACCCCCTCCATGAGCTTGCCACCCCCTCCCCATCTCCTTTGCCTGTAAGAGGGTGATCCCCCACCTCACCCCTCTAGCATCCCCCTTCTCTGGGGCATCCAGCTTCCACAGGACCAAGCGTATTACTTCCAACTAGGTCCAGAAAAAGCAGCCTTCTGATATATATGTAGCAGGGGCCACGGACCAGCCCAGATGTACTCTTTGGTTACTGGCTTAGTCCCTGAGAGCTCTGCGGGGTCTGGTTAGTTGATACTGTTGCTCTTCCCGTGTTACACTTCCCTTTAGCACCTTCAGTCCTTCCCCTAACTCTCCCTTAGGGATCCCCAGGCTCAGTCCAATAGTTGAATGTGAGTATATACATCTGTCTGTTAGGCGCTGGTAGAGCCTCTTGGAGGACAGCCATATCAGGCTCCTGTCTGCAAACATACATGGCATCAGCAATAGTGCCAGGGATTGATGCTGACATATGGAATGGAACTCAAGTTGGGGCAGTCTCTAGAAGGCCTTTCCTTCAGGCACTACTCCATTTTTCCCTGCCTTTCCTTTAGACAGGAACAATTCTAGGTCAAAATTTTTGAGAAGGGTGAGTGGCTCCAACCCTCAACTGGGGGCCGTATTTACCTACTAGAGGTAGTCTCTTTAGGTTCTATTTCCACACTGTTATTTCGACCAAGTTCATCCCAATTGGGTCTCTGGAGCATCTCACATCCCTGGTGTTTGGGACTTTCTGGAGGTTTCCCCAACCCCCAGCCCAGACTGCTGCATCTTTCTATTCAATCTACTGGCCCTCTGGACGTCTCTCCTGTTGCCCCACCATACCTGATCCTGCCCTCTTTTTTCCCTCACCCTCCCTCTCACCCAGGTCTGTCCCTCCCTCTACCTCCTGTGATTATTTTGTTCCTCTTTCTAAGTGGGATTGAAACATTCAAACTTGGGCCTTTCTTTTTGTTTTCCTTGTGCTTCATATGGTCTGTGATTTGAATCATTAGTATTGAGAACGTTTTGACTAATGTCCACTTATCAGTGAGTACACACAATGTATGTCCTTTTGTGTCTGGGTTACCTCACTCAGGATGATATGTTCTACTTCCATCCATGTGCCTGCAAATTTTATGATGTCCTGGTTTTTAATAGCTGAGTATTATTCCATTGTTTAAATGAGTCACATTTTCTGTATCCATTCTCTGTTTGACAGACATATGGGTTCTTTCCAGCTTCTGCTTATTACAAATAAGGCTGCTATGAACAAAGTGGAGCATGTGTCTTGTGATATGGTATAGCATCTTTTGGGTATATATGGAAGAGTGGTATAGCTGGGTCTTCAGGTTTCCAATTTTTTGAGAAACTGTCAAATTGATTTCCAGAGTGGTTATACGAGTTTGCAATTCTACCAGCAATGGAGGAGTGTTCCTCTTTCTGTCACCTGAGTTTTTTATCTTAACCATTCTGATTGGTGTGGGTGGAATCTCAGGGTTGCTATTATTTACATTTCCCTAATGACTAAAGATGTTGAACATTTTCTTGACTACTCTTGGCCATTTGAGATTCCTGAGCTGTGAATTCTCTGGTTAGCTCTATTGCCCTTTTTAAATGGGGTAATTTGGTTTTCTGGAGAATAACTTCTTGAGTTCTTTGTATATTTTGAATATAAGTCCTATATTGGATGTAAGGTTAGTTAAGATCTTATCCCAATCTATAGGTTGTCATTTTTTTTTATTGAGAGTGTCCTTTGCCTTACAAAAGCTTTTCAGTTTCATGAGGTCTCATTTGTCAATTATTGATCTTAGAGCCTGAGCTATTGGTAATTTGTTTAGGAAATTTACTCCTATGCCAATGTGTTCAAGGCTATTTCCCATGTTTTCTTCTATTAGATTCAGTGTATCTGGTTTTATGTTGAGTTCCTTTATCCACTTAGCCTTGAGCTTTGCCAGAGATGATAAATATGGATCAATTTTTATTCTCCTACATGCAGACTGCCAGTTAGACCAGCATCATTTGGTGAAGATGCTTTCTTTTTTCCACTGAATGTTTTTGGCTTCTTTGTCAAAGATCAAGTGTCCATAGGTATGTAGGTTTATTTCTGGGTCTCCAATTCTATTCCACTGATCTACCTGCCTGTCTCTGTACCAATACCATGCAGTATTTATCAGTATTGCTCCATAGTACAGCTTGAGGTCAGGTATTGTGATTCCCCTACAATTGTTTGTTGAGAATTGTTTTTGCTAATTTGTGTTTTTTCTTATTCCATATGAAGCTGAGAATTGCTCTTTCCATGTCTGTGGAGAATTGAATTGGAATTTTGATGGGGATTGCACCAAATCTGTAGAAGACCTAATACCAATATTACCACTCAAATTATTCTACAAAATAGAAACAGAAAGCATACTACCTGATTTGTTCTAATCAGCCATAGTTACTCTCATACCTAAACCTCACAAAAACCCAACAAAGAAAGAGAACTTTAGATTAATTTTGCTTATAAATATTGATGCAAAAATATTCAGTAAAATTCTCACAATCCAAATCCAAGAACACCTCAAAAACATAATTCACCGAGATCAAGTAGGCTGGCTTCACCCCAATGATGCAGGCATGGTTCAATACACAGAAATCCATCAATGTAATCCACTAAATAAACAAACTCACAGAAAAAATCACATGATCATCTCATTAGATGCTCAAAATTTTTTGACAAAATTCAACATTCCTTCATGATAAAAGTCTTGGAAAGATCAGGAATTCAAGGCACATACCTAAACATAATAAAAGCAATATACAGCAGACCAACAGCCAACATCAAATTAAATGGACAGAAACTTGAAGCAGTCCCAATAAAATCAGAGACAAGGCTTCCATTCTTTCCCTATTTATTCAATACAGTAATTGAAGTTCTAGATAGAGCAATTAGACAACAAAAGGAGGCCAAAGTGATACAAATTGGAAAGGAAGAAGTCAAAGTATCACTATTTGCACATGATGGGATAGTAAATATAAGTGACTCCAAAAATTTTACCAGAGAACTCCTATACTTCATAAACAATTTCAGCAAAGTGGTTGGATATAAAATTAACTTAAATAAATCAGTAACCTCCCTTTATACAAAGAGTAAATGGGCCAAGAAATTAGGGAAACAACAGTCTTCACAATAGTCGCAAATAATAAAAAATATTTTGGTGTAATTCTAACCAAGCAAGTGGATTATCTGTATGACAAGAACTTCAAGCACCTGAAGAAGGAAATTTAAGAAAACCTCTGAAGATGGAAAGATCTCCCATGCTCATGGATCGGCAGGATTAACATAGTAAGAATGGAAATTTTAACAAAAGAAATATACAGATTGGTGGTATTCATTATGATAAATACCTATAACAAATCTTAAAGTCATTTATCCTGGAAATGTTTAATTGTTAAAAAGTTATAACCCAGGAGACAAGAGGATCTTTTGTGAAAATATGTGACCCAATGTAAATGTTCAACTCAGAACTCCATGAATCAGTCCCTGAAATGTTAAAAGAAAATAGTGTCCCTCTCGTGGAGATGATCACAGTCACCTGAGCTGGCATTACCCTCTATTGAATGACGATACATCTCACTTTTCTGTGAACCTTAATTTAGGGTGTTTTCTTGTGTCATATATAAAGACATGGAAAGCTAAGGTGAATTGAGTTATCTTTATTTTGTATACTTAGACTTGGAAAAATTACAATAGTTATTTAAGCAGTAGTAAAAAACAAAACTAGAATTCAAATAATTCATGGCCTTGTAACTTTATCTCCAGTCACGCTACCATTCCAAAGTTAGCTTGTGGGATAACGAAGGGCTTTTTAAATTGCATTCAATAGCACTTATATTTCCTGGATACAGTTGTATGTTTTTGCCTACCATACATTCTGTAGCCCTGGTAACAATAAATGTATAGACCTGTCCCATTGCCCTGCAAAAGCACCCACAGTTTCTTTCTGTAGTCAATACAACCCCAGCCCTCAGCATCTACCAATGTATCATCACCTCTGCACTTTGGCCTTTTTCAGAGTGATCCAGGAACAGAGTACATACACTTCAGACTTTTGCTCTGGATTCTTTCACTCATCATAATATTTGTGCTATTCCTATGTGCTACTGTGTTTTTTACCTATTCAACAGTCCAGAATAATCTTTATCCTAGAATAAATGACAAGACGAGTGTCATCCAGAAAATTCAGGTCTCAACCTCTCATCCACATAGAGTTCAATGGCCTAAATGATGTGGTTGGGACAATGCTTGTTCCTAGGACTTCCCTCTTCTCTGCATACAGAGTTTTCATGCTCTTCTTGCACCCAATTCCCTACTGTTCTGTGGATCATAGAAACTCAGTTTTTGCATACAGAGTTAGAAGTTAATAACATTTCAATTCTTGATAGACAAGTGACAAAGTCACATTGATTGTTTCATAAAATCAGATAACTTACTTATTGCTTTCCAGTCTCACAATTCCTCTGTAAAATGTTAATAATATTGTATCTATCTAATAGCACTATTTTGAAACTTATTTTATTTTAATGGATAGCCCCTAAGCAGGCACAGTCCCTTGATAAATGGTAGAGATTATTATCTTTAGACTACTTGGAAGTGATGAAGACTAGGAGAATGAAGGGATAGTATGAATTTGTCCCAGTTAAGAGTATCAGTTTCTGATGACACAGTATGAATTGATGTTTAACTGGTTCATGTTTAATTTTTAAAATAAACTTTAAGAACAATAAAAGTATGCCTGGGTAAGTTTATGATGGGATCTGATTTAGTAATATTACTAGGAGGGTTAAATCCATATTAAATATATATTATCTTATTTAAGTAAAAGGTATTGATCAGAGACTATACTTTCAGCACTATGTTCAAAATGTACTGAGACCTGTGCCTGTTACTCTACCTCTCCATGGTTTCCTTATCTGTGACCCATGTCTTCTGCAACTGACCTCACCGATCTGATATAAGTGAGAGAGGGAGAGACCAGTGAATCATAGGTCTCACCCATGACTGCAAGTTATACTTTTCAATACTTGGGAAGATTACTAGATTATTGGGACATACCGACCCCAATGGGGAGTTTTTTAACTGTATATGATCATCTTCTCCTATGATCACTATTACCCTGAGCAGAGAATGCAGGTAACAGTATTTAAATGAGTAGACAAAACAAGAAATACTTGCTTCAGTAATAAGTGGGGATTTAGGGTGGAACAAATGAGGAAACTACAAACTAGGATTTAGTTAACTGAGATGAGTGTGATCGTATGGGATTGTGAGCTGCATGGTAAATGAGCCCACATGATTTTTCAATAAAACAGGAATGCCTGATTTTATTTTTGTAGGTTATGTGTCAAACATGGAGATGATCACAGAAATAAAATTCTCATTGTAAATTCAACAAACAGGCAGACATCTTTGTTTTCCTGATTGGGGGGGGGGGTGGTCATAGTGAGAATAATTCCACAGGCTCATCCACTCCAGACCCCCCACCAAGACCTGTTACTTGAATTAAGTACATTCACCAGTTATCTTTTGTCAACCTTGAGACATACTTACACTAAGTATTTTATGGAGTACACTTGTAGACGCCCACATCACATCTCTATTTTTTATAAGATCCTATTCTTTTATAAACTCTTCAGTGGGGATAGAGTCTTGAACTTGGCATTGCCGAACTATTCCCTGGATTGTTACCTACATGTTCTGGTGATGCTTTGCTACTGGGAAAAATGTAACAAGCTTTCTCATAGCCTATTAGTGTGCTAACTAGATACGAGGTACAGGGCTTCCTACCTCTGAGGAGGCTACAGCAAGAGATCGGTAATAATTATAATTTTAAAATTATTCTGTCTTATCTTGAGAGAAAAGAAGTATATAGCTCTGTTCTTACTTCTTGTTGCCTAGGTAAGTATCCAGTAACAACAAGCATTCCTTTTTATATTCTTAAAATGTGACTTTTCACAAATTCTCCTGAAATTCTTTGTGTTTTATGCTCTGGTGTATTGAACGATTGCGCCTCACTTCTTAATGACTTTGTCAGGAATCTCAGTAAAGTACCATAGAAAACAACATTTAAACATTTAAATAATTAAAATCTATTACATTCTAAATAGTTCTAGATTTTAATTTACTAATTTGGCATTGAATAACAATGTTATGTCAATCACCTGTAAATCAGTATTTACATTCCAAATGTTACTACGGAGATTACATGTTGATGAAAGGCATTAGATTTTTAAGTTTCCTTCAAAACCCCAAAGTAGTTCACAAATACCAATTTAATTCTATTAATACTAACACTTACAATCTATTATGCTTTCTTGTCTTTTTTAAATTTAAACTATTTCCAATGTTCTGGCATCCCAATGTAATGATAAAGAGCACAGACTTACTTCGTGATTAAAAATAAGATTAAGTGGTTATGGGAATGGCTCATTAGGAAATCACTTACCTTAAAACTGTAAAAATGTGTTTGATCTTATTTAAAATGTTGTCCCTGATGACTGTGTGAAAATTCCCAGTGCTATGGAAGAAGAGACATGACAATTGCTGGGCCTCACTCTCTAGGTAGCCCAGTCAAATTAGTAAGCTTCAAGTCAATTGGAAATCCTGTTTCAAAAAAGGTAGCTACCTTTCTGTGGAATAACATTCCATGTTGTCTCTAGTCCCCCACAAGCATGCATGTACACATACATACATACATACATACATAATATATAATATATACATAATACATACATGCATACATACATAGGTATGTACATACATACAACAAAAAACAAACAGAAAAACAAACAAAAAAAACCCTAAGAAATATTTATTTGTTTCAGTACTTTGTCATTGCTTGTTTAGGTGTCAACAAATACAATAATTATTTACAAACAAACTCAAGGACTGGGAGAATTTTTCAAGTATAGGTGTGATAACTAGTTTCACACCCAATTGGCTACTCTCCCACCATATTACATATGACATACTACATCATGCATTTGGCAACTATAGTCTATATTAAATACTTTAAAGAAAAATCAAAGTTATTGTATGCTAATTTAAAATTAAGAGCAGAGTTTACTGTCATTATAAAACTTTCTTAATTCTTTTAACTTTAAATGAGGACTAAAGCCTTCTGGGATTGCTTCCAGAACTAAAGCTATCCAATGCTGTTAATACTGTTACCAAGCCCAAGACTGCTATTTGTTCCCAGTTCACAAACTCTTTAGGTTACCAAAATCATGCTAGTCAACTGGACAGTGTCAGCTTTACTCAAGGACCAGGACAGCAACTCACACTCCAGAGTAAAGCTTCTATACTGACCTGTAATGATCAAAGGAGGAACTGCCCATTCCCCAACTGCTTAGCCATGACTGTAACCATGACAAGCTGTCAGCTTGATTGACAGGATGGAAGGTAGCCACTCAGAGAACAGAAACTCAAAGCTGCAAACCAGAAAGATAAGTTGGCACCTTATATCATTTGAATATTTTATTTGTATACATACACATGCCTGTGGGGTACAATGCACAATATATATGTGTATATATATATACACACACACATATATACATACATATATATACACATATATATATATCGAATAAACATACTTATCACCTCAAATTTTTTTTTCATTTTTTTTAAAGTTGTGATCATTCAAGTTTTACTTGTAAGTGTCTGTTTTGAAATGATGTTAATAAAAAATGATAAACTTGGACAGCATGGATTTAACTTCCACAGATGCTGGGTTCTCACATGACACTTCCACATGTTATGGAAGAATAGAACAGGAGGAAAAATATCTGCTAGACATGGTCTTCTTAGCACCTCTCTGAGGAAAGAAATGCTGATAGGAAAGACTGGTTTATTAATGTCAAGTTGGGAGTGCTGGAGGGATTGTTCAGTTGGTAAAGTGTTTGCTGTATGAAGTATAAGACCAGGAATTAGCTTCTTGACATGCAGGTAAAAAGCCAGGAGTGATGGAGAGGGATTGTACTTTCAGTGCTGGGGAAACAGAAATAGAAGGATCCCTGGAACTCACTGGCTAGTGAGACTAGCCTAATCAGCAAATCCCAAGTCCCAGGAAGACTTGAGATACCTTGTTACAAATCAGATGACATTGGCTCCTGAAGAACCAATGGATAACAGTTGATTTGATCACAAACACACACACACACACACACACACACACACACACACACACAACCACACATGTTTTTGGTACTCTTTTATGATAGATATATTGCTAATTCAATGTTTTTGGTTGTTACTTATATGTGTGCATTTGAGAATAAAGGGCATTCTGGTCAGTGAAAGGGGAGTTGAGATTTGCCTCCCTAGCTTCACCAAACACAGGCACTCCTGGGAGCAGCATACTTCTGTGTATTTGTTCTCTGGATTTCTGGGATTTTTACTGGACTGTTCTTTAGAGCTGAGACTTTGTTGCAGTTGTTGTGTTCAAGGACTGTGTCTATTATAAAAAGGGATTCAGAAAGCACATTTATGGGAAAAGGCATTAATTTGGTTGATGAAAATAAACATTTCGGTGAAATAAGTTCAGTGCCACAAGACAATATTAAGTAAAAAGGGAAGAGTTGTTGAAATTTATGCCATGAGTTAGAAACTAGATGAAAGACAAGATGGTAGATGAAAGACATGTGCCAATGATGAGAAAAGGTAGCATGTAATGAGGAAGAGATATTTGGATATAATGAAGGCAGAAGAGAAAATACACACAAAAATGGAACATGGCAGGAAAGCAATAAAAATATACAACATAAAAGTAAGATTCACATGAAATATGTTTTAGAAGAAAGTCTATAATGATAAGAGGAAGGGGAGATGCATATACTTAAGTTATAAATTGGAGAGTATGACTGAGAACATGACAGGATAGGGAACATAATGAATGCAGTGTGGAGATGGGTTTTTGTATGTGTGCAGATGCTGGATTCATTGGGAAGTGCACAACACTGCAATCACAATCTCTTCCACACTGTGACTTGTTGCTTTGGTTGCATTATGCTGTGTCTTTTGTACATGAGAACAAGGCATATTGCCAATTTAGGAACGTTCTCAGGAATTTCCCAAACAGAATTTAGTAAACAAACTTGTTTCAGTAATGTAATATAATTAGAAGTAAGAAATTTTGGAGTGTATATATCACTGAAATTTTTTAATATTGACTACTTTACTCTAACCAGACATGTTAATTAATCATTACTTGAGTTAACAATAATTTAAAACTAAGTAAGTCTGCATTGCAGGAAACATAGGCACTGGACAATTTTAAAGAACATTGTATTAATTAGAAATAATTAATAGTACTTGTGATTAGAAGAATAACATTTGTAGTAAAGTGAAGTCACTTTTAGAGCCAGTTTATAAGTTTAACTGAAGAATGTAGATATGTTTTATTATTGCTAAGTATGGGAAGTTGAAATTAATGAATTGATTTAGCAACCTCTGGTTAATTTTATAAAGTTATCTGACTTACTTGGTCACTTTGTTATGCAAATTTAAAGTGTATAATTGCCATTGAAACATTAAATAGAAATACAGCAAATCATTGCGAGTAATAGGCCATGAGGGAAGAAGATAGATACAATAGGAGAAGCTTAAAGCTCTGGTTACCCATCAGAGGGCTGTGTCTGCAAGGCAGGATGAACAATGAAGCAAGTATTTTGGGTTAATTTTCTTTCTTTTTGATCATCATAATTCATCTTTAAAAGGCTGAAGATTATATTCAAACTTGGGAGAGAGAACATAGCTGAGATGCAAGAAAAATTGATTTTATGTTCTCCTTTTAAGTTCATAATTCCCTGAACTAGAACCATAACCCATGCCTTCACTCTGACATGTGCAGAACACTGGGCTCCTGGTGGGAAAACGAAGGTAGGCAGTAGGCCAGGGTCCCAGGCAATGTTTCAGCTGAGCTTGTGTTTAGAATTCACAGAAGATATGGTTAAACGTTGTCATGTAGGAAAGGTCACCCCAATGATGTGCATTCATTTTTTTTTTTTTTTATTGAAGGACCAATGTGTTTTCATGTGTTCTCTAAATCAGTATTCCATAGTTGGTTCTGTAAAGTCCATGGAAACTTCCTCCTAAGTTTTCTTATAAAATTTGCATATTCAGCTCATGTAATTAGGTTAATGAAAAAGTTTGTTTATGTGGGTATCATATGTGTGACCCTTTAAACTAAGGGTCACAGCACTTTATTAGACAACACACACACATATACAGCTAGCATAGTCTAATATTTTATTGAAAACACAGCCTTTGCCTTCTTGCTTTTCCTTGGCATCTGCATTCCAAACTGATTTGCAGTGCAGCCATTGTGGAAGTGTTGGTAGTCTCACAGTCTTTCTCTGTGGATTGATATGCCTACCCCGATGCCTGTCTCATTCTCTTTAATTGCCATGTTTTTATAGTGCTTAAAAGACAACTAATCTGATTGCCTTTCATTAAAACTTTATTCCAAGCTATTTTCCTTCCTGCTCAAATGCTAACATTAAGTGATCAACCACTTCTATAAAGACAGCTAAGACTTTGATTCTGACTGCAATGAATACATTTTAATTTTTGGCAAAATTGACTTCAATATAAAATTAATAAAAAACAATAAATATCTTCATTCAGGTGGACCTTAATTTTCTTTCAACAATGTTTTATATTGTTTAATCCAAATGCATTATACTTTGTTTGTTAAATAAATTCCTAAGGATTCTACTGCCAATAGTATTTGGTATTGCAAATCACTTTCCTAAATTCATACTTGAGTTGTTCATTGCCAGTATATAAAAATGGGTTTGATATTTGCATGTGGATCTAGAATCCTGAGATTTAGAGAATTATGCTTTATTTTGAAAAAATCAGAAGTTTAAATTTTATTGTATTATTTTAATAGCACACAGCAGGAGAAATTTGTGCTGGCAGGAAAAAAATGTTAATAGTTCTCCAATGTGAATGGCTAATATGATAAAAAGCCAAAGACACATGAAGAATTGTTTTATTCTCTCTTCATAAAACTTTTATGCATGTAATGAATTCGTGTCTCTCTGTTTCTCTCTGTCTGTCTCTGTCTCTCTCTCTGTGTCTCTCTCTCTTTCTCTACCTGTCTCTCACACATACATACATTTTCTTTCTCACATTCTCTCTCTCTCGCTCTCTCTCTGCTCATATGTGGTGTGTGTGTGTGTGTGTGTGTGTTTGTGTGTGACTGTATGACTGCAGGAAAGCACAGAGGTCAGGGAAGAACATTAGTTGTTGGTTCTCAACATCCATCCTTTTTGTTCAGTACTGTGACTGCCAGCCTAAGGAGCCAAGAGGTTCCCGTCTTTGTCTTTAATCTTGCAAGACACTGGAAATTCAGAGGTGCACTACCATGACGTTGTCACAGGGGTCTGAACTCATATCCTCAAGTTTGCATGCAACGACCTACCTCCTAAAGCCAAAAGACTGAAAGCAACTTAAATAGCTAAGCCCTGATCTGGTGTTGGAACCCATTCTCTCTTTATTGTATCCTGTTCTCGAAGGCAATTAGTCAATAAAAATCTTCTTTCCCCAAACCAAAAAAAAAAAAAAAAAAAAAAAGAATTTAAAATGAACAAATTTTAGGGGCTGGAGAAGACCCAAGTGTGGTTCCCAGTACACTATGTGACTCGTAACTGCATATAAATCTAGCTCCAACAGGAATCTTTGCCTCTGGCCTCCACAGGTTCCTGAACTCACATGTACATAACCTTCACACAGACATATTCATGTAATTTAAAAATAAAATAAATATTAAAATTGAGTAAATTTTCAGATATCCTTTCTACTTAAGGGTTGAGGTGATTTTCTAAACGCACCTGTGATTAAAATGCTAATGTGCTCTGGATGATGTCTTGTGAGATGGTGCCTCCTAATTCTCAGCACATTTCTTCACACTAATAATCTAACCTCTACTTAATGCTGCCTGTTTCATAGAAACTCAATCAATTTAGTTTATACTTTACTTCAGGGTGTGACTTTCCTTCCTTTTTCCCTTGTGATATGTTGGTTGCCACTAATAAAATGGTTTCATCTCACACTTTGTACATATTGTCTCAATGTTATTTGTTTCAGGGCATCACATTATACTGACTTACTTTGACATTTTCTTTGCCATGTGACTGGAAAACTTACCTCTCTCTCTGCATATATTGTTAAGAGAAAGACATGAGCTCTCATGAATATGCAATAAGATATGTTCAGCAATTTAATGGTATCCACAACAGACATTAGGTTTGTATTATTTTGTGTATTCTTTGGGATGTTGTAGATGAAGCATGTTAAGGCTGGCAAGTCTGATATCAGTGAAATCCTCCTCTAAGACTTAGCATTTATTCTGGAGGTTAGTGGATGCCTCAATGCTCTGATAACATTGATTCTTGCTGCCATCCTGATATTTAAGTTGAGTACAAAACATGTCATTCCATCTGTGCCTTTTGTCACATAGTTTTTCAAAGAAAAGAGAGAAGGAAATATATCCAAAGATTCTGAAATTTCTTTGTTGTGTTGCAAAGCATTGAAGTTGTTTGTAGTGTTTAAGGGGGAGCATTTCTGTCTGGAAGTATGCAATTCTATTTCCTCAGGAGTATTAACCACACTACAGCTAATAACTCATTTAGATCTTTCGGATTCTGCAGAGAGTTGTAGGCAATATGTAATGTAGGACAGACAATTGAAATGGAGTGATGCTTGGAGTGGCGGGGAATCCTAATGGATATGGGTCTCCTGACTCATATTAGCTCTCCATCCACGAAGTGCATACACTGTTCCAAATACTTGGAAGACAGACAACAAAGAATAGGATCAGATAACTGACTCCATGTTATCTGTGTGAACTGGGTCACACATGTTCCATAACCTTTGAAAAGCTGTTGATAAATTTTATATATAATTATAAATAATATATATAAAACTATACATATTTATATATAATGTATAAACAGATATATAATATCTGTTTCACTGTCCCCCATTAAATTGCAAGTATCTGCTGAATTCTTTGTGCCCACTGCATTCTTGATGGTATAACAAAGACGGGAAGAAAGAAGAAAGAAGAAAGCTAAAGAAATTTAATCGTGGAGAACTGAGTGATAGCTATAGCTATGTGGTTGATATTACGCTGCCTTTGGTGAAGATTGATATGAATTGTGATGGAATTACACATTGCGTTTGTGAGTGCGTGTGTGTGTGCACGCACATGCATGTGCATGCACATGTTTGTGTCTGCACTCACTTATGTGAGGATGTTCCAATGCACATGTCTGTATGTTGAGACCAGAGGTCAATATTTGGCATCCTCCTAGATTGGTGTCTACCTTATTATTTTACATTCACTCACTTGTGATAAGGTATCTTACTGAACTTAGAACTCTAAAAGTTTTAAACTAAAACTCTATTATTTTCTTAACCTACTTAAATTTTCGTAATCTACTTAAATGCTATTCTTCTTGATCCACTCTTCCTTGTATAGCTGTAAGGCTATGAGAACCAACAACACACAAATTTCCTATGCTTATAATAATTGAATGTCAAATTAGAAACAGAATCTAAGCTGTAGGCATTTGCAAAAATACATTAATATTTTACATGCTTAATTAATATAAACATCCAAATGTGTTCTTGTTTATGTGCTCTTTATAATGAGAAAATGATCTTTCACAGACACCTTGAGCACTGTATCAGAACACACAATTCATTATTATCTATAATCCTTTGTGAAATTCAATCATAAATACTATTATCAAGAGTGATTTTGATTACTTTATTTTGAATTAGGGGGATGGAGACATCCTCTTGGAGATGGGGTATGTGGAATGGGATGAGGAAGAGTCAGAGGGCAGGCCGGGAGGGGGATAATGACTGGACTGTAAAAAAAAAAAAAAAAAAAAAGATTAATAATAATAATAAGTAAAAAAGAGAAAAATCAGTGGAAACATAAAGAGGAATGCTGAAGTCTGCAGAAACAATCTGTTGCCACACATCCACAAAATACCAACCTAGGAACAGCATGCATCTTTCTTCTGCCCCTTTGGGAGACATTAAGGATCAGGTCATCTACAGGTCACTTCTGGCCCTATGAGGAGTAGTGAGGATCCATGTTTTTGGTGCTCACTACTGGCCCTATTAGAGGAAGTGCAAAGGTATGCATTCAGTGTTCCTTACTGGCCCTTATGGAAGCAATGAGGAGCTATGGAGTCAGTGCTCTGTGACAGTCTGTTGGGAGGATTTAAGGAAAGTAGAGTTTGGAAGATCATGGAGACCCCTACCTTCAATTCATACCAACAGTGGGTAGGGGGAGCTTGCACTGGTATGGCTACCTAACATGATTTTGCCCTTCCTTTTTCCCACGGATATGACAATAAAAGAACAAACACCTTAAAATAAAAAGCTTTCAGCTGGTTATTTATTCAGGGAATCAAAGGAAGAGAAATTATAGACATTTTCTATATTTTCTAGAATAAGTTAATTAATTTTCACATATGTTGAGCCAGAAATAGAGTGACTCCTTCGAAATTTACAAACCTACCACATCAATATATATTTTATAGGAGTCCCAGGAATAACTACCTTCCAGTGAGATCAAGTTTTAGAACCCTTTGAGAATCACATTTGCATTTCTGCATTACTAATTTTGAAAATGTGAAAATATTTTGCATTGATAAGGACTTTTATTAATGCAAAATAGACTCTGCCCTACTTTTACGTAGCTTTCATATTAATGAAAATATGCTTGATTATGCCACATTTCAATATAAGTAAAACTGGTGGGTGGAACAAAATGTGAATGAATTATTCATATACAAAGAAGGACATACTTGTTTTTCAAAAGCAGGTCACTAGGGAATCATTGGTATAAGAGAGATAAAAAACAAATTAAATAGAATATAGCTCCAGAAGGAAAATAACAGAAAAGAGGTATTTATAAGGACTGCATATTACTAACTTGCATGAGCTTCATAAATATGGAATCAGTTTGCAATGCTGTATTTCACAGACATTTGAATAAGCTGCAAACAGTAAAATTTAATAGACCAGTGTCAATCTTACCTCATGCTACTTTAGTCAGTAAATATTTAATGATTCTAGTATATGCTAGGTACTGTGACACATGCTGAAAACGGACCAGCACAAGATGAAGCTTCTGGATTCATATGAATGAGCCTGGGAGTGAGCTTCTATGTCTAATATATACACACCCACTGCCATAGCAACCCATACAACAGTGAATGAAAACACAAATATTTTCTCCACTCTGTGTTGGTATCTTCAGTCTTGATTGTTTCCTTTGTTATGCAGTGGCTTCTTAGTTTATAATCCCACATGTCTATTATGGCTTTGTTGTTTATGCTTTTGAGATTATATATACATATATGTGTGTGTGTATGTAATATATACATATATACATGTATATAATATATACATACATATGTATATATAATCATCCCCATTTTTGAAGGGTTACCCTGGGCTTGGCTTCTAGAAGTTTCAATTTGAGGTTTTATAGTTAGCTCTTTGTACATTTTAGTAGATTTAAATTCCTCTTTATTTTTGAGATCGTGTGTGTGTCTGTCTGTTTGTAAATATAACCTGCTCATTCTGTATATTGTTATTTGTATATATGCTTCCAGGGCTGACCATTTGGTATTGGATAACCTGCTGGTACACTCTTACCTGAGAAACACCCACTATTTTACACACTTTCAGCATTCCTCAGTTGCCTATTGTTCTTAGTTGGTTAAGGCCTCTTGGAGGGCAGAACAATTATAAGAGCCACGAGATTAGGAAGTTTACTGTGAGGTTGTGTCTCCTAGTAATGTCAGAAGCTAAATTCATAGACGCTCTCCAAGAAGACTGCTCAAACATGAGCTGAACAAGGACAACTCCAATATATTTGTCAAAGTGGATGGGGAAAAGCCCAGGAGGCCTCAACCCTATGCAAAGAACTGCAAACAACTGAGAAAAGCTGTGAACAGGAGGTATAGTCTTCCCTAGGGAAGGACGTACCAATTAATTATCCAATACCAAGTGGTCAGCCCTGAAAATATCCAGGCATCCATACACAAGTGACATTATACAGACTGAGCAACTTATATTTAGGAATATGTCTGTACACACACACACACACACACACCACCACCACCACCACCACCACAAACAACAACAACAACAACAACAACAACAACAACAACAACAACAGTCAATGAAATATAAAGCCATGAATTTGGAGGAAGGAGAAGACAGAAGGGATTAATGTAATTACATTATAATCTCAAAAGGAAAAAAAAAAAAAACCTTACATAGATTGTCTTTGCCACAGTTGCAGGAACTATAAAAGCTTAGCTTATGCAACAGACTTTAAAGTACACTGAACGAGTTTAGCCACGTTTACCAACAAAACCTCAGCCCGTGGGGAGATCTCTATGGTTCCCATCAGCCAATCAATATCTGTTCCTAATGACGATAGGCGATGACTCTAAAATTAACCACCATAGCTTGTCCCCTGGTTGTACCACTTAATGTTACATTCTAAACTTGGCAAGTTATTCATCAACTTTTTGTCTATTTTCTCACTTATAAAATGGAAATAATGAACTGTTCATATAATATAAAGACAAGCAAATGAGTTAATATGTGTAAAGTGCTTATAGACTTGGAATTAAATAAGCATCCAAAATGGTCGGCTCTGCTTTGCATAGAAATTTGCTGTGAACCCATAAGAACCATCTTTTCTAATCTTGAAGGTCAGCATCTTTAGTTCTTACATGACATTAGTACCCTGAGAAAGACACAATAAATTGGCAATCTTATGTCTATCTTAGATCCCAGACTAAGAAATAGGAGGCACAGATAGAGGAAATTTTCTTAAATGTCACTGTAGCTCAGTTCATAAGAAACATACCAGATTTTTCCAATCTCTACTTCAAGGAGGAGACATCTCTAGATTGGAGTGAAAGTCTTCTAAGGTTTGGTTCATCAAGGAGGCAAGCACTGACTAAGTAGTCTTTTCTTTTTTTTTAATTTTTTTAATTATTTTTTTTATTTTTTATGTTTGATACTTTATTTACATTTCCAATGTTTCCCCTTTTCTGGGTCTCCTCTTTGGAAGCCCCCTATCCCCTCCCCATCGCTGCCTCTATGAGGGAATTCCACCTCCCACCCACCCATCCCCCTATTCCCACCTTGACATTCCCCTTTACTGGGGCCTCTAACACCTTCAGGCCCAAGGGCCTTTCCTCTCTCCCTGATATCCATCGAGGTCATCCTCTGCCTCATATGTGGTCCGAACCATGGGTTCATAGATGTGTATTCTTTGGTTGGTGGTCCAAACTTCAGGACGACCGGGGGGGGGGTGTCAGGCCATTGACGCTGTTGCTCCCTCCATGGGGCTGCAAACTCCCTCAGCTCCTTCAGACCTTTCTCCAACTCC
>CM052702.1:9950906-10032529 GCA_028551405.1 Uromys caudimaculatus
TTTACTGTTGTGTCGATGTTGTCAATGGTATCTTCTGCTCCTGAGATTCTCTCTTCTATCTCTTGTATTCTGTTGGTTATGCTTGCATCTATGACTCCTGATCTCGTTCCTAGGTTTTCTAACTCCAGGGTTGTCTCTTTTTGTGATTTCTTTATTGTTTCTATTTCTTTTTTTAGCTCCTGGATGGTTTTGTTTATTTCCTTTGACTGTTTGATTGTGTTTTCCTGTAATTCTTTAATGGATTTCTGTGTTTTGTCTTTAAGGGCTTCTAGTTCTTTACCTCTATTCTCTTGTGTTTCTTTAAGGGTGTTAATTTCTTTCTTAAAGTCTTTATCATCATCATGAGAAATGATTTTAAATATGAGTCTTTTCTGGCGTATTGGGGACTCCAGGGCTTGCTGTGGTGGGAGAGCTGGGTTCTGATGATGCCAAGTGGCCTTGGTTTCTGTTCCTTAGGTTCTTGCCCTTGCCTTTTGTCATCTTGTTAACTCTGATGTTAGCTGATCTTACTTTCTGTCTATGGCTTTTCTCACCTGCAGGCCTCTGTATCAATACTCCTTGAAGACCAGCTCTCTCTGAGAGGTGTTTTTTCCATGCTCCTGGGTGAGTAACTTTCTCCTGGAGGTGCTTGACTATGGAACCTTGGTGGTCCAGGCAGAAGTCTCCTGCCTCAGCTGCTGCTGTTGGGATCTAGGGGGTTTCTACGCCCACCTATCTCAGTCCCTTTGTCTCGCAGGTTCGGGGCCGTTCCTGGTGAGCTGTGGAGCTTGTCTTGGGCCCACTCCCGGCTTTTCCAAGCTCCTGGGAGGGTATCTTTCCCCTGGCACTAAGAAACCACGGAGAACCTGGCTTCCGGTTTGCTCTCCATAGCTTGTTCCGTGCAGGACTACCTGCACATGGTTACCACTGCCTACAGTTGGTATAGCCCTCTCATATTAATCAGTAACCAAGAGTCTCTCTCTTCCTAGATATGTCAGGTTTGGTTCAAATTGAGAAAAACTAACCAGCAAAGTATTCAATGTGAGTTATTTTGGATCTTAGGAGATGGCTGGGGATTTTATTCACTGCATCTCACAAGACTTCATCAGTGATCTTATCAGAATATGGTCTCATCCTTCAGTCTGTATCCAACTCATGTGGCGTTATCAGTTTTAGTTTTTCAGAGATGTTCCACTACAGAAATCAGTTTCTTCTGTCTGTTGGGCCTCTTCCTTGTATGAGTGTGTGTTTCATCAAAGTCAGCAAAAGAGAGTTGTCCCGTAGGACAAGTGTCACAGGCTTATGCATCATAATCACAGAACTGACATCCCTGCACTCTTAGTTTTATAGTTTATTGATTAGAGACAACCTTTAGTCAGCAGACAGTCTAGGATCAGGATAACCAAGCTGTATGAATAGTCTTAAAATAATAGTCTTAAAATTTAATTACTATCATTATCATTTAGATTATGTGTTCATAAGAGACTTGTGGGAAATTTTCAACCTTTTCCTTTGCATATACTAAAACCACTCACATAACTTATGTTATGCATTTTTTATTTTCCATTTGCTATGTGTGTTTGCCCTTGTCCCAGTTATTTGCTCATCCTTGACTCAAATTATTTGGCTATGCTTGTCTTTTTGTGTTCTCATTTTCTTGTTAGTTAGCATGTGGCTGTTAGTTCCAGCCTGTATTTATATATTCCCCAGTGGCTCAAGTGCACTAATACAGATCAAATTACCAATATATATTGAGCTAGAACATGAGAGCAAAAATTTAATTCTTGCTGTGGCTCTACTCTGTCTCTTGGTATTTTAGAATATGAAACTTCCAAACCCAGGTTCTTCTTCATCCTTCATACTTTGCAGATACTTATTTCATAGCACTTTTCATATGAATTTTCTCTAGTTGTAATCATAATACACACCCATTCACTGCACCACAATTTTGCAATTTTGCCTATGTCTTAAACCTAAACAAAATAACATTCATGGCACTTGCTTTCTTTTTTAATTTTTCTAAAGATTTATTTATTTTATATATATAAATATACTGTCAGTCTCTTCAGATACCCCAGAAGAGGGCATCAGATCTTATTACAGATGGTTGTGAGCGAGCATGAGATTGCAGGGAATTGTAACTCAGGACGTCTGGAAGAACACCCAGTGCTCTCAAATACTGAGCCATCTCTCCAGTCTGACACTTGATTACTTTATATGATCACTAATTTCTTTCCATCTCTGCAAAACCAAACTAGTAAATAGCTAGACCTCCTTGAACACTAGCTGCTAATTCTATTGAACTGATATACAATTTACATGTCCGTTATCTTCTCGAAGACTGTAAGCCCTGTAATCAGCATCACCTGATACAGGGTAACTGTACAAATTGTCATATTTACTCCAATGCTTAGAAAAAAATCTTGTTGTGATCTTCACTTTTTTAAGAGAAGTCATGTTTGCAAACTCATTTTCTACCCTTGATAGCTAACATTCGACTGAGAGTATTCAAGTGTTTTAAGTAAATACTTATTTACCTGGTAAGATAAAAGCTAGTAAATATTTGAGTAATACACATCATCTCATTGCATCAATTTTCAATATCTTAAGAATGAGAAAACTATACATGAGTGGAATTTCTACCTGTGGTGATGTACAAACTATGTATATGAATTCACAGAGTAAGAGTTTACATAATTTTAACAGGTAAATTTATGTGATGATCAAGATTTGTCTCCTTAGTGTAGGAAAATAGAATTATGTATTGCTCAAGGTGTAAGGCTAAAGTTCTCCTCCCTGTAAAAAGAAAAGTGGCATACTTTCAAGTCACTGCTATTTTAAAATAGTATAAATTTGCACATCAAAAGTGTGATTTTATGATAGACTTGTAACCATAATGTTGAAGTAGGACACAGTGAGGAAAGAATCTACAGGACGGAGGATAGGGAAGAAGGTTGTGAAAGGCTGTCTTCTTGACATGACATGGATATTGCAAGCATTATTTCTTAGAGTTTGCGGTAAACTTTCTAAGACCTACACAGTGTAGAGCAAGCCAAAATTATGACAACAATAAGAGTAGATAATATCTCAACCCTATCCCTTTATTTAGTGATTATTCACAGAAAGTTGCTGGAGTAATCATTTTCTGAGGATATGGTAACTGGTAAATTTTCCATACACAAGTGGATGGTCTTATACCTATGCACATATGAGCAACACTGACTGTGTGTGCGTATGCCATATATATATATATATATATGTATGAATATGATGAAATTGAGAGGAGGTCTGATATATTGGACGTTGATTTTTATTGGGGTATTGAAAAATTGGAGAGAGAAGAAGAGGGTCAGCAATATGATCACATTTCATTGTATAAATGTATAAATTCTCAAAACTAAGGAATTAAAATTATAAACGGTATTATTCATAACATTTTTATTTGGATCAAACCCATTTTGATTTAAATACAAAATTAGATTAATTAGATAAATGTCTTACAACAAATTACAACAAATATGTAAGAATTTCCACATTTCTATAGGATATCCTGTTAATAATTATATACCTGAGAAGATAAATTAAAGTTTTGTCAGACATGTATCTGACTATAAGAAATAATTCAAAACAGTTATCCATTTTTATATGTAATTTTATCATAGAGCTAATGAGCAATATCTATTTAGAATAAATTTAGTTGTAAATAAAATACATTTTTTCCTTCTCATCTTCTAGTTATCTATATTGCCTATACTGTAACTACAAATCAAGGTTGACTTTTAAAATCAACCTTCACATTTGAAGGTAAATTTTTTGTAGAAATCCAGATTTCATGGAACAAGGCATTTAAATAATTTTAATTGAGTTTAGAGGTAATAGGTATTTCTTATAGAAAGTAATGACGGGATAATAATAGAGGAATAAAACACATTCACTAATACATCATTGAGCATATTAACATTTTACATATTCTTAGATTATATTTATACATACACTTACATGATTTCTTCCTATGTCAAAAAACTCCTTAAGTTATCTTACTTATTTTTCTATAATCATGACAAAGCATGATTACTACAGCAACTTATAGAAGAAAGTATTTAATGAGGGCTTATACTTTCAGAGGCTGAGCCCATGGCTGTCATAGTCGGCAGTGTGGCGACAGGTGGGCAGACAGGCACTGATTCAGAAGCTAAGAGCTTACCTCTGACCCACAATCACCAGGCAGAGGTTGAAAGATAACTGGGAATTGATAGATTTTGTAACCTAAAACCCATGCCTAGTGACACACCACCTCCAACAAAGCCACACCAACTACAGACTAAGTGACTTGAATATTGAGCCTCTGTGAACCATATTCTTTTAAACTATCTCAATGCTATATATAGATTTATTTATTTATAAAATATACGTTGCACTGAACACAACTAAAGAATATTTTTCAAAAATATGTTAGTATTTAGCTATTACTTTTTTATCATCCAGTTTTCTTCCATCATTTAAGTATTCTCATTATTAAAATTTAGATGATGAAAATTTGAGGGCAAATTTATAATCTTATTTTGCTAGTTTATCATAATTTCTCTGTAGACTTCTGGTAAGATGATTGTCTCTTAGTATTTTTACTAATATTTTTAAAATTTATTTTAAACTGCCATGCTGGTCCAGTTAGATTGTAATGAACTACATAATGCACAACCAAACAACTGAAATGATGGTGTCTGTCTCACCTCTGAATGAATATACCCATCATACGGTCACTAAAATTAAGAATAATAAATTAAGAATCACAAAAATCACTTTAGAATCACTATAAAGTTCTTATAAATGCCTCACTGCTACTCAACTGAAATTTATATGGAATCTCCAAAACCTGTGACAAAGTCTTGTGTTAATGTCATGAATCACTTTCATGGATGCCACAACCCACATGTGCTCCAAACCCTACTGCAAACCCATGCAGCTGTAAGCAGACATACATGCTGCCTTGTGCTTTAAACCATCTCCAGATTGGTTTTAGTGCACAATGCATTCAAATACAATATATGCATTTTAAGCTGCGCTACCTAGGCAGCAACAGCATGCTTGCATGTGTGCTCATTGGAGGTACTTTTCAGAGATGGAGTCCTTCGATATTAAACCCAGACACTAAGAGTGTCACTTGTAGTTTATTTTTTCTTTGGTATAAAGGTTTACATGAGCAGTGATCACTATGCCTGACAGCAGTATTGTTTTGTACAAATATCACCAAGACCTTTGATTGCTGCTCCAACCCCCACCCCAGACTTTCTTTCTCATCTATTTATGTAGTTTAAGGCATAGCAACAACCATCATTAAGCTCCAGACAGCACCATGCAAAGTAAAACAAGCAAGGTGAGTGAGATCCTCATTTTAGAGAACACTGCAGTATTCATGTTATAAACCTTTTTATGTTTGGTGAGAAAACTGTTAAATCTCATTGGTCAGAACGTACACACTTATCTGAAACAAACAGTAAGAGGCAGATGCTTGCAGCCAACCATGGGACTGAGCACATGGTCCCCAATGGAGGAGTTAGAGAAAGAACTGAAGGAGCTGAAGGGGTTTGCAACTCCATAAGAAGAACAACAATATCAACCAATCAGACCCCCCAGAGCTCCCAGGAACTAACTACCAACCAAAGAATACACATGGAGGGACATAAGGCTCCAGCCACATATGTAGCAGAGTACGGCCTTGTCGAGCATCAGTGGGAGGAGAGGCCTTTAGTCCTGTGAATGCTCCGTGCCCCAGTGTAGGTGAATGCCAGGGCGGGGAGGCGGGAGTGGGTGCGTGGGTGGGGGAGCACCCTCATAGAAGCAGGGGGAGAGGAGATGGGATAGAAGATTTCCGGGGGGAGGGAGACCAGGAAAGGAGATAACATTTGAAATGTAAATAAATAAAATATCCAATAAAAAAGATGAAAAGGGAGTTTCAGTAATTTTTTGTTTACATGATGTGTTGGGGTGGACAATACTCTTCTGTAAGTAGAGGAACTAATAATTGTGGGAAAATAGAATGATGGCTTAAAGGCTTATTATTTTGCCATGCTGAAATTCTAACTTTTTTTTTATTTTTTGGTTTTTTTCGAGACAGGGTTTCTCTGTGTAAACCTGGCTTTCCTGGAACTCACTCTGTAGACCAGGCTGGCCTGAATTCAGCAATCCACCTGCCTATGCCTCCCAAGTGCTGGGATTAAAGGCGTGCGCCACCACTACCCAGCTTGAAATTCTTACTTTTAAAATATATTTTATTATCAATATTTTAATTTTTCTTATACTTAAAATGAATTTCTATTCCCCAGTATCAGTTAGTGTTCACAAATACTTTATTTTATAATTAAATATTTTAGCTTTTTCTTAAAACACAGTTTTACCTAAATGGATTTCTGTTTATTCTTTTTGCTTGCTAATTCCAAGACTAGGGAAATATCCAATTTCAGGTTTGTCTTTTGTAATAAATTATTTATACTTTTTCTTGCAAGTGTATTAAATAATCATCTACTTTTACGTGCATTGACATTTATATATATTCAAGCTGCTTTATTTTATATTTAGAGCAACTTCAAGGATTGTAGTTTTTATTTTCTTGCCCTCTCAGGAGTTGTTTGGTCATGTGGGTGGGGTACAGAGATTTGTATCAAGTGTTTGAATGTTTGGGACAAATGCTATATAATTCCTTATTTGTTTTAACTGCTGTTCCTCAATCTGTCCTTTGTTTTCTTTCTGCATTTCAGAGTCTTTCATTTTCCTACCTTCTTATTAATTACTCACTCAGTTATGCACAAACTATGGTAACAGTTTACATCACTTATAACTTTGTTTACTCAGTTATATTTCCATCAATAGTTAATAATAGGCTAATGCCATTTTTTTTTTTTTACTTAAGTACTTTAGAACGTTAAAGGAGAGTCTAAATTTTGAATCAAGAAATTTGGAGTAAGCTCAGTTTCTTAGTGAATAAAATATGTGTTTGTTTAGAATAGATGTAAGTTTCAGGAGGTGAGAATGTGCTAAGGTACTGTTCTAATAGCAGCTTTTCTCATTGTTGTGATCAATATTGTCATATCAACCATGAAAACATTACTAAGGAGTTGGATACCTTAGCTCAGTGCTTTTTGAAAAACATTTTAATGACAAAATATGGAAATCTAACTATATATATAGCTTTCTCTTGTAAGGTTATAGTTATCATAAGATATATTTTACAAATGAATTAAGGTTCAGCTTTGGATTAAGGAAGATATTTGCTGATATTATCAAGTATTCCTCGAGGTCATTATTATTCTACTTAAAGGTTTACTTATAAACTATAGAAACCGTTTCCCTTTAATGACACAGAAGGATCCTTATAATAATTTTATTAGGAAATATTATGTTTTATACTTAGGAAATGAATAACTTTTCTGTCACTTTTTACTTCCAGTTCTTATGTCCTGATCATAGGATGTGCCCTTAGCCTTTCTTGGAGTGTCCTGTAGCTCTTGAGAGCACTAGTACCATACCTTACCTTCTGGATATTTACACTTTTTTCCAGATATTTATACTTAATGCCACCAGGGGTTCAGCACTTTGAGAATCTGTCTAGTGCTGTTTTGTTTTGGCTTGGTTTGATACAATTTTTCCTGGAAGAACGAGTCATGGGTACTTTTAGTAACATTATGCTTTTCTTTTCTTTTTTTTTTTTTTTTTTGGTTTTTTCGAGACAGGGTTTCTCTTTGTAGCCCTGGCTGTCCTGGAACTCACTCTGTAGACCAGGCTGGCCTCGAACTCAGAAATCCACCTGTCTCTGCCTCCCAAGTGCTGGGATTAAAGGCATGCGCCACCACTACCCGGCCATTATGCTTTTCTTATGCCTTCTATTTCACTTTCTTTTTAACAGCAAAGATAATTTTTCTTAATAGGTTAAGGATCCCACGTGTTCTGAAGCTCTCAAAATAAAATAAGAAAAAAATCATTATTTTTCTGTAAAATAAATGTAATAAATCAACCACATTAGCACATATTTTTATTGTATATTTTATGTATTTACATTTCAAATATTATCCTCTTTCTAGGTTCCCCCCACCAGAAACCCCCTATCTCCCCTCCCTCTGCTTCTATGTGAATGCTCCCCCTCCCACCAACCCACTCCCCCTCACCGCCCTGGCATTCCCTTACACTGGGGAATCAAGCCTTCACAGGACCAAGGGCTTCTTCTCGTACTGATGACAGACAATGCCATCTTCTGCTACATATGGGGCTGGAGCCATGAGTCTCTCCATGTGTATCTTTGGTTGGTCGTTAGTTCCTGGAAGCTCTGGGGGTCTGGTTGGTTGATATTGTTGTTCTTCCTATGGGATTGCAAACCCCTTCAGCTCCTTCAGTCCTATCTCTAACTCCTCGATGGGGAACATTGTACTAAGTCCAATGGTTGGCTGGAAGCATCTGCCTCTGTATTCATCAGGCTCTCGCGGAGCCTCTCAGGAGACAGCTATAACAGACTCCTGTCACCAAGCACTTCTTGGCATCAGAAATAATGTCTGGGTTTGGTGTCTTTATATGGGATGCATCCACAGGAGTGTCAGTCTCTGATTGGCCTTTCCTTCAGTCTCTTTAAGATGTAGTCAGCTGCATTCCTTAAAAAGCTTCATTTCTCTGTGCCTTCATGGCTGTAGTTAGTCTTAAGGATGCAATTAACCTTTATCATCTCCCTTCTACACCACTCCTTGCAGATTTTCCTCATGTTAAGGCAAACATTTGATTGGACCAAGTGACTTATATAGAAAGATCTAAACGTTATGTTCTCTGTTGTCTAATATTTAGTACTTTGCTGTTCTAGTGTTAAGTCAATGGGTTCTCTACATTCCTCTCAGAACTGGATGTGGAAGCACTGAGTATCAAACTTATTCTTGTTTGCCTCAGGTGGGGAGCTTTGTTTGCTTTGTGGAAATTATAAATGTTTACTTCATTCAATACTAAATTCCTTTATTTTTCTACTATATACTTTTTGAGCCATGAAGCACTAAAGCTCCAAGTTGAGCAGTAACTTTAATATGTTCCCTAGCATACACATTCACTGCTAAAGTTAAAGGGATGAATGAAATCATTTTACAGATGACTCTTTAAGAGTAATGCTAAAAGGAATAATTCTCACTTTTCTGTCTTTGGCTTCTGGAGTCAAAGTCTAGCTAAGAACCACATAGCAATGTAGGTTGGCTATCGGTACATTTCAAAGATTGATTCTAACTATCAACTAGATTACAGTTTGTAATTTACCCAGAACTGTAGTAGCTATTTCTTTAAGTCATGTTTAAAATTGGATTGCTGGATATGAGAAGTCCTTGTATAGGTCATAATTGGTACTTTTGCTTTGACTTAGGTAGTCAGGCAACACACACAGTATTACATTAATAGCTCAGGCACATCTTTTAAAGCTGTACTACATGTAAAAGGTTTTACCTTTAATCAGGAAAAATCATCACTCCCCAGAGTGCAGAAGTTCTGATGTAACCTAATTATTTGGGAATAACCAGCCCATATTGGAAAGTGATAGTGACCCAGGGAGGATTATCACACTTATTTGCTCTATCAGGTTCAGTATGTCTGCTTTTATGCTGACATCTTTAATCTACTGCACTTGAGTTTTTGTGCAGAGTGACAAAGATGGATACATTTGCGTCCTTCTACATGCATCTATCTAGTTAGACTAGCACAATTTGTTGAAGATGCTTTACCTTCCATGTATATTTCTGCCTTTTTAAAATCAGAAATCAGGTGTTTTATACACGTGCAAATTTTTGTCTGGTTCTTCAATTCAATTTCATTAATCAACATGTCTGTTTTCATGCTGTTACCATGCAGATTTTATTACTATAGCTCTACAGTATAGCTTTAACTCAAGGATGGTGATTCATCCAGAAGTTATTTTTATTGTTCATGAATATTTTAGATATCCTATTATTATTCGTTTGTTTGTTTGCTTGCTTGCTTTTCCATATGAAATTGAGTATTGTCCTTTCAAGGTTTGTAAAGAATTGTGTTTGAATTTTGGTGGGGATCATTGCATTGAATCTGTAGATTGCTTCTGGTAGGAAGGTCATTTTTACTATGTTCATCATATCAATCCAAGAACATGAGAGATCTTTCCATATTTTGATATTTTGTTCAATTTCTTTCTTCAAAGATTTGAAATTTTGGTCATACAAGTCGTTCACATGTTTTATTAAGGTTACCCAGAGATATTTTATATTATTCAAAGCTATTGTAAATATTGTAAAAAGTATTGTTTCCCTGACATTTTTCTCAGTCCATTTAGCATTTGTGCATTGGAGGGCTACTGACTTTTTTAAAGTTAATCTTGTATCCAACCACCTCACTGAATGTGTTTATCAGCTGTAGGATATGGGGGTTGCTTATGTGTACTATCACATCATCTGCAAATAAGGATATTTCCATTCCAGTTTGAACCTCCCTGATCTCCTTTAGTTGTGTTGTTTCTCTAGCTCTGACTTCAATTATTATATTGAATACATATGGGACGAGTGGACAGACTTTTCTCTGATTTTAGTGGAATCGCTTTAAGTTTCTCTACATTTCATTTGATGTTAGCTATAGACTTGTTGTAAATTGTCTTTATTATGTTTGGATATGTCTCTTATATCCCCAAGACTTTTATCATAAAGGGGTATTGGATTTTGTTAAAGGCATTTTCAGCATCTGATGAGATGAGCATGCGCCTTTTTTTATTTTATTTTGTTTTTCTTTTAGCTTGACTGCTATTTTTATGTCAAATGATCCCTGTATCTCTAGGATGAAGCCCACTTAATCATATTTATAGGATGACTTTTACATTCGAAAGTTTTTTCTAACTTGATTAGCACCCAAATAATTGAGATGGATATCTATTGATTTATTCAACAAGCTTTAAGCACAATGACTGAGCAGACATTTCTAACCCTCAATTCTATCTAACTATGCCTTGAGTTACTTACATTCAGTCTCTCCTTTGCTTTCTCTGCTGTGGTTCCTGTCCTCTTGGAGAACTCCTTTAGCTACTCCTCCTCATACCAAACATCATGGAGACCTTCTTCTTCAACCTGACCCATGACCCTTCCTCTCCTGGACTCGCACCTGCATTGTGGCCAAATTCTATTGCCTAGCTCTTCTCTCTGGGACATCCACCCACACCCGTTTGCTGGGATTGGAAGTCCAGCCTTTCTATCACCTCTGCTCAGACATTGGCTTTTCAGCATTTTATTAACTGAGCAGAGATGATACATTTGGTTGATAGTATTGAAGCTCTGGTATTTCTCTGCTTAATTTTTGTCTGCATGACCTATCTATGGGTGGGAGTGGGGTATCATGTCTCCCACTATCAGTGAGTAATGGTCATTGTGTGAGTTAAGCTTTACTAATGTTTCTTTTACAAACATGAGTGCATGTCAGTTTGGAGAATAGATGTTAATATTTGAAACATTATCTTGGTGGATATTTTCTTTGAGTATGAAGTGTACTTCCCAATTTCTTTTGATTAAATTTGGTTTGAAGTCTATTTTGGTAGATGTTAGAATTGCTATATCATTTTGCTTCTTGGTTGCTTTGCTTGGAAAATCTTTTCCAGCCCTTTACACTGAGCTAAGGGCTGTCTGTCTTTGATGTTAAGATGTGTTTCTTCTATGAAGCAGAACAATGGATCCTGTTTTCATATCTTTTCCATTACTCTGTGTCCTTCTATTTGAGAATTTAGTCTCTTGACATTGAGAAAGGTCAGTGACCAATGATTATTAATTACAGTTATTTTGTTGTTGTTAATGGTGGTGTTGGTGTATGGTGTTCATAATGGATGTTATGGTAGTGTATGTACGTATGTGTGTGAGTTTATGTACGTGTGTTAGTTATTTACTTCCTGTTTACTTGAATGTAGTTTACTTTGCCCTGTAGTTTTCTTTTTAGTATATTCTATAGGGCTGGATTTCTTTATAGATGTTGCTTACGTTTTTCTTTATTATGAATATCTTGTTTTTCCATCTATGGTCATTTGAAAGTTTTACTGGGCCGACATCTGTGGTCTCTTGGAGTGTGTAAGACATCTATCTGTCCAGACCTTTCTGGCTTTTTTAATTTCCATTGAGAAGTCAGGTGTAATTTTAATAGATCTTCCTTCATATGTTACTTGATCTTTTTCCCTTGTAGCTTTTAACATTCTTTCTTTGTTCTGTATATCTAGTGTTTTATTATTATGCAGTGAGAGGACTTTCTTTTCTCATCCAACTTATTGATCTGTATGGTTCTTTTATCATTAGAGGCATGCACTTCTTTATATTATCAAAATTTACTTCTATAGTTTTGTGAGAATATTTTCTAAGTCTTTGAGGTGAGATTCTTCTCCTTATATTCCTATTATTCTTGGGTTTGTCTTTCCATAACCTATCGGATTTTCTTAATATTTTGTGCTAGCAATTCTTTAGTTCAACATATTCTTCGACGAATGTATCTATTTCTTGTATCTTGAATGTCTGAGATTATTCCTTCTCTTGTATTTTGTTGGTGAAGTTCCCATTCACTTACCTAGGTTTTCTTTTCTAGGAATGCACCAGTTTTTGTTACCTTTATTGGTTCTCTTTCCAGTTTCAGGTCTTTAATCGTTTTATTTATTTACTTCAACTGTTACTTGTTTTTGTTTTTATTTTCTTGGCTTTCTTCACAGCACTTATTCATTTCACCAATTTTTTATCTTTAATTTCTTTCAGAAATTTATTTACTCCTTTAAGGATGTCAATCAGTTTAATGAAGTTGCTTTCAGATCTCGTGTGTGTGTGTGTGTGTGTGTGTGTGTGTGTGTGTGTGTGTGTGTGTGTGTGTGTGTTTCTGGTCTTCGTGCGTGTGGTTGAGCAGTGGATCGTCTGAGTTGGGGCTAGACTTCTGGTGGCCACTGTTGAGCAGTATCTGTTTGTTCAAATTGGGGGCTGGGACATAGTGATAAGAAGCACTATGGGAATTGGAAATAGTATAAAGAGGCACTAAGAGAGTGGAGGAAGTCTACAGGTAACCTACATGGATTTCTGGTGATCTCTGTGACCACTACTCCAGCAATGTGTCTTCTTCTAAGTTGGAGGCTGGCATGTAGGGAGGAGGAGGGGAAGGAAGATTGGGAATTGTTTGTTTTGGGGAACATCAAGATAGTGGGGGAGGTCTGCAGGTGGGTGCCCTATCTGGAGTTCTGGTGGCAGGTGTGGCCTCTGGTCCAGAGGCAATAAATAGTGGAAGGGGATTGAGGATATTACTGCAAGGAGAATACAGGGAGAATAGAGAAGGTCCACTGGTATGCAGCTTATCTGATCTTCTGGAAGATGTGGCCTGTATTTAAGTATGGAGTTTCTGATAAAGTTGAATCCTGGGACTTAGCTACAATGAGTGTAGGAGATAACTGAATATTTGGTATATTGGAGGCTCGAAAGTGTGGAGGGTCCATGGACAGGCAGACAATATAGTCTTCTCTATAATTGATATTTAAACATTAATCTTGTCATGTATAAGGATCAGAATAATTAGCACAGGCTTAAAAAAGAATTTTTTGTTAACCTATTATATTTCCTTCAATATCACTGGCTTTAATCACATAATTAGATATAAAAGTTGCTTGAAAACTGGAGCTCATTTAATTTGATAGACTCATTTAATTTAAAATGAGTCTATCAAATCCATGTTCTCAGATACGTGGGTCAACACATGGTGGCACATCCATTGTGTCTGTACTGGCTAGGTTTGTGTGTCAACTTGACACAAGCTGAAGTTATCACAGAGAAAGGAGTTTCAGTTGAGAAAATGCCTCCATGAGATCCAGAGGTAAGGCATTTTCTTAATTAGTTATTAAGGGGGGAGGGCCCCTTGTGGGTGGTACCATCTGTGGGCTAGTAGTCTTGAGTTCTATAAGAAAGCAGGCTGAGCAAGCCAGGAGAAGCAAGCCAGGAAGTTACATCCCTCCATGGCCTCTGCATCAGCTTCTGCTCTTTGACCTGCTTGAGTTCCAGTCCTGACTTCCTTTCATGATGAACAGCAGCATGGAAGTGTAAACCGAATAAACCCTTTCCTCCCCAACTTGCAACTTGGTCATGATGTTTGTTCAGGAATAGAAACCCTGACTTAGGCAGTGTCCTTCCATTCTAACCTCGGGACTCTGTACAGCCACCCAGGGGGAGCTGGTAGGAGAATATTGTGTTGTTAATATATGATAAGTTCTTCAAAGATGCTTGTCTAACCACAGCTATATAGTCAGGATCAACATATGTATCAGAGAGTTTACAGCAAAAATTTAGTATAGTTGACAGTTACTGAGAATCTGTTTCCATGTACCTTCTCTAAAATGTAATTCCTAGTGAATGTATGAATATGTGTGTGCTGTAGCAGTTCAAGAGGAGAATCTGGCTTTGCTTGCTCTGGAAGTAGCCTGTTTAAAGACTAGTACATACCATCTCCCTCGGGTGGAGCTCATCCTTCTGTATTGTCTGAGAGGAATTTGGCTCTCTGTAGGAATATTTCTCTCTCTTTTCACTTGTCTGTGCCTGTGGATCACAGCTATATAAAAAATCATGACATAGTCCTTTACTGTTGATAAACAAATGTATAATTAATGTTTTAATTATACTTTTACAATATACCTTCATCAATCCTCAGGATATGTTGCAGTTGTAACATTTTAAAACATTGGAATGTCTTGAGGTATAGATTAATCAAGTGTTTGAATATCACAAAGTCAGATGTCCTACCATATATTAAGAAGCTAGAATTCTAGTTCAAGTGTCAGAGCTCCAACTTCAGCACTTTACAGTAATTCACAGATTTGTCAGACTGGGTAGTTCTGCATAGAATGATTTTGGAGGACTGTTTGACTACTAAGAGTGTGATGATCATTATATTCCATCTCATTAGGACAACTGAAACATAGAAAAGACCAAATCTTTTGTTTTATATAGAAAATATAAAAAAATATATTGGGTGAGATGACATATAATAGGGTAAAGTTACATATCTTTTATTTTGATGTTGGATGAAATACATTATTAAACATTACAAGAGCTAACAAAATATTTTAAAATTGCACTATGGGAATTCTTTGCTAACACCATATTCCCCATCCTAGCATAATAATTTGGTTTGAATGAACATTTTAATTAACTGTTAAGGTTATGAACTTTTCCTTTATTATAACTACCAAAAGCTAAAAAAATAATGTAAAATATATTGCTTTATAAAAATAATAAAAATTAAATTGCTAGAGTCCTGAGGAGGGTCTATAAACCATCTATTTTCCAGTTGGTATTTAATGTAGGCTTTAATTTGATTTTACATATAATATTTGGGAGACCTAGAAAATCACAGGTGACAAATGAGTGACACATGTCTCTATCACCCTGGTTTTGCAGCAGAGTGTGAAATTCCTAGCTAACATTAGACTGTTGTCCATTGAAACCACATGATGTCTCAGAACATTTCAAGACAAGGCTTTAAGATTTGGCTGATGTTAATACAGAGGTTTATATTGTTTTCCCATGTATTACTTATATGATTTATTTCCAATCTGCCACCTCAGATATATAGTTTAAAAGGAAATATTTATTTATTGCTTATTATATTTTAAATTCTGCAATAAGTAATGGGAATAGAATGATTACAAAAACAGGAAAATACCTGATAGACTGTTATAAAAGTAGTCCTGCAGCCTTAATGAGTTACCAAATAAATTCATAAATTATATGAAGTGCATTGCAGATAACATTCCTGCGATATGCCAAGGTGCAGCTATAATTCAAGGATTATTCTGAGATATCTGGTCATTCCTACAATGCCACTACCATAGCCAAGATTTCTGAGTCAGTCTGGAAGTGATAAAAATCATTTGCTTTACAGTTACTAGGCCAGAAATGCCTCTGAGAAAGCTACCTAACTAAATGCAAGAACAGCAAGACATGTAGTCATTGTGTGATATTTTTACTGTGTGAATCATGATGAAAGGCATTCTTTTATTTCTTTAACTACTTAGCTAACTCAATATAAGTAGATATGTTTTCCTCTTGAAATTTATCTTCTAATAAAAACTTTATCCACATCTGTGATCATTGTCAAATTCTTCATTTCCCATAGTTTTCTCATTTACAAAAATCTATGTTCATTTTTATGCTTATGAAACATGGTATTCATATTAACATTTATTCAAGCTGCCTACATATATACATGCCCAGGTGCTAAACTTGAACTATCCATCTTTCTCAAATTTACATGAAGTTGTGCACTTTTCTTTTTATAGTAGATATTCATCATTCCTCTATGCCCATATGATAATTAGTTTTTCTATATTCTGCTGTATTTAACTAGGTTTATTCAATCTAGAAGAATGTACTTGGGAAAGAATGACAAATAAAGGCAGTAAGTATCTTAAAAGGAATACACGCATTCTTCAAAATGCAAGTGTTTGAAGCATATCCTTTATTGAGTAATTGATTTTCTTTTGGCTCTAATACCCTCATCCTCAAAGTCTCATATCTCTCTAAAATATACAATATTATCTAGCAATATGACTTTTTTTTATAAAAGTACATTATCTCAAATAGTAAGAATGTTGGCCTTCACAATGAATAATTGTGAGAACAATCGAATGCCATTGGTGACTAAAAGAATCATGAAAAATGTAACAATAGTTAATTTACCAATAGTCTTTACACTCCAAAGCAAGCCTTCTCAGAAAAGCACTCTCATCATCATTGACAAGATGTTTGGTTATATATTTTTTACATATTGTTCTTTTCAAATTTATTTTATACATTTTAAATTAAAATAAAAATACTTCACTTACTTCATTCCCTTTCTTTCCTCTAGCCCTTCCCAGGTTCCTTCACTCTAACCACTCCCATGCCCCACCCACTGTCTTATTGTTCACTTCTTTTTCTTTGAGGGTTATTGTTACATGCATACACATGTGTTTGTACACGTAGATATATGTATGTGTATGGAGATATCTACATACACCTCCTGAATTTGTTTTTGTTCTTTTTATGTACATGGCTTCACATTTAAGACTGACCACTTTATATTATGGAGTTCATTGCTAGGAAAGACTAATTCTCCCTCTGTCAGAAATGGTTGCCTGTAGTTCTTTGTCTAGGAGAAGGATCCTGTGAAAAATCTCCTCCTTAGCATTGGAATGTCTAATGGTACTACCATTATCCATATCTCATTTGCATAATCATTGCTAGAAGACTGTTTCATAGCAAACTTTCAGGTTCTCTGGCTCTTATAATCTCTCTACCCTCATTTCTGATATGTTTACTAATCCATAAATGTATAGGCTATGATGCAGATTTATCCACTGTGGTTGGTTTCTCAATGATCTTTTAGTTTCTGCATTGTGTCCTTGTTTGCATTTTCTATGATGGTCTCCACATAGTAACAAAAGAATTTATTTATTTATTTATTTATTTATTTATTTATTTATTTATTTATTTAGAGAAGTAGGTACAATTAGCTATGAGTATAATGATTAGATTTAGAATGTAATAAGGAATTATACTGACATACTAATGTAATGGTAGCAGATTCTTTTCTGAGGTTCATGACCTTTATGATCCCAGTAATTGTCTAGATTTCTAGTTGGCATGATTTTCCTCCTGTTGGATGGCTCTTACATCCAATTTGACAGCAGTTGGTTGCCAACATGTGAGTGCCATTTAGTACACTTTCATGGATATATTGTCATAGTTATGGTCCATAGTTGTCACAGCTGGATAGAACCATTAATTAATTCCCTTTATTGGTAGCTTCCATAGCACTTCTGGTGCCATGGAAACTAGATTGCAGGGGGAAGGTTTTGTTGTTGGCTCCGACTTGAATTATCAGAGTCCTGTGTTCTAAGTGTGAACATACAGTGTTTTCCACAATGAATGATTGCCCTCAACCCTTGAGAGTAAGCAAACGGCTTCTGTGATGATATTGTTTTGGGAGTAACTTAAACAACCTTGGCCAACTGGTTCAAATAAGATTTCTTGTGCTTTGTACTGGGGTTTTGTCATTCTGTGGTTGTTTTGTCATTCTGTGGTTCTTGTCAGAAGTATTGTCAGTCCAAGTGGCAGAACATTATTATATATATAATTTTAGGTAAATATAAGATAATATGAGGTTTGTCAAGCAACTTTGGTGTTCTTTGTCTCTTGTCCATTTTCTCCTTCTGCATTGATCTCTCTTCCCTGACTTTAGTTGGAGTCCCCTTTTTGTTGTTTCTTTTCCAGCTTCATATAACTTATACCCTGCTGTTTCCCTCTCAAAACCCCCCTGCACCATACTTATGGTTCTTTTATATTATATTTTATAATACAATTTTTGAATCTCTTTTTGGTGGCCAAACAATATCTTTAACCAATGGCTTGTTTATGAAAAATCACCATTAGTTGGTAACGGTTGCCATGGAGATGGAGATAATTAAGTAGTAGGAATATTCCATTTGAAAACACAATTCTCTTGTAATTCAGCACTTCATGCCAATTTACTGTTGAGGGACTTTATATATCTGCCATGCTTTCACAAATGGACTACATTTTCCCTTTGCTTCCCTTTTTTTATATGGTTGTAAAGAATGTGTTTCTGGATTAGGAGCTGTCAGTTTAAACACTTAAACTGGAGCATTGTTGATCTTTCATTTATTTTGCCCTGCTTTCTGTTTATTAGGGTTTTTTCCTTTTAATGTTTATCTGTTTTAGGATTTTTTTCTCAGAATCTAATAACTGGCAAGAAGAACTTATGTCTCCCATATTTATTAGCTCAGATATGATGTAGTTAAGACAGAAATGCACATAACATAATATAAAAATGTATATATCCCAAGCTTGCTCTCATGCATCAGGCTGTGTGTGTGTGTGTGTGTGTGTGTGTGTGTGAGAGAGAGAGAGAGAGAGAGAGAGAGAGAGAGAGAGAGAGAGAGAGAGAGAGAGAGAGAGACTGGAGACTGGTTCTCTCAATGTAGCCCAGGGATATTGGAACTCTCCTCCAGCTTTAGCCTCTTGAGTGCTAAGGGGATGGGATGTACTTTCACACTTATCTCTACATATGGTTTCTGTACAAGCAACACATTTACAAAATACATTGTCTTGGTTTGGAGCTGCTTGCTCTCCTACTATCAATTAAGGTGGTAAAGTAAGAACTTGAAGACAGTTTCTATCCTTTCTATGAGAAAGAATGTCTGTTTCTCCCTGTTTTATTGAAAATAGAAATTTTTCTTCTAAATAATATATTCTGATTGTAGTTTCCCCTACCTCTACTCCTTCCAATTTCTCCCCACCTCTCCTCCCATCCATATCTACTCTCTTTCTGACTCTCATTAGAAAAAAACAGGTTTTTAAGAAATAATAATAAAGTAAAATATAATAAGATAAAACAAAAATTAACACAATAGAATTGGGGAAAGAAACAAACAGAAAAAAGAAGAAAAGAGCCCAGAAAGCATAAAAACAGAGACTCACTAATTCACACTTGGGAATCCCATAAAAACAGTAAACTGGAAGCAATAGTATATACTCAAAGAGCATGGTTCAGACCCATGTGGACCCTGTGCATGCTTCCTCAGTCTCTGTGAATTCAAGTGAGCTTTGATTGTGCTTCTTTAGAGGGCCTTTATTTCTTTGTCTCCTTCACTCTCTTTGGATCTTACATTCTTTCCATCTCTTCTACCACAGGTTTTCTGAGCCCTTAGAGGAAGGATATCCAGTCTATGGCTGAGTGTTCAAAGGTTATTATGCATTCTCTGCATAATGTCTGAGTCTGTATCTCTGTGCCAAATACAGACTTTTGATATAATATGCTAAGTATATTTATTTCAGTAAAATTATTAATATATCAAATATAACTGCAAGTATTTTATAATTTTAGAAACCTAAGGTAGATGCTGACATTGAAAAACTATTGTTGTATGATCCCCAGGAGCCATATATTTCTGGCACTCTCCAGATGCTCAGGACCTTGCTCTCTGCCTGAGCAAGATCAACTGGAAGGTATAAAAGATAGGGAACAAAGCCTGAGGCTGCGATATGGACCTATTTCTGATCCCATGAATCTCTAGTCGTAGCATGTCTTTGTAAGCTGTCATGTTTTATATAATCTTCACCCATTTTTATCTTCAACTGAATTTTTATTATATATATATATATATATATATATATGTATAACCTTAGCTATTTTTGTTGTGTATGGGGTATGTGTGTGTGTGTGTGTGTGTGTGCGCATGGGTATGTGGGTCAACATGTGTATAGGTATGAGTGAACGTGTGTGATGTGAGAGAGGTCCAAGGTTGATGTCAGATGTCTTCTTTAATCTCTCTCTACTCCACTTACTGAGGAAGTATCTATAAACAATGCCAAGGATTTTTATTTCAATAGGCTAGCTTGTCAATTCCCTCCAAGGATCCATAAGACAGAGACAAGGATTATACATGGACTGTAACACTCTCTCAACTTGTATGCAGATATGACAATCCTAACTACAATCTTCATGCTTGTGAGCGCATGCTTTGTCTACTGAGTTATCTCTCTAGCTCCTACTCTGGTTATTTTAAGAGTTTAGTACTGAATGTGTGACACAATCATATCACGAACTTTTAGAACTCTGGGGCAACTAAAGCACCACACCCATTAAGCTGCCTATAGCACTATACCCAGACTCTGAAAAGAAATCACCAATTGTTCTTTTTCTGTGATTCTAAAAGCTGTATGTTTTATATGTATAATCAGATTTTTTTTCTTTTTGGTTAATGCCTGTGACACAATCATACCATGCGCTTTCATAACTCTTGTAAAATTGAAGCACAGACATTAAGCTGCCCATTGACCTTTATCCAATCCCTGAACCAATCACCAACAGTTCTTTTCTCTGTGAGTTTAATAGCTGTATGATTTATATGTATAATCATTCTTTTTCCATTTTCTGATGCTGCCTAGTTTCATTTCTCTAATTTCCTCGAGGTGTCTTCATTTTATAGAGTGTTTCAGAATGTCTTTCCTTTTAGTGGATGATAATATTTTATTGTTCTGCATACGACATTTGACTCTTCTGTTCATGTGTTATTGGAGCCTTGAGGATTTGGCCTTATAACATTTAGGAATAATTCTTCTATGAACATGAGGGTACAAAACTCTTTTAGGAGCTGTTTTCAAAATTTTTGATAATATACCCAGAAATGGTAGCACTGGGTCTTACATTCTACCTTTAATCATTCAAGCATAAATAATAATGTTTTTCAAAGTGGCTCTAGCATTGTACACAGTGCAAATCTTGTCACAATCCTGTGGACCTACCTATAACATATCTTTTATGAAAATCAAGACTAAAAACTTCATGTGTTCAAGTACATGGGGTGTACTTTAGGACATGAAGTTAAAATGGCTTAAATTAAACATTTGAAAGAGATAAATGGAGTCAAAATACTAACCCAGACAAGTAATACACATTGCAGAAGAATATTTCTCCACCCTCTCCGATGCAGGCAGGTTCTGTGAATAGTGTGGCTGCAGAACAGATTCTCTTGGAAGGAGCCACTGACAAAGCATCCTGTGGACATGGAAGTCCATGTATACATACAGGGATATTTGGCAGCATTCTCTCGGACACAGAAAAGGCAACAAGCACCATATACCTAGGGTGCAAAAGAATACAAGTGGGAACTTAAGTAGAAATTTGTTTAAAAAAGATGGCATCAAATTTACAAATTTAGAAATATGCTTTCCCTTCATTTTGTATCACTATTATTTGGAAAACCTTTTCCTCTTTGTTAGGTGAGTTTTCTCACATTTATAATTTCCCTGTCAGTCTTATTATTTTTTGCCCAGAGTTCTGGATGGACAAATTTATATTAAATTGTCAGTGATCTGTGAGTCACAGTGTATCAATGCTGTGTTTGAAATGATAAATATAGAAAGTAAGTAGTGGGGAATGAGCTGTAATTTTGGATAAAGGGTCTGTTTGATAGAAAAAATATAGTACCAGGTAATAGATAATTCCATTGTATTGTTCTTATGCAAGGCGTATAATTTAAAAGCACCTTAGCTATAGCCATTGATTTTCTTATATCCTAAAATAACAAAGAAGATTTAAAATGCTTTAAGGAAATCTGAATATAGGTGATTTATTTCTGTTATATTTTATTACCAACTAATGTTTAAAAGTTCCTAACAGAATGCTTAGTTATCTGTTAAAACTATCTAAGAATGACTGGAGAGGGGCTTATCCTAGGGAACGCATAAACTGTTCCAAAACAATGTTTTCTAAATTTTACTATAACTAAGTTGTAACCATCCCATGTTATAACAATATAGATATCATTTTTATTGAGATATATAAGCAGAACACAATAACGTATCATGCAGTTAGCTGTATACTTTCACCTCTAAAAAGCCTAATATGGCCCTTCTTCATAGTCTCCTTAATTTTCTTCTCTTTGAAGATGTAAACATCCCTTGAAGACATTCATGAAAACAAAGATATTCTGTTATGTAAAACTTCAAGAGCATCCTCATGATGAGGGTCCATAGGCTTGACACGATCAGAGTCTATCAATCCCTGCAGAAGTAATTTTACTTTGTTTCCGACCAGAGTGTTGCCTTTCCAGCCAAGAACTAATTTAGTATTGGAGCTCTTACCGCTTGGAGGAACGTCAAGAAGCAGAGAGCACTCTCTTCTAGCCAAATAATTCCCTTCAAACTGCAGAATAAATTCAGTGAAGACTAAGACTTCTGAGAAGTTTTAGAGAAGTCTTCAGAGAAGACTGCAGATGATTAAGATGGGTGACTCAGATGACTCCATGTTATCGATGTGACTCAAGGGTTTATGCTTCAAATTAATCTGCGACAGACGCTGTACATTGGCCTGATATTCAGTACCTGTCATTAGACTGCACATTACATCTTTCCCCTTCTGTCTCTAATCTTTCGAGGGGTTGTGCCATGGGAAACAACCTATTTGAATTGTAATGCATTTTGGCAGAGAAGATGAAGCCAAAGTTAAATCTTTTATCCTGGATGAATTGAAGTTTCAATACATATTTTACATTTGTTGTTAGCATTTGTGTTTTTGACCTAAATCTAAGAAGATACTGCTTTGTCCCAGAGTGTGTAACCTTGCAGAAAGTTCAACATGCGTTTACACCAGATCAATTATGTCGATCCCAAAGATCTTCCATGTGGGATTGGGGCTTGGCTGCACCCCTGCAACTGAGCTCTTGTCTTGTATCTGAGACTCATTGTAAAGCACATAGGAGGTCACCAGCCATGATTAAAGTTGGACTGTCCAGTCCAAACCATAGTATTCAATTACTGTAACTGAAAAAACAATAGTAACAGGCTCTAGCAGGTATGGAAGTCTAGATTTCCTATGTTGTTTATCAGATTATAAGGAAATCATTGAAGCAAGTCTCGCATTTGTAGCTTTTTACCTTAAATTCTTTAATAATAAATTTAATTAATTAAATAAGTTGAATTAAAATGAAGTAAAAGGTTGTCTGGTAGAAATATTTTAATGTGTTTTTATGATTTTTGACTAGGTATATGTGGGGAAGAGGGATATTCACATAAATATAGGTAACTTCAAAGGTATGAACAGGATAAATGATTTCCTGGTCCTAGCATAATAGCTATAAGTCAACTGAAAGTTGTGAGTACTGGGAACTAAGTTTAGGGGCCCTGAACGAACAGTATACATTCTTAACCACTGAGTTTTCTCTCAGGGCCCTGGTAGATCTCTCTGATCCTCTTTCTGGGGTCTTCAGAAGTCTTTAATTTTTGAATATTAAATTCATCAGGACATGTAAGATGGATTTCTTACCATATTGTCAGTCCCTGGCTTAGATTTTCAGCCTTCCATGCATTCATCTAGAATATCTCTATTTCCTGACAGTTTGTGCTGTTCGTACAGTCACAGATGGGAGCAAGGAGGATCGCCATCTGTCTTCATGGAGATTCTGGTCTGTGTGAGCTTGATTCTTAACTTGTGAACATAAATAAGACAAGATCCAGTGAAGAAAAGCACATAAAATAAAACCTTTTATCTGGAAGCAAATCATGAGGTTTCTTTCTAGACTATTAAGCAAGAGATCCACTCTTCTGAGGGAGATCTGAAAGCTGAACCAGGATAGTCCCCAGCTCCAGGCCAGTATAAGCATCTTAACAAGGTACTACTTCCACCACCATACACACAGAGCAACTCACAGAACCAAACTGCAAAAAGGTCAGTTGCGATGAACACTGGAAAAGGGTATAGGGGCTGAGTTTCAGAATCCAGCAGGATTTGGTCTGCTGCTATCCCTGTGTGATGGAAGTCCCAACCTCATTTTTCATTGTTTTTTCAACCAATTTCTGACTATTGTAAATAAGCAGTCTGGTGATTTAATCCATGTAAATACATGGATGCACATGTATCTCTAGAGTAAGGAATACATACCCAAGTGTGTTGAACCTGGATAATATGGTAGAAATACTTTTAGAATTTTTAGGACTCTCCACAACCCTGATTTGCATAGGCTGCACCAACAAAGACAGATGAGGGATATATGGTGAGGATGATACTTTTCAGAACATTGAATATTACCACATTGAATCAGTGAAAGACCTGGCTGTGAAAGAGAACATGAAACACAGGGGAAGTGGTTAGCAAAAGTATGGGGTGAGATTCAAAGCAGACAGGGAGAAATTACCAAGTACAATGATGCTATGGGTGGCTAGATAGAACAGTTCCATAGTTTTATGCCTAAGCAGACCTGCTGAATAGAATAATTATTTTCCTTGATCTCAGGAGGACTGGTTGCAGACTTCACCAAAGGAAGATTTATCTAAAGTTAAGCCAGGTTATTTAGGACACCAAAGTACACAATTACAGGGACAAATACAAAAGTCTACTCCTTTTTCCAGTTTCTGTTTCTATATTTGACTCAGGTAAGGAAAAGACTGACATTATTAGCAGGATATCTTTTCCTATAATGAAATGGCACTGTATCCAGAACAGCCTTTAAAAGCTCATTTTTAAAGACATGAAACCATGAAATTGTCTTTTACAGGGTCTCATAATATTTGAGAAGTCCTAAAATATTTATTTATTTATTTATTTACATCCCAAACACTGTGCCCCTGCTAGTCCCCCAAACATAATCTTTGCCCCATATCTCCTCTTCTTTCTCTGAGAGAGTGGGCTCCCCTTGGTATCCCCATACCCTGGCACATCAAGTCTCTGCAGGCTTAGGCACATCCTCTACCCCTGAGTCCAGAAAAAGCAGCCCTGTTGGGAAACTGATTCCACAGTCAGGCAACAGCTTTAGGAACAACACCTACTCCAGTTTTTGGTGGACCCATATGGAGACTGAGCTAAACAACTGCTACATATGTGCTGGGGAGCCTTGATCCAGGTGTGCTCATTGGTTGGTAGCTCCATCTCTGAGAGCTCCCAGGGGTCCAGGTTAGTTGATTCAGTTGGTCTTCTGTGGAGTTCCTATCCCCTTCAGGGCTTTCAATCCTTCCCCCAACTTTTTCCATAAGAATCACTGACCTTCATCCAATGTTTGTCTGTGGGCATCTTCATCTGTTTTGGTCAGCTACTGGGTAGAGCCTCTCAGAGGACAGTTATGTTAGGCTCCCCTCTGCAAGCATAACTGAATATCACTATCAGTGTCAGGGATTGATGCTTGCCCATGGAATGTGTCTCAAGTTGGGTCAGTTGGTTGGCCATTCCTTCAGTCTCTGCTCCATCTTTGTCCCTGCATTTCTTTAAGAGTCTAGGACAAATTTTGGGTAAAACGTGTTGTGGACGGGTTAGTGTCCTTATTTGTCCACTGAGGGTCCTGCCTGGCTACAGGATGTGACTTCTTCAAGTTGCATGTGCCCACTGTTAGGCATCTAGGCTAAGATCACCAAAATTGACTCCTGGGAACTCCTCCATCCCAGGTCTCTGAGTCTTCCTAAAGATTTCCCCCAATCCTGGACCCTGGGCAGCTGCAGAATTCCATCCATTCTCCAGGCCTCCTGGGCCTCTCTCTTGTCTCTCCCCACACCCAATCCTGCCCCCCTACTCCTACTCCTCCCTCTCCCACTCGGTTCCCTCCCTCTCTCTGCCTCCTATGACTATTTTGTCCCCCCTTCTAATTGTGATTCGTGCATCCTTTCTTCTTTAATTTCATTGGGTCTGTGCAGTGTATCCTGGGTATTCTGTACTTTATGGGTAATATCCACTTATCAGTGAGTACATAACATGCATCTACTTTTGGGTCAGGATTACCTCACTCAGGATATTTTCTAGTTACATCCATATTTCTCATAGGACCAAGAACAATATAGCTGGGTCAGAAGTCCTATTATCTTAATCTACTGACATTTTGAAAACTATCCATTGACACATCTTAATGATTTTAGAAATATTTCAAAAGCAATTGACTGACTTGTAGCCCCCTCAAACTCTAATCTTGACAAACATCCTATTAACAGTGGGAGAACTTTGAGATGCATCTGTGAATTTTGTTTAGTACATATTCTCCCTTTCCAGGTAGAAGACAGGAGGCAAGGAGACACTGTGCTGTGCTCAAAGTTGGAGGGTGGAAGGATTACAGCAAAGTAGTAGAAAAGAAGAAAAGGAGGGGAAAATGGAGAATATGAATAAATAGTCTACTTTCTAGATGTCCCTGACACCTATGCCAGACTCTTTTGATGCCACGATGGCTTTGCTGACATGTGTGACCACCTTTAGCCGGAGGAAGTGTGAGTTCTCCATCAGTGTCTCAGGGATAGATTCCAGTGGTTTAGGGGATTCTTACCATCCGTTTCAGAGTCACAGCATGAATCTATCCAACACAAACTCTTTTGTTTGTACCTTTATTCCAAGCTGTATGCTGAGAGGATTATTATGTGGGGTGTGGTTGGATTGATGAGTAATGGTTCATATAAAATCTAATGAAATTAATCAGCTTAATTAAGTAGACCTGAAGCTATGAAATTAAGTATAGTGATACTGAAAATACTAGAATATCCGTCTACTGACAAGGATTAACATTTAATGGTAATTATTTCATGAATTTGTCTCTATGGTATATATCTTAGCAACTATGTGGCTTTTCAAATTTTATATCATAAAGCAAAAAAAGTGTTAGCATTCTTTATCCAAAAATATAATGATAATGAGAGTACATTCTGTAGTCATTTTATGCTCTATGTACTCTGCCTTTGTGTGAATAGACTGGAACACTTCAGTATGTATAATTATAGTATCTCTTGTTCTTAGAGTGTTAAAGTCATAGGGAAACACTTGAGTACATGGCTTCTCTTTCTTAAATGTAGATGTTTTATCTAGGCAACACTCTATGAACATTAAAAACCATCAACAACAGCAACAACAACAACAACAACAACAACAACACCCTATAAAGTAGTGAGTTATCTAGCTGCTTTAAGGTATTGTATGTTTTACAGGGCCATAAACAGGTTGTGGAAGACAGAATGTCCACATCGTCACTGATTTATTAGTGTTTTTAAAGTGACATCTTTTAAACCTTGAAAAACATATACACATACACATATATATGTATTATTCCAAACATATCCAGGTAACCAAATGAATGAATGCTACCTAGCTGTTGAGTTTAATTGAACTCATAGTTGAAAATTTCATATGAAGTTCAGTTTTTACAAAGTCCAAACTGTAGATAAAAGTTCTATTTACCTAGCAGTATTTAATATAGAGTTTGACTGGAACACAATAAATTCATCACATTCTTTCTTGTCAGATTAAATGGTAATCATGCATCTGTGGACATTAGCTCAATTTATATAAGAGTTTTATTTCATCAGCACTAGACACAAATTTTCATCATTTAAAAATTATTAGTCTTTTGAGATTATAATGTAATTACATCACTTTCCCCTTCCCTTGAGTCTTCTAAATTGTTCCATAGCAATCTTTGCTCCTTTTCCTCATGATCTCTTTTCCATTAATTACTGTTACATGTGTGTGTGTGTGTTCCTAAATATATACATACACACAACTTGCTCAGTTGTACTTGTATTAAGTTACTTATATTATGTTTTCAGGGCTGATCATTTGATATTATATGACCAAGTGCTATACTACTCCTTAGGGAAGACTTGTTTCTCTAGCTCATAGTATCCCTTAGCTTCCTATTGTTCTTTGTGCAATATCGAGGCCTCTGGAACATTTCCCCATTCATGTTAGCATGTTTATTGTTATTATCTTTATTCAGGTCATGTTAAACAGTCAGTCGTGTTGGTAAGATGCTGTGTGTGCACATTATGACATTCTTGTGAGACATCGTCTCCCAGCAAACTGCCTGTTCAAGTTCCATCTGGCTGTTAGAACATTTCTACTCCCTCCTTCCCAATGACCACTGATTCTTGAGGGTGGGAGTTGTGTTCTAGATATATTCATTGGAACATGGATCCATAACTTTGTGTTTTGATTAGTTGTGGTTTTCTGTTGTGGTCTCCATATATTGCAAAGAGACGTTCCATGATGAAGGATGTTAACTACTATACTTATCTGTGAGTATAAGAACAATTATTTAGAATGAAGTTAGTGATTATGCTGGTTTAGTAAAAGAATTTTATGTTCTCCTCCAAGATTCATGAGTTCACTAACCTGAGTATTTGGCTAAGTTTATGGTACTAGCCGATTTCCTTCCTGTTGACCAGGACTTAAATCCAATTACAGAGCTGTTGGTTACCCAAAGGTATTGGTGGGCGTGCCTACCTCACATTTAGAGGTATCATGCCCTGATAATCACTGTTGTGCATCATAAGTGTTATACTCAGTAGCACTGTTGGTTGCTTCCCTCTTTTGGAAGCTTGCTAAGTACGTGATAAATGATGAGGTTAGAACGTGGAGAACCTCAGAAACCTTAGCAACCTCAGCTTTGTTCTTTCAATGAAGAGCTTTCACATGTTGACTAGATTCCTAAAATAGTAATGTTACAAACATCCAGCAGTTTTTCATGTCGATGTTATAAAGTCAGAAATTCACTGAGGAGGGAATGTGTTGTCTCAAGCCATAGGGATGACAATATATGAGTTGACAATTAGCAATTTATTTTTATTTTTATTTTTTTATTTTTTTTATTTTTTGATACTTTATTTACATTTCCAATGTTTCCCAGTTTCTAGGTCTCCTCTTTGGAAGCCACCTATCCCCTCCCCCTCCCTCACCTCTATGAGGGAATTCCACCTCCCACCTACCTGCCCACCCACTCCCATATTCCCACCTTGACATTCCCCTTTACTGGGGCCTCTCCTCCCCCTGATGGCCAACAAGGCCCTCCTCTGCCACATATGTGGTCTGAACCATGGGTCCCTCCATGTGTATTCTTTAAATACCAGACCTTATACAAATCGAAGGAGTTAAAATCCCTGCAAAGACACTTTGGAGAATTAATTTTTATGTGTGGGGCAAAATATGAAATAATAATTTTGCATAAACCTAAACAAAATATACCAAATAAATTATTTTAGATTTCTCAATATTTTTTTCTTTCTTTTTTTTTTTGGTTTGTTTTTATTTTTGTTTTTCAAGACAGGGTTTCTCTGTGTAGCCCTGGCTGTCCTAGAACTCACTCTGTAGACCAGGCTGGCCTTGAACTCAGAAAACCACCTGCCTCTGTCTCCCAAGTGCTGGGATTAAAGGCGTGCGCACCACTGCCCGGCCAATATTTTTTTCTTAATCATGTTGTTTTATAGATGATGTTGACTGATAGGTAAAGGAGTTTCATAGGAGAGAGGAACTGGTTGTAGATTGCTATTAACAGTTCTTAAATTTTCAAGGGTTTAATACTGGAGAAAGAGAAGGATTTATTTTAGACTCTGGGGGGCTCAAAACATTCAAAAAAAGTTGAAATTAATAATGGCCTGTCAAACCATTCAGAATGACAGCTGAATCAGAAATATGGGAATGCCTAAATTAGCTTATCTAAAATCACTTTAACAATCATCATAAATTTTCTCCTGAATGTAAAGGCAAAGCTAAGACAAAATGTTTAAAAAGGAAAATCTTTGAGTTTTATTTTTTATGTTATTTATATGAGCGCTTGTCTGCATGTGAGTATGCATGCCACCCATGTGCCTGGTGTCCCTGAAGGCCAGATGAGATCACTGAATACCCCAAACTGGAGGGATGACTGCTCAACTGTTCTGGGCCATCATGTAGGTGCTGAGAACTGAACCTGTTTCCTACTGAAGATTAGCAATTGCTCTTAACCACTGAGCTCTCTCTCCAGACCCCAGAGTTGCTTTTCAAAATGACTGTCCTGTGATTTCTGCTATATAAAAACAACACAGTGTTCATATCTTATTTACAGCTTTACTTTCAGGGTGGACATTATATTTCTTATTCTTGGCTGATGATAGACCAAGACCATCCTGTCTATTCTATTGGTGATTCAATGATACCTCAAAGACAAGTTCTTACTAACTCTTGTTCAGAAAAGACAGTGAAACGTAGTGCTGTGGACCCCAACAACAGTAAAGGCATTTCAGAATTCCTCAGGTAATGCATAGAACTGATGGACTTGGAAATGCATGATGGCACAAATGATTGCCATAGTAAGTATTTATGTATGCAAAAGGAAAGGAAATTACTGCAAAATCTAAATAGGAAACAGTTCATGTGTCAGGTGGCCTATTTTCGTAGATATATTATTAAGTGGTAATTTTGGGAGAATTTATGATGCCTTCAGAAAATTGTTGAAAGATGTTATTAACTCTATTAAATTCTAAATGTACATTTAAAATCTGTGCCCAAAGTGGCCAAAAATAGTGAAACAAAAATTGATGTTACATGGTTTAATCTACCTGAGCCTGGGAGTCTAGAATGAGCATGAGAATTGTCTGTATGATTTATAATTCAACCCTTTTTGGTTTAGTCCAGTGCTCTTCTTTTGAATTGTACTATGACTCCACATGAGCAGATATAGGTAAAGAGAACTCTGGCTCCTGCTTGTGCCTCTCCCCAGGGTGGTCTAAAATTTCTTCTCTACTCTTCTTTCTTTCAGGCTCCCGTGTTTCTGAACTCCTTTTGCAAGTTTCACATTTTTTTATTTTTATTTATATTTACATTTATTTGGACAGAAAATGAGCCCATCCTAATTTGTAAGGCAGAATAAAAGTGATTTTTGTCTCTTCTTTCAACTGTATTTTGGGAAGGCATTTTGTTAGAATCAAATGTAACCTGTGTTCACAAGTCAAGTGACATTTTTAACCGTACCATATTGCAAATAGACTCAGTACTTAGAAGTCTCTGTGCTCACTACTCAACCTGTCACCCAGAATCAGTTTAGGTCATTCACCAAGCTGTCTACCTTTCATTCAATCTTCCACTTATTAAAGGTGCTCCAGAGGCCAGTGTCAGCAATGGATATCACAGAATGTCAGTATCTGATCCAGGCTTTGTTATTCTTTCTCAGAGGTATGCTCTGAAGGTAGTAGGGCAGTGGGGGTCTTAGTAAAATCAAACAGACCAGTGAGAACCTTAGCAAGCATGCTGAGCATGGTACACATTTAGAATGAAGAGGTAAGTAGGGTAAATTTTGTTAACACATTCTAGTCTAATAGATTAAGAGTGTTTAGAATTATCCAAGGGTCTCTAAGTAGCTCTTGAAGGATATTAGTAAAATAAAACTGACCATCACTGGTATGAATAGTGAGCAATGGTTTTATGTGTAGTCCATGCTGGAGCAGCTGATGGATAAAGCAGAGTGAGAGCCCAAATGAGGATACTCCTTACAGAGACAAAGAAAGCTGTGTTACAGTTCACAGCTTCTCAGGGATGCAACTCCTGTTACCAGACTCTCAAGATAGCTATCACGTAGCTCCAGTTCTTGTGTTAGGATAATTTTTATCCAAGGCAACCCATGCTTTTTAGCTAACTTAGCAGGTGTTTGATCCTGGAAGCAAGAAAGCAAATTAAAAACTCAAGCATCATTTTGGCTAACACAGACATTTCCTTGAAGTGTCTCAGTACTTCAGTATTCACCCTAAATAACAAATGTCCCCAGCACATGGATTGTTCCCCTCATAAGGATCTCTATGTCACACTTGGCAGTCTCAACACTTCATCCAGTCTAATTCAGAGTCATTAACATTTGTACTTAGCCACGTGGATTCAAATGCCAAGTATGCTGAACATTTGCAGGCAGATGTTATCAAAGATGCTTTCCCAGTTTCCCTGGCTAATTTGCATAAAAGAGCCATCGCCACTGCACCCGAGGTGTGTCAACCAGAAGGAGGTTTTTGTTTGCTGTTGAGTTCTGGAAAGTGCTTGGTTTAAGGAAGCTTTCACCTTACTTCACTGGAATAACAACTGCTGGAATAAATTAGTGGAGCTTATAGCTTTGGCTTCTTCAATCAGTAGGGAAGTGGATTTTAGTAAGAGGCAAAAGGATACTGATTTGCAACTGGATGGGGAGTTTAAATGGATAGCTATTATGAAGCCCCAAAACATTGTGATCAGTTTTTTTTAAAAACCAAGACTTGCTCCTCTAATAGATGTATTTAATTTACTGTCCCATGTCATTCCAAGGTCAGTGTAGCTGCTAAATTAGGAAAACACCATTATCTGTAATATTGATTTGCCTTGCTTTTTATTAACATTCTAAGTGGAACACCAAGGGGGTTTTTAAGAAAATTACCCAGTCTCCAACCAAATGAACAATGTCTGTAATATGATTTCCTTTTAAAACCTTGCTGTTGTTCAGATATGAGAAGAATCAGTTTCACCCATGAAGCCTTAAAAATAAGGCTCCATTGACTCTCAGAGACTGAACCACCAACCAAAGTGTATACATGGATACATGGACTGGACCTAGGTACCTCACACATATGTAGCAAATGTGCAACTCAGTCCTCATGTCAGTCCCAAACAACTAGAGTGTAGGCTATCCCTATAGCTGTTGCCTTTCTGTAGAATTACTTCCCCTAACTCTGCTGTCTCATCTGGCCTCAGTGGGAGAAGAAGTGCCTAGCCTGGCAGAGTCTTGATATTCTAGGTTGGGGGTATATTAAAGGGTATCCTCTACTTTCTTATAGAAGAGAGGGGGCATAGAGAGAGTAACTGTGATGGGGGGCACCTGGAGTAGGGATAGCGAAATGGATGTAAAGTGAACCTAATAAAACAATAAAAACTCATACTTTAGCACCATTATGTATCATGATAATTTTGCTTCTTTTCATCAAAATTCTTCACATAATTCAATCTCAAGTACATCAGCAAAAAAATCCTCAGCATTTTTACTCAGACTCTTTTTTTTAGTGAAAATTATTTTTTCTTATCATTAAGAAGCAACCAAGTACAGACTCTTGGACTGCTGAAGGTTTTCCTTACAGAGAGTATATATTTGTTGGTTGCTAATGGTATAGCTGGTTTAATCATTCAGGCAGTAAGCCAAGTCATGAAGGAAATCTAAGTGAAGTAGAAAAATATATTTTCACTGGAAAGGGGAAGCCGCATTAATGATGTTACAGTTATGCTGAGACCTACAATGTTCCTGACTGAAACAATAGATTATATACCCTAAAATGGGAGCCAGCTTGACGGCCAGGGGAATACAAGGTAGATCTGTATAGCTATGGAAAGGACAAAAATGTAGTTTGAAACAAGATTGGTCATGGCAAGGTGTTATATTCTCAGTAAGTGGGGTAGCCACTTGGTTAAACACTTGATGAACTTTCTGTTTGAAGAGATTGACTCGGCTTCATAGGGTTGAGATGGAATATGGGGAGGAGGCTGGAAGGAACTCAGAACCAGCCATTGCAGCAGTCTCCGTGTCAGATGATGGAGGAGTGACTTGGGTGTTGTAATGCAGGTGGAGAGAAATACATGATTCAAGACTTGTTCTGGGGAAACAGCTAATAAAGAACTAGAGACTGGATATGAGGAGGGAAAGTAGTTGAGGCAAATTGAGGCTGAGTTAGGCTTAGGTTAAACCTAAGGTAAAGAAATGTGTTTAATATCTAATATCTGTATTAATTATCTGTACAGATAATGCTAATATCTGTATAGCCCCAGTCCCTGGTATAGATGTAGATGTTATCCAATAAGTATCTAGAATTGATAGAATAATGATTTGTACAATAGTCCTCAGTGGGGTCCACAGTCTGTGTGGTTGGTTCTGTGAACTATTTATAATGAACAATTCATGACTGAAAATCACAGGAGACATTCACTCACAAATGTTGATTATGATTTGAAAACCTGTGTAACAATTTGAATTTGCTGTAATATGCAAATAAATTTTTTATTTCCTGATCATTTTTTTTTAGTCACTAAAATGCCAGGTTGAAACTAAAAAAAAAAAAAAACCTCCTCCTCTTACCAGCATCACTGATTTGAACTCAACTCTGTCTGTTTGCCTTTTGCTGACATCACTCTTATTTTTTATCCAAACTCTGACACTGACTAGTTTCTCATGTTTGAGACTTTATTTTTCTATTTATTTATTTATTTATTTATTTATTTATTTATTTATTTATTTATTTAAAACTTATTCGTCTCTTAGACAATATAACTCAACCACAGCTTCCTCACCCTCCCTTCCCATCCCCCCACCAACCCCTGCTCTCTTCCAGGTCTACTGCTCCTCCATTTCTCTTCAGAAAAAAGCAGGTATCCCAGTGATATCAGCTGACCACAGCGTAACAAGATGTGAAAATCTAGGCATATACCTTCATATCAAGGCTACCCTGTAGGAGAACAAAGGTCCCACAAGGAGGCAAAAGAGTCAGAGACATCAAAACCCATGCCAACATTATTAGGAGTCCAATAAAATCCCCAAGCCAAAGAACCACAGCATGTATGCACAGGGCCTGGTACAGACCCATGAAGGCTTTTTAGTTGCTGCTTCAGTCTCTGTGAGCTCCTATTGAGCCCTGCTTATTTAATTCTGTGGGCTATGTTATTCTGACTTCTACCGTCCTTTCTCCTCTTTTTTCTGCAGGCATCACCCTGGGTCTGTTAATTTTTGGTGGTAGGTATCTACTCTAATCAGCTGCTAGAGGAAGTCTCTCTAGTGATGGTTGGGCTGGCATTGATCCAATGAGAATACAAAATTGTCATTATGAATACTTCCATTGACTTCTTCCTTCCTTCCTTCCTTCCTTCCTTCCTTCCTTCCTTCCTTCCTTCCTTCCTTCCTTCCTTCCTTCCTTCCTTTCTTTCTTTCTTTCTTTCTTTCTTTCTTTCTTTCTTTCTTTCTTCATTGTCAGAGACCTTGATCTCTGAGCCATCTAGCTCCTGGATCGTGGCCATCTAGGTAGTGTAGGGCATGGGCTCCCGTCTCTTGGCATGGGACTCAGGATAGACCAGCTATTGATTGATCACTCCCACACACTCTGATCTAGCATTGCTGTAACACATCTTACATGCAGGACAGGTTGTAGGTTGCACATTTTGTGGCTGGATTGGTATCCCAGTCCTACCATTAAGAACCTAACCTGGTTACAGAAGATGGCTAGTTCAGGCTGCATATCCTCCATTACTAGGACTACTCACTAGGGTTAACCTCAGAGGTTTCATAGAGTTTCCACTGCACTAGGTTTGCATATCACCCTATAAATACACACCTATTTCAATATTCAATTTTTAATTAAAAACTAAACAGTCATTCCCAGATTCTCAATAATCTCTAACATTCATTTCTTTATGAAAAAGAGGAAAAAATTCCCGAAATTGATTGTTTCTACATTGTTTGATTTTAGAGACTTCCTGACATTGACTGCTTGTAGATGCAGATCTATTACATATTACTTACTACATAATTATTCTTCCTCATTGCTGTTGACTTTTATGCCACTATTATGGTATCTTGATTATTATAGCATTATATAGGCCCTGAGTCCAGTGTCTTGATGTGTCACAGTTTATGCTATTTACTTAAATACTATTCTGTCTTTTGGGGATCTTTCCTGTTTCCATATGACTTATATTTTTATTATATCTCTTTGAAAAATGTCACTGATATTTGATTGTAATTGCATTGAATATGAAAGTTACATTATTCCAAATGGATACAATATATTAATTCTTCCAAGTAATGAACATATGATCTTTCATAGTGTTTGTTCCTTAGTGAGTATTGTTAAATATTCTTTGTAGAAATCAGTATACTAAATTTATTATTCATACATGCTCTTTGTATTTATTTACTTATTCATTGCAATTATGTGGCAAGTTCATAACTTGTGTGTAAAGTGCCACTGAATTTAGTAAATGATGTGGTAAAATGATGTGGATATCCACATATAGAAGATTGAAACTAGATTCCTTTCTCTCATTCTATACAAATGTTAAATAAAAATGGTTCAACTACTTGGGCCTAAAGCTATGAAATTTCTAGAAGAAAAGATAAAAGTGATACTGCTATAAGTGATATTTTCTATGACCTTAAAAGTATAGAAAACAACTGTTAAAATAGACAAATGAGATTATGTGAACTAAGAGGTCATCACACAGCAAAACTAAATAGTGATAAGACAGACTTTAGGAGTAAAAAATAATTGCAAATTTGTCATTCAACAAAAAATGAACATTCAGAATACACAAACAATCAGAAATATAACCATTAAATGCTTAACAGTTAAGTGATTTGAAATGATTATGCATAAGAAATGAAACAAACATTTCCAAGTGTATGAAAGAGTGTACAGCACTGCTAGTAATCAGGGAATTATAAACTAGAACCACAATACAATATCAGACCCAAGCAGGACAATGGACAATTGGTATCAAAATTTCTTTTAAACTAACAATTGGGAGTATGTTGATGGAATGAATAGCCCTGTAATATGCTCAGTGGGAATGTAAATTAGTATAGCCATTATAGAGAATATAGCACCTTCTTGAAAATTAAAAGCATCTATATATGATCCAGCCATCCTGATATTCAGTTTATATATTAAACTAGCTCGTCAAAGCTTATCACAGACTCTCCTCTGTTCAGAATAGCCTCAGACACAATAGCAAAGGAATGGTGTGAGTGTTCTTTTATTTTAACTGAAAATTGTTTCCTCAAATAATATATCCTCCCCTCCTCCCTTTTCCTCCTCCCCTCCCTTCCCCTCTGGATCCACTTCATTTTTGTCTCTCATTAGAAAACAATGGGCTTCTATGAGTGATTTCTACCAAGAAATCTCATTCATAAAATCTAAGCTTAATATATAATCTGTAATATCCATTGATGGCTGTATAGAGGAAATAGTCCTTAGTGAGAATATTTTTCAAGTACAAAAAAAATGAATTCTGCTATATGAATAGAATTGGAGGGCCTTATGCTAAATGAAATGAGCAAGTCACAGAAAAGTAAATGTCCATTCTTTACTCCCAAAGTTTTTTTTCAAAATACAAAAGTAGAATACTAATTCCTGCAAAATAAGAATGGGAAAGGAGATTGAGGCTAAAGGGAGATTAGATATGGATTATCAAAACCCAGGTAGAAATAAGTTCCAATGTTGAAGGGAGAACTGGGTGATTACAGGTTACTCTAACCTAGCGTACATTATAGAAGACCTAGAAGAGAGGATGATGAAGATGGAAAACAAGAAGGAAATGACTTATGAAGGGAAATACATAAAGGACAGTGTGTTTATTCTCTTTATATTCATCATTAATCAGTCTATGGGGAACTAGAGGCAGGCAGATTACTGCTTTGCTTCTTGCAAGGTGTATGAAGTATGAAATATGAAAATACTTGTTCAAAGAAGATTGCTGTTCCAAATGTCCTGACATTTCAATTATCATGACTTTTATATTTGCCCTGTCAATTTCCTCCTAAATGGGCCACTTGCAAATTGTTGCTCATCTACCCAGTTCATTTCTAAGGCTCTCTCTCGTAGCAGTGAGGGCTCAGCTTGGTTGTGCTTGTTTCTGTCTTTTTAATGTCTTGGTTCTAATTACCTCTCTAGTGGTTTCCAATTTTTTTTTTTTTAAAAAAGTTATTTTGTTTGTTTGTTTGTTTGCTTTTCATTTTGTGTCATACTGGGACTGGACTTGGGGCTTTGTGCATCCCTAGTTCCAGCTTTCACAGTTTTGAGATATTCCCTTAGGAAAGTTTGTATTTTCCATCATGTTTGATGCAGTACCACATAGTTATTATTGATAATAATTCATCTCCATTTCATTTGTACCACTAACTCTGAGGTATTTAAATTTTTTATTTCATTTCACCATGTCTTGCAAAATGGCTATGTTGCTCCTCCAAAGTCTTCAGTATGAAATCATTTGAGAGGAACTGAATTGTATAAAGCTGTCTCTCTCAACAAATATGGTTTGACTACCAATTTGCATCTTTTATTATTATAAGTAGAATTAATAAAGCTTAAAGCTCTAGAACTTTATAATTATTTATAAATTTCAAATAAGTTCTATTATCTTTTACCTGGTATGACTAGTGTTTTCTTATTTTATATTGTATTTGGTTATATTTTCTTTAGATGTTTTTCAATTGTTAGTCTTCTCTTAACACACTTTTCAGTACTATAGTGTTATATCTAAGAATTCACCCTTCTTAATTAGAATTTCTTATAATTATTTGTGTAATCTGAATATTGGTACTTTGTTAGATGAAAACTTTGCCAGTATTTTCTCACCTCTGATGGCTGTCTCATCACTGTGCTTTCTGTTGTCTGCCTTCAATGCAGAGTTCTAGAATATCTGACTATTTCTATTGCATTCAACTTAAGCTACAATCCATCAAAACAGGTCATCATTTAGCCATAACATTTCCATACATCAGTATTTAGTAAGTTCTTTTAAATATTACTTAATTGTAGCTCATGTTATCCCTGTTTTCCTTTTGGTCCTTGATATTTCTTATATTCATTAATAATTGTTTTCTGTGTTTTCTATTTCTTCTTTCTATACAAAGAGTTTTTTTATGTTATTGTTTGCCACTCATGGGGATGTTTTATCATGATACACTAACTGAACTAATTGATTTAATATACATTCCTACATTAGCTTCAACTATATTCCCATTAGGGCATCTTGCATTACCAGGCTCAGATATTCACTCACATTAAAATAGTTAAGCAAATGAAGAAGCTAGAATTGAAACATAAGCATTGTGATACCACTATCACCAACAAGAAATGAATGTAGATCCATTCATCTTAGTGACCATGTATAGGTAAATCAAATCAGGGGAACATGGAAAGCAATTATGTTAACTGGATTGTTTGGAAGAGTTCTTACATCTCATAAAGACTAAGAACCAAGAGGAGAAGAGATTATATTTGTACAGATAATTCATAATACTTGCCTTTTTCTAATACAATTGATATTAACCTAAGAATTATACACATGCCCTTTGAAATAGGGCTGTTATTATACCCATTTCTCTTTTAAGGATCAGTAAGTTGTGTAATTTTATAGAGATTATGCTAAGGCTGCAATTTTAACATAAACAGTCTGGTTTCCGAGTGCACACTTGCAGTGATTCTGCCTCTTCGTTGTATTGTAATTACACAGAAGAGTGAAGATGACCTCAAATTAGAAGGCATGCCAAAAATTCAAGCAATAGAATGCAAAACAGCTAAAATGCCCAACAGTGGGGAGATGCAACCTAAAGAAACCACTACCAACAGATAGACAGGGCCCCCAGTGGAAGATTGGGCCACCTGCCTACTTTCAATTTTTTTGACCCAGAATTGTTCCCATCTAAAAGAAATGAAAATGCAAGGACACAAATGGAACAGTGCCTGAAGGGAAGGCCATTCAGTGACCAACCCAATTTGAGAACAATTTCATGGGCAGGCACCAAACCCTGACACTATTACTGATGCCAGGTTGTGCTTGAAAACTAGAGCCTAGCATGGCTGTCTTTTAAAAGGCTCTACCAGCAACTGACTGAGACAGATGCAGATACAGCTAACCACTGAACTGAGGTGGGGGACCCGTATCATTGAATTAGGAGAAGAATTGAAGAAGCTAAAGGAGAGGGTGACCCCATAGGAAGATTCACAGCCTCAACTAACCTTTAACCCTAGGAGCCTGATACAACATGAAAGTGCAATCTGTAAAGTCTGTACTTTAAAATACTTGGGGTGCATACACACACACAGACACACACACACACACACACACACACACACACTCACACGCATGCACACACACACACAAATGTACTGGATAAGCATACCCTGAAAATCACAGAGTACAAAATCATGTAAATATGTGAATATAAGATTTGTTGTGGCTATAGTTTAGACTGGCAACTCAAGACAAAAGCAATTACTTATTTCTTGGGGACACTAACAGTTAAATATTCCAAAACATTTCCTGTTGTGGCCAGAGCCAAATCCCCATGCATTCACTTTGCTAAACTTAGAATAGAATCAAAAGCTTAATTGAAAGTAAGAAAATCATTCTGTGGTTGGAAGTTCAGTTGATTAAATTTATGTGAAATGATTCTGGAGCCTTCCTACATTTCCATAACCACACACAGGAGAGATCTGAGGCTTCTAATCACAAGTATTGGTGCAATGCTAGAGGCAGAAGTAGTCTGCTTGATGAATGATCTGAGCATGGTTGCCTATGTTGTTGTTTACGGCTATCAATGAGAACAGCTGAAATCAACAATTTAAATATATGTTGAAATCAATTATAAATCTTTTAAAGTTCATGATAAACACATAATTTTTGTTGTTATATACACAATATACACAATAATTCCCAACAAAATAATTTTAATAGAGGATTTCATGACACTAAATATGTTCACATGATTGTTTAACCATATTTTTGTCTATAGCTGGAACTTTCAGAGTAAAACACTGTAACCAGGAATAATACATTCCCTCTGCTATCAGTCCTGGTTGTCACCATTCCAGTATCTATGAAGTGTACTCTTTAGGGATCTCACATACATAAAACCATACAATGTACATCCTTCGGGATGGCAGGGATGATGACTAGGTCTATTTACTAAATCTTCCATGGGCGGTTTGGAATACGAGAAGTAAACGCAGTATATTAGTGAGTATTGCGACTGTGATGACATGCAAGAAATCAGGTGAAAATGTTTCTTCATTTCATACTTTTAGAATGGGCAAACATTAGGAGGTAGAGGGAATGAGAAAAGAAAATGGAAAAGGAGCAGAAAAGTATAGAGAGCAGGAGAAAAGAGAGAGAGAGAGAGAGAGAGAGAGAGAGAGAGAGAGAGAGAGAGAGAGAGAGAATGGAGAATGTGAGAGCAATGAGCAATAGGAAGAACAGGAACAATGCATAACCTTTAATAGTATCTCCCCCAGTGGCCTACTCTCATCCTAACTAGGCTCGAATTCCTAATTTCCACCACATACCAATAAGGCCATTATATTTTGACTGTTACTACATTAATCAATGATTAAATTAAAACATTCTATCCACATGCTTTCTCCAAAGCTACACCTCTCAACAAAGCTTTGAGGCTAAAGGTTTCATTCAAGACATAAGCCTTCAGGGGACAATGTATATTCAAACCAAACCCATAAGATGTGCGGCATTTATGTCCAGTATGCTTCTGTTACCTTAAAAAAAAGCAAGGACACTCTATTTCCTGCTTAGCTTCATATACATTATCTCATTTTTAGCAACCTGGCATAAGTGACTGCTCTATTGTTAATCTTGTAGTCACTTGGTATAAGAACATACACAGTATTAGTAGCTTCATTTTATACTTTGCCTAGGGGATGTTCAACCAAATATTCAAAATATTCTTTGTGAAATAAATTTTCTTGTGAATTCATGAAGATTTATTGATAAAAGAAAACAATGCACATGTATAAATGTTTTGCTAAATTTGTATATGCTCCGAACCTACTTTAAGCAATTAGGTAGTGAATGCATTCTTTTAATAGAAGTATGTATATGCTTGATATATACACATTATGTGTAAAAACACCTATATGTATCAAGCATATACATATGTATTCATATAAGTATGTATGTAAACATGTAATAGGCTTTCAATTTCTAAATAATACTTAAAATTTTAAAACCATAGAAATAACCCTATGCCACACAAATATGAAGACTATTTGTCACAGAGGAAAGGTGAAGAAAGTAAAGTAGATGTGAAGGACCAATTGTGATTCAACAGCATAGATGTACACTGTCTTGTCTGCACATAGCTGTATAGTGGCATATCTATGCTACTAATTCTTGGAAGATAATTACTCACCCAAGTCCAAAGACATTCTTCCCAGATTATCAAATTACCAAAAAAATGTTAAAGATTCACCAGCTCAAATATTGTGTATATAATTGGACAAATTGCTATCCAAAGGTACACTTAAATCAGACCAATTTCACTGGAAATACCAGGTACTTCCAACAAATCAAAGCTCAAAAGAACCACGAATATTCAAGCACTTGCTATACCCCCAAGCTTTAAAAAGCTGGAGATGGAAATATTAATTCCGAATTGGATATAAGGGGTAGGGTAGATGAAGCAAATTATTAAAGGTCAGGATGTTGTAAGTGGATGAGTAGAAATCACTTGTCTATTTGACTGCAGAATCCATAGTATTTAGTGTCCTTACAATACCAATTTTAACAGACATGAAGAAAAAAAAATGAAAAACAGACTAACAAAAATCTACTTTTGATGTACTACAAAAAAGCACACATAAAATAACCAATGACTATAGGAATTAGAAATATTGTAATAATTGTAGTATTACCAATTACTTATAAGATCAGTAATTTTTACTTTCTGAACATCAGCAGTGTCTTCATTACTTTTCTGCCAACCATGATGAAATACCTGGCTGAAGAAACTTCAGGGAAAGAGGATTATATTTTTGGCTCATACGTCAGAGCATGTCAGGAGGGAGGGTGAAAGAAGACACGGTCACTACAGAGTGTAAAGGAGCTTTGTTCTTTTTAATGCAAGCTAACAGCTTGCTCATATCTTCATCAAATAGGAAGCAGAGAGCTGGACCTCATGTTTTCATCATGCCATGAGGAATTTATAGCATCTATAGTATTAGACAATTGTCAGGTATTGTATAGTGTTGCAGCCTCATAGAAAGTTACATTTTAAAATAATTATTATATATCTGCAATGCAATGTCTGATTTAGTGTTTGGATGAAATTAGTTTCAGAACTGAAGTTACAGGTGTTAAAATGCAGCATGACCCATTTGTCATTGACTTTGTAACAACCCCAGTGGGCCCTGAAAAGAACAAACATACACAAACACATTGATATTTCTGTGGAAGAAGATATTTTTAAAAAGAGGATAAAAATTAATAGCTTCTCTCTAAGTCTGACAAGGGAAGGAATATCAAATTTTATATCAAAATTATATATTTTTAGTGATTTCAGATAACAGAATATAACAGATTAAAGATACATAAAAGATTATAAAAATAATACTCACATATCAGTGAATTTTAGTTCAGAAAATGTAAAACATATAAGAAAGGAAAATAGAGGGAAGACCTTTGTGGTAGCTTGATTGAGAATGATCCCCAGAGGCTCTTATGTTTGAATTTTTGGTCCTCAGATGGTAGAACAGTTTGGGAAGGATTAGGAAGTGTGGCCTTGTTGGAATAGGTGTGGCATTGTGGGAGATGGTCCATTGGTGACTTTGAGGTTTCAAAAGCCCAAGTATGGCCCATTGTTTCTCTCCTTGTCCTTGTGTTCCTCAATTAATTCTGTTTTTTTTTTAAATAATATTTATCCCGGTCATGGTGCTTCTGCATAGCAATAGACTGTCTAAGACAGCCTTCTATTTGCTTGCTCTCTTTTTACCTCACTGTGATAATTTACATATGAGGTCTTCTTGTTGTTTTATACTATTATTGTCTGAGACTTGAATGTTTTTAAATGTGCTTTTGAAACTTATCCTTTAGAAAAATTGTATAAAGTTGGCTCCTTACAGTCAGTGTGGAAAGACAGTTAGGTACCTTGGAGCACTCTGTAGAGTCAAGGGATTTAAGTCTAGATCAATATGTACATGGTAAGGCTTATGTGTTGAAATGTAGTGGTTTTAGATACACATAAAATTCTCAGCTTCCATTTGTTTCTATCCTTCCAGCTTGCTTGATAAATGGTGCTGATCCTGAGCTCACAGCTCTAGGTTAGCTTACATTGTCTTTTCTGGTATCTGCTGAAAGAGAAATGTTACTTAGAATTCTCAAGCTGCAGCAGGTCTATCTCCTTCTGTACAGTAGTGTGTTAGTAACTCAATAGATTATGCAAAGAAGTTTGCAATGTGACCTCAGAGAAAAACTTTGACTAGTTGAAGTACACCAGAAACCTCACCATACTTACCACATTAATGGTCAGACAGATTCAGTGAAGTGTAAGATAAAACAGCACTCTAAAGTGATGCACTCTTGTGAGAATGTCTTCCGATTTATACATGCTTGGGTTTACAATTGCTGAATGAAAACAAGCTTTTTGTTTGGTTGGTTGGTTTTGGTTTTGTGGTTTTTGTTGTTTGTTTGTTTGTTTGTTTGTTTTACAAACCAGGTACTGTCCATAGTCTGGTAACATATGTCTGACAACTTAGACCATCAGCCATTCTTCGCTATTCTTGTATTTGACAGTAAGCAAGGTGAGCATTAACAAATAGGGAGGCATAAAATATTTAAGCCCAGGAAACATTCAAGACTGTCAAAAGTGATCTATTCTACAGGCATGACCTTATACTAGGGCTGTTAAAACAGAGTTACCCATTTATGTCAAAAAGAGCTACTATTCCTGGCTTCTTCTACTTCATTTGACATTATTGTAAAGCTAACAAACTTTGAAATAAATTTGAGGTTCTACTTCTTTTCTTACATTTATAGTTTTTAGGTCTTATGTCCTTTACTGAGAGAGGCAGTGAGATTTTAGTGTTGAAATTCAGAAAGGACGTTTTATGATTTAGAAATAGAGGCATCAAATATTCTTCCTCTAGCCTTTACTTCCTAAGGAATTCCTCTCATTGAGTTGTCAGGTTACTTACCTTTATAGAAATATAACCAGCAGCATTAAACATATTACACAGGCATGGGTCACAGGACAGCTATCACCTAAAGCTTTCCAATGGCCATGAGTTAATACCAATTATAAAATGGCTTTTACAGAAATGAGTCTTAAGAAGGAAACATATCCATAATATCAACGACCACAAACTCAGTGGAAAGTAAAATTTTGTCCTTTAATCCCAATATATTTTTGTAGGTTATATTGAGTATGCATTTTTATTTAGTGTTTTGATAGCTTTGGAGGTAAAGTGTTAAAATTTCATTTTGTTTTTACTAAGTGGTTGATAGCATTTATTTTAATTATTCCTTAAATTTCACTGTGCTATTCTTTGAAATAGTGGAGAATGTTGAGCTAGGAGCTGTTACCAAATTATACCTATTATACAATGTACTGAGTTATTTATAAATTCCAACAAATTTGTATTCGCCACCTTTACAAATGTAATTAGCAAGATGGCAATAGCATTGCAATGTTTAGTATCAATGAAAATCTATTTTGTTGCTGTCTTAAGCGAATGACTGAAGAGAATCCCGACTTTGCTATCTGCCACAAACTGATATAAGAGCTAACAGTACAAAGCACCTGAATTTCCTATAGTTATCTGAGCATAAAAATTGAAGGCAATGATGCTTAACTTTAGTACTAATCTATAGCATTTAAAACATATTGGTATTTATTTTCTAGGTTTTTATTAACATTTACATTGTTCCATACTTATTAACATGGATGAAAGCAAGATCTGAAGTCAGAGTTCAGTTAAGACAATAATGTGGGAAGCAGGCTAAAATAAGGTATTTCTTAGGCAGATTAATTACAGGATCAATTGCTAGACTTCTTCCTTAAACCACAGATCAAATCTGCTTCAGTGTCTGTAACAGGTAGTTTAAAGGAACTCCACCTACAAGGTCCGTCTGGATACTTTTTCTCTTCAATGGTATCAAAGCATCCTGCTTCTAATTCAGTTCTTATTTGATTTCCTTATGCCATGTGCACAAGGTCCACAGTTTCTTCAGGAGCAACGGGGTCATGTTATCTAGTTCTGATGAGAAGCTAAGAGAGTAACATGTTTTGAGGAGCCTCAGTGGCCTCTGACTAACAACTCTTAGGCGGTAATCTACACGTGGATCTGGATTATACATTAGTAACCTTTGGCTCCTAGGGATGACCTATTGTGTGTTTGGTGTGACATAGGTTTGATAACTTTATTACATTATTCTAGAAAAGAAAGGTCAGTGATGGTTCACTCTGGTTTATTTGTTTGTTTTGTTTTTTGTTTTTGTTTTTTGTTTTGACATGTATCTTACCAATTAACTAAAAGTTGAATATTTAAGGGGGATAGATAGATGAGTTAGGAAGGTTTTTGTGATGGTCCTGAGAACCTGAGTCCAATTTATAAATCCTGTTTTGGTTTGGTTTGGTTTGGTTTGGTTTGGTTTGGTTTGGTTTGGTTTGGTTTGGTTTTTAAAATGTCTGTGTGTGCTGGCTCATGCTTGTAATTCCTTTGCAGTGGAGAGATAGGCAGATCTCAATGGATTGCTGTCTAGCCAGCCTTGTTTCATTGGTGAATGTTGGGCCAGTGAGAGACCCCATTTCAAAACGAAAGTAATCAGAGACTGTGGAATGACATCAAGGCTAACCTATGGACTCTAAATACACAATTAGACACTTGTGCACTTCCCACATACACACCAAAATCTCTGCAAACAAAATAAATGATATTCTCATTTTCTCCTAGAACTATTTCAACATAGTTATGGAAGAAAATATGGTGAGTCTCAAAGTACTCTCCAAATAATTCTAAGCCTACGTAGATTGTTTATATAAACCATGCATACTCATGAATTGGCAGGAAGATGAATGATCAAGCAGTCAGACAGATTAATAACTTACATGGAATATGGACTGTCATTTTCAAAATACATGTTTTCCTTGTGATAAATTTAACATATAAGCTAAAATTAATAATAAACATTATAAATGATATATATTGCAATACATAAAGTAAGTAAATAGGTACATATTAGTCACAAATTCTATGCATTTTCTCATTCATTCCATCCCTAGTACAATATACAAACTTCCCAGTCCCAGAATGACTTCATATCTGACATATTTATTTGTTATTGACATATTTGACATAATTGACATTTATTAAGAAGTATAAGAACATTTGAAACAAAACTTGGATCAAAATAAATATCAGTGTGGTATCAGCTCCATCATTTTCATTTTTATGTATTGATTATTAATCTCAGGACTTTTCAAGTGGGAGTTAACTTCTTAATCTAAATTCCAGCTTACCCAGAAAGTTAAAAGTGGGCAACAGGCTCCCATGTGCAGGCCATTTCATACCCATGCTAACTGACAGGCATTAATGAGATGGTCTAGTCTAAGGTCTGCCATGAAAACATTAGAATCAACCCTTAGAACTGAACATTTGAATGTCTCTAACATTTGAAGTAGATTACTTAATACATGCAAAACCAACATTCCTGAAGAGTTTTTTTTTTTTTTAAATAATCTACCAACCTAGAAGTAGATAATTAAATTTACCTACTTACTTGAGGGAAGGAGTAGTATATAAATTTCAGAGCACCAGTGTAGAGACCAGAGAACCAGTAATGATACTTCATTATCTTCTTCCAGCATCTGGGCATTGAATACAGGTTTAGTAAGGAGTTAGAGAAAAGAAATGAAGGAGCTGAAAGGGTTTGCAACCCATAGGAAAAACAACAATATCAACCAACCAGACCCCCCAGATCTCCCAGGGACTAAACAACCAAAGAGTACACATGGAAGGACCCATGACTCCAGCTGCGTGTGTAGCAGAGGATGGCCTTAACAAACATCAATGGGAGGAGAAGCCCGTGGTCCTGGAAAGACTCAAGTGTAGGGGATGCCCCGGTGTAAGGGAATGCCAGGGTGTTGAGGCAGGAGTCGGTGGGAGGGTAGGTGAGCACCCTAATAGAAGCAGGGGGAAGGAGAATGGGATAGGGGGTTTCTGGAGGGGAAACCAGGAAAGGGGATAACATTGAAATGTAAATAAGTAAAATAAATAAAATATCCAAAAAAAGTTAGTATTTTACTAACTGAGCCTTCTCCATGGCCCCTCAGCATCAGTTTAGAAAAAAGAAAGGTGAAATAAACTAACAAATTTGTTGTAACACTGAAGTACTCCAAACCTTGGAAATAGACCTTTTGAAATGTGTGGATCTTCATTTTCTGTTTTACTTATGAAAGAGCAGTTTGTTTCACTTGGTATAACAAACAGTCTGATGATAAGGTGCCCTCAGGTTAAGTTTGGGCAAATCATGCAGGTTATCTTTTCTCATAGGTATCTATACTGAACCATATCAGGAAAGGCATTTGCAAACTGGATATAAATGTGTGTTTTTGCTTGTATGTAACATAAAATAATTCAAGATTTCCTCAAATAAAAGTAAATATGTCATATAAATAATAAATCTGTAGGTTTTACTTGACTATGATAACTAAAATAAAAGTTCAAATAATACACTTTACTAAGTTCAAACCAAACATTATTTTTTTTAAAAAATTCTACAACATAATTCCAAAACATTTCAAGCTTAATACTCTATAGATCATCTAATATACATATGTAATATTGGAGAAATTGAGTCAACTCAAAGTTATTTAGCTGGTGAAACTTTAATAAAATACTGAATTGTAGGCTTGTCCCCATGCTAATTAAGGAATCTCAAATGATATATTTAGTTATGAAAGAAGTCAGTTTCAGAGAGCTTCAGAACTTTTTTTGTTCACTTTTATTATCAAATATAGGGAGCTAAAAAACCAGTAATTTCAAGCAGAATTCATGACATAGAAATTAATGGTAATTTTCTGCAGTGTACATAATGGAAGCATTCTTCCTAATACATAAAAATCTAAGATATCAGCATGAGACTCCTGACGTGAATAAAGAAAACAAAGCAAAAATTGAGAAGATACACATTCTTGGCTAAATTTCACGTTATACCCAGAGATGTGTGAATGTAGAACAACAGTCATGCTTCTGCATAAATTAAAATAATTATATGACAAGACTGTAATTGGCAATTTTAATTATAATGAAATGCAAACTAGGGGTATTAGCAATATTAGTCCACCAGTCTTCTGTCGTAAGCCTGATGGGCTGACTTCAAGTGGTAGACAAGACATCCATGGGCATATTGGCAGTGCCAGTTGATTGAAGGGATTTCAAAATGGGAGGGGGAGGGAAGGAATTGGGGGTGAATCTAGGAAGAGTGAGCAGATGGCTGAGTATGACAAAACATTCTATGAAATCATCAAAAGACTAATAAAAATAAAAAAAATAAAATTAAAATGTGGAGGGAAAATGATCAAAATATATTGTGTTAGTGTATAAAGTGAAATTAAGAATATTACACAGAAAAATAAATATTTTAAAATAAATGAAAACCTTTCTCAGGGATATTTGCAGACTCTATACAGATGTTGTTCATGTGACTTGTGCATTGTCTCATTGAACTGTGGTGTTCTTAAATTTTATTTTGGCATAACTTTCTGTTTTATCCGTAATATTACACATGTTAGTTTAGGAGAGAGTGGCCATGTGAAATGTTGATAGGATTTGCTTGCATTCTGAGCCTTAGAATGAATATTACCTACTGTACTGTGACTTCAGAAAAGATCATGGTGCTGTATAGAATGATTTTTTTATAAGCATGAGGCACTTGTTTTGGTGCCCAGTAGACACACACACAGAGAGAGAGAGAGAGAGAGAGAGAGAGAGAGAGAGAGAGAGAGAGAGAGAGAGAGAGAGAGAGAAAGAGAGAGAGACAGAGAGACAGAGAGAGAGAGAGACAGACAGAGACAGACACAGAGACACAGAGAGCTGGAGAGGGGGGAAAGAGGGAAGAAAGGAAGGGGGAGAAATCCTGAGTTGATATTTTTAATTGTAATCTATAAATAATGTCTAAAGTTTTGTGAATAGAATAGTTCCAGGCTCTACCTTTTTGAATGAACTTTATCCTTCACTGTACTCATTACACCTTAAATTATCTAACTTAGTATGTTTACTTTCTCAGTATATTTTAGCCACAAAAACAAATGCTGCATCTTTCTATTTATCAGTATATCCAGAATGATCTGCATATAGTTATGTTTAATATTTATTGTATGAACAAAGCTGGGCCCTAAACTCATGAATAACTAGTTGAATGCACATAAAATGTTCATGTGACTAGTTGGGAGCTATCAAAAGAAAGGAACGTGGGAGAAATGAATCTGACTCATCTGCAAATACTTGGAAGAAAGTAAATAGAATAGAATAAAAAAACTTTTTAAAAAAAATTAAATTATTTTAACATGGGAAGGTAGTAGAGAATTGGTTACTGATTTACAACTCCCAATAATGCTTTGGTTCAGGAAGACTTAAAAATAAATTAGATTGTTCACACAAGAGCAAAGAAAGCTCTGTTGTCAAGTTCATGATCTCTGACAACAAGAATGTCAAATCGCTCTGAGACAATCTTCTGGCACTGGTATGCAACAGGACAGATTCTCCAGGTCTGCAGGAGGACAGGAATTCTCAAAATAGAAAAAAATGTGTGCTGTTCAGTAACTGATCCCACAATGACTTCGATGAGTGATCTATGGCTCTTATTTCTTCCTTTTAAAGCACACTGCCTAAAATCATTTCAAAAATCCACTTTCTCCTTTTAACCTTTTAGCTCATTTTCTCAGGATGATAACTACTATCCTACCAAAAAGCATTGAATAAATCATGACTTAAGCACAGCTTACAACTGATTTAAATATGCACAGAATTCTCGTACTCTAAAATAGGCATATGTGAATATAAACAGCAAGTGTTTGATTCTGCCATGTATTGTAAATCACTTTATGATGATGTAGGTTTATTCAGTTTTCATTCAGAGAGGATCTATCCAAGTGTTTGTCACATTGCTCAAATAGTCTTGTGGCTATTGCTATCTAAGCCAGTGAACTAATTGTCCCACTATTGATTACCTATAGATTTGCTGTCACTTTTGTTTGCGTTATGTCTGCCGGTGATCCTCAAGGGGAATAAGTAGTATATCATTTAGCTTTATCTCGTCTTCCAGTGCTTTATTTTAGTTCTAAGTGAGGCAAAAATAATAGCATTATTACAGACAGCTTCAAGTGTATCATTGGCTTCCTGTCTAAGCTTCAGCAAGTCTGACTGTTGGTGTTAATTTCCTCTCTTCCTTACTTGCTGCTGCTTCAGAAAGAATTAATGCCATGAATCTCAGCCTTCCCACTGCATTTCTTCCTCCTAGTGCTGTCACTACAAGAACTTATTTACTAAACCTACAGAGTGTAAAATGTCACAGAGATCATATGGAATCATGCTGTTAAGGAGACTAATATTTACATAAAAGGAATGAACCTTTCTAAGATTATAAACATATCCAACCCACAAACAAAGCTTCAAAGTGATGTGGCCTTGGGTTCAGAGGCAAATCACCCAAAGTTACAACAACGTGAACAAATATTGGCCAGTGGTTAAGTAGTGTTAGCAGTGAATCAGCTGTTCCTGTGAAGTGCTGCAAGAAAACATGCCCTGTTAGCCTTCTTGATTTGGATAAGAAGCAGCTGAGGCAGTTTTCCAAGAGTTTGCCTTAATTGAACAAAATGTATTTGTTAGGTGGTAAGCCATTGAGGTGTTCTTAGTGTGTTTATACATTTGACAAACTAAGGTTGGAAAACCTGAACAGAATTTGAGAGTAGCACACATACTTTATTCAAATTGCCCATTCTGAGTGGAAGCCATGGTGGGAATAAATCAGTCCAAGCAGAATCACAATGCTTTATACTACTTGTCTACCTCATGGAGTTTTTATATCCTACAGCAGCAAACATTAAAACGCCATAGCTGATCAGGGGAAACGTCAGTGTTCAGACTCAGTGACATGAGCCTAGTACATTTGTGCTTCTGGATTCTAAGGAGAACTCACGGTACTCAGTGTATGGTCATGAAGCCAGGTGATCTCTCTTGAAAGTTTCAAATTTAGAGGAGACTTTTACTTACCATTTGGAGTCTATATATTCAAACTAGCATTGACATCTTCTGTGGACTCTGCTCCCAATGTTGGGGCGCATCTCCAGCTGCCATGGCCATCCAGATATATCAACTAATGACTGTTTTTATCACAGTTAAAGTCTTGGTCACCCCAATGCTGCTGAAATTTCTGAAGTTTTATTAAAATATGAATAATTCTAAGACAAGTCATATTAATCTGAAGAGGACCATAACTCCTCTCAAGAGAAGAATCATTTACCCAGTAAGTGCATACTGTATACCTACTGCTGTTTAGGCTCTGTTCTAAATCCTGTGGATGAAATGCTGAATACAGTCATTATTCTTTTACAGTTTACATTTTGTTGATAGAAACAATAAACAAATATAAAATGTCAGTTTATAAAACGTAAAATTAAAGGTGTTAAAGAAGCAGAAAATTGAGAGATATAGTGTTAAGAGTGAGGTCCCAGATGGAGGAGTTGGAGAAGGGACTGAAGGAGCTGAGGGAGTTTGCAGCCCCATGGAGGGACCAACAGTGTCAACTGGCCTGACCACACCCCCCTCCCAGTCCTCATGGAGGCTGAACCACCAACCAAAGAATACACATGGAGGGACCCATGGTTCAGACCACATATGTGGCAGAGGAGGGCCTCGTTGGCCATCAGGGGGAGGAGAGGCCCCAGTAAAGGGGAATGTCAAGGTGGGAATATGGGAGTGGGTGGGCAGGTGGGTGGGAGGTGGAAATTCCCTCATAGAGGTGGGGGAGGGAGAGGGGATAGGTGGTTTCCAAAGAGGAGACCTAGAAAGGGGGAAACATTGGAAATGTAAATAAAGTGTCAAAAATATAAAAAAATAAAAAAAATTTTAAAAAGACTGTTGTTCTAAATATTGAAGTTAGTTCTTTTACTGCCTGGTAGAATTCTCTTTGTAAATCCGTGTGGCACAGGGAATTCTTGGTTAGGAGATTTTCAGTTGCTCTATTTCACTGGAGGTAATGGGTCTGTTTACCTTTTTTTTTTTTAATTTCATTTTGATTTAACTTTGTTAAGTCATATGCATCAAGAAATCCATGTTTTTCTTAGGTTTTCCAGTTTGATGGAATGCAGATTTTAAATGATGTCCTCATTATTCTCTAAATTTAATTGATGACTGTTTTAATGTTTCTCATCCCATCTCTAAACTTATTAGTTTTATTTTCTTTCTCTGAATTTTAATTAATTTGGCTAAGGGTTTTCAATCTTATTTATTTCCCCCCAAGAACCACTTCATTTTATTGATTCTTTGTATTTTGGGGATATGTGTGTTTGTTTAGAACTGTCTTCATTGTGTCCCATAGGTTTGGGTAAGTAGTGTTTCATTTTTATCCAGTTCTTAAAAATTTTAAATTTTCTTTTTGATTTCTGTCTTCACCCACTCATCATTCAATAATGCATTATTTATCTTCCATGAGTTTGTATAGTTTTTACTGTTTCTAGTGTTGTTGGCATCCAGCCTCAATAAGCTGTGCTCAGAAAGGACTCAGTATTATTTCCATTTCTGTATATGTTGACTTTCTTTGTATCCTAACATGTAGTCAATTTTGAAGAACTCATATCAGCTGCTGAGAAGAAGACACACCCTTTAGTAATGGGGAAGAACGTTCTGTAGATCTCTGTGAAGTCCATCTGACTTATGATGGTATTTAACTTTAGAGTTTCTCTGTTATGTTTTTATTTTATTTTATATTGATTTGTGAGACGAAGATATGGAAGTCATCTGCTACTGTTGATTTATGGTCAATGTGTGTTTTTGTTGTATTTATTTATGAAGTAAGTATCCTTGTGTTTGTTGCATAAACATTTAGAATTATAAAATCTTCTTAGTGGAATTTATTTTGTATAAGTTTATAGTGACCTTTACTGTTTCTTCTGATTAGCTTGAGCTTGAATCTGTTTTGTCAGCTAGTCAACTAGATATCTTTCCTTCTTTGTTGGAAACATTTTCTTGGAAAACATTTTTTTCCAACTTTTTACAGCGAGGTTATGCATGTTCTTGATAGTGATATGTTTTCTTTTAATGCAATAAAAACTAACTCTTGCTCTTCTAATCAATTTTTTTCATCTATTTTTTAATTGGGGCAATTGAGACCATTAACATTGAGAGTTATTGGTTAGAATAAGCAGTGTGCATTTATTCCTCTTATTCTGTTGTGGTTGTGTGAGGTTTCCCCCAATATTAGAATTGCTCTTCTGGAATTATTAATCCTCATATACTCTTATGTGTAACCTTCTCTACAGAGTGAAGTTTTCCTTCTATGGCCTTATGTAGAGTTGGACTGATGGACATATATTGTTTAAATTTATTTTTAGGATAGAATGATTTTTCTCTGCCAATTATAATAAATTGATAGCTGTCTTAGTGAGGATTTCTATTGCTATGAAGACACACCATGACCATAACCATGGCAACTCTTATAAGGGAAACATTTCATTGGGAGTGGCTTATAGGTTTAGAGCTTTAGTTCAATATTGTCATGGCAGCATGCAGGCACCCATGGCACTGAAGAAGGAACTGGGAGTTCTAAATCAGGATTGGTGGACTGCAGGAAGAAAATGACGTACATTGGGCCTGACTTGAGCATCTGAAACCTCAAAGCCTGCCCCCCCCCCCAATGACACACTTCTTCCAACAAGGCCTCATCTCCTCCAACAAGACCACACTTCTTAGTAGTGCCACACGCTATGGACCTATGGAGGCCATTTTTATTCAAATTACTATACTACACTTCTTGTCCACCATAGGCTTGTAGTCATATCATAATATAAATGCATTTAGGCCAACTTCAAAAGTTTCCATAGTCTTTAACAATCTCAAAACTTGTTTCATAATCCAAAGTCTCTTCTGAGACTCATGCAATCTCTTCAGTGTAATTGTGTAAAATCAAAATGAAAAAGCAGTTCACATACTTCCAACATATTTTGGCATAGGATATATATTGTAATTCTAAAAGGGAGCATACTGTGGGAATATCTGACCAAAGTAGGACCAAAAGACCCACTGTGCAAACTCCAAACTCTACATCTCCATGTCTGATGTCAAAATGTTCTTCAAATCGCCAACTCCTTTAATCTTTGTTGACTGAAACACATGCTTCTTTCACTTGGGCTGGTTCCCTTCCCTATAAGCAGCTTTCCACAGAAAAAAATTACAGGGCTCTGACATCTCCAATATCTTGGCAATCCTGGCTTCACCTTCACAGCTTCACACAATGGACTCTCTAGGCCTCCATACAAGGACACCTCAGACATACACCTGGTCTCGGTGGTTTTCCTTAGCTATGGAGGGAGATTTCATAATCATATTCTTCTGTCCTCATCATTGAAGCCAAAATCACTTAGCCAAAGCTGCTAATGTTGGCTGCTTGTTGGGACTAGAACAGGGCCCTCTTATTCACTTACACCTTTACTGGCATTCTCTGGTTTTAATGATTGTCTTTACTTCCTAAGCTTGGCTGTATTGGAACTTGCTCTGTAGACCAGGCTGCCCTTGATTTTTCTTTAAGTATACACAATAAAATTTGATATAAAATTTATTTTTTATTCAAAATAGGAAAACTAAAGAACATTAGAAAAATAAAGAGATGATCTTCTATAGATACAAGGTTCATTTTAAAATAAGGGAGAAGAGATGCAGGTATGCTAGTCGTCGGGTGATAAGAACGTGTGGAAATTCTATTCTCACACTTCCATTTTTCTTCATTAATTTGGGAACAATGCTGTCAACTTGAAGTATAACAGAGAGCAGGTTAGAGTGAATTGAGATTGAAACATGATTTTCAGTTTCTGTGCTAGGCATAGTCAATCAATACTGGGGTCAAAGGTTAGAATTTGGAACGCAGATGGTTTTCATTGGCATTAGCAATGCATAGCATATGGTTGCTAGCTTACTTTTTGAGTTAATTATTTGTTGACTGACACTGAGATTTTACAATTACTTACAAGTTTCAATCTTAGAATGTCAGTACTTTATGACAAATTCTTGTGGTCCACTGATCATACTATTGGAATATTAATCCTCTGTCACATTATATTAAACATTTTCTAAAATACCCTCTGTTTCCTCTCTTTGGGTGTACTTATTATTTTTAAATGATGAAAAATTACAGACTGGCATCATAGGGCATCTTTGTCCAGAGGATATATATATGCTATATTTTTTTCTCATAACATTAAAAGAAAGAATGAGTATCAGTGGACAAGTACTCAATAATCAAGGGTCTGTTTAGTTTAAAGTATAAGTTTCTAGATTTTGATTTCTAAGGAATACCTGAATCATGAAGAAACCAATTGTCTGCCATTGTAGAGCAACTGGGTACTTTGCAGGCCACATTCCTCCATCTTCATGCTTTGATGGATCTGTATGCAAACATAATGCATTCTCTCTTCCTGGAATAAGTGACCTGCTTGTATGGTACTTAGTGCCTGCAAATCTAACTGCTTTATCCCATCCATGTGTTCTCAAAATCTTCAATAAATGTGCAGGTCCAAGCCTTATGCAAGTTATCATATTAAGCTATTTATTCTGGCATCAGAGGCTTGATGCCCCAGTGGAGGGGGAATGTTAGGGCGGTGAGGTGGGAATGGGAGGGTGGGTGGGGGAAACACACTAATAGAAACAGGGAGAGGGAGAGGGATAGGATAGGCGGTTTGCAGAGGGGAAACCGGGAAGGGGGATCAACATTTAAAATGTTGAAATATAAGTAAATAAAATAATCAATTAAAACAAAAAGACCTGCATTATCGTTCTGCCCCTTATTTAGAATCTGAACTCCTTATTGTGAGGCCTAGCATTTTAAAAATTATTTTTATTTTAATTTGTCACCCCTCGGTGTGTGTGTGTGTGTGTGTGTGTGTGTGTGTGTGTGTGTGTGTGTGTGTGTGAGCGTGTTCATGGAAGCCATAAGTGAGCATCAACAGGTCCTCTGCAGGTGGAGTTACAGATTGTTGTTAGCTGCCTGATTATAGGTGCTGGGAATTCAACCCCAATCTTGTAAAGAGCTATATGAGCTCTTTACTGCTTAGCCATCTCTGTAACTCATGACCAGCATTTTAATTCACCTTTGCAATTCAACTCAATTTTGTCTGTATTGTATGAACAACAAAAATCTGCAATGGATGAGCTAATTATAATCTATTATAATTACTTAAAGAGAGTGGTAAACATGGGTTGTATTTTAGGCACAGAGCCATTCTTCCTGACAATTAATATAGATATTCCCTGAAGAGTTGAAAGTCAAAAGTACATCATCTTGCAATGCAGAGGCACTTAGATGATACTCAAATTCTCTACAATGCTCTACATTATATCCCAACATGGAGTTTTCTCAGTCTTGTCACAGAAACACAAAGGCATCCTAAAATGGACCAAGGGACTGTCAAATGCTGATTTATTATGAAAACTTGTGACATTGTGTTTTGGTTTTGTAGTATCTAAAATTATGTCAGAACTTTAAAAGTTATCCTAACTCCTAATAATTGTATTTATTATCTTTGCCTCTGAAACTCTATCTTTGCCCCTGAGAACTCTATTTTATATGCAAATTCCATTACTTTGTACATAATTTAATGTATATTGCTAATTAAAAATTGCATACATACTGGAACAGAAATAGAATGTTATGGGAAAATGTAATGAAATAAATAATGTGTGGAATTTAATTATAAAGTACAAATTTGCTACTTTCTTATTTTGAATACTGTACTATGATAATGTATGATGTTATAAATAAAGACAATTTAGTTTACAGTATATGGGTACTCTTCGTTATATGTTTTTATATATATATCACAAAATTAAGTTTATTAAAAAGTAAATGGAATTTGGTTCAGTGTTTAGAAAGTATTATATTTTCAAGTTGAATTTGCCCAGAAATCTCCAAAAACCATTGCACTTTTTAAAGAATAATCATTAATAATGAAGATAATAATAATTATTACTGACATTAATGTTACTGCTTGTGCATGTGCATGCATGATGTGTAGTGAGCACACCTGCTTCAGTTCACATGTGAAGATCAAAGTAAAACTTTGGATTTGTTTCTGTCCTTTTACCTTTTTCTGGGTTTTAAGATTGAACTTAGATTTCTAAGCTTGTGTTGTAACTGCCTTTACCCTCTCAGGAATTTCCTCAGTTCTATAATTACTTTTAATGAAACAATTTTTAATCGTAAATCTAAGTGAGCCTATTATTGAATTCATAGAGAAATAAAGTGAAAAGAAATTATTAATTGCATTAGATATAAGTTATTTTTTAAAAATATCATTAAATGTGAGGCTTTTATTTCTGTTCAGCAATAGTTTTAATGCTTTAGAACTATGATGTTAGCCTATGCCATTCACACTATACCTAATAAAGGCAAATATATCTATAGTTTTCAAATTGTTCCACTATTAAAAACATAACAAGAAAGATGGGAGATAGTTTAGAAGTAGAGCTGTCATATGAGGATCACAAGGATTGATCACAAGCATTGAAAATTCCTCCCTTGTGATGAATTAGGAAAATCCTTATACATTAATACTTTTAGAAAGCAAACGTGACTATTGAACCTTCTAACATGTGACTCTGAAACATGTCATAATAACAATGACACATCACATACATAAATATATTATTTAAATATTGTACCTTGAAATTGATATAAGGTATAAATTATCTATCTTCCAGAGTTAGTATCTAAAATATCATCCTAAGGCACATATGTTGAAGCCTTGTTTTGCAGTGAAGTACTGGTAAGAATGGAGAAGCATTTCATAGCTGAGTTCCCCAGGAAGCTGTGTTTCATCAGCCATGTCAAGCAGAAGACCTGGGTCATTGTCTATCTTGCTTTTGTTTCTAGGCATGAGCTGAATGTGTTTCATTGCCATGTGGTCCTGCCATTGGGCACTGCTGCAGGTCCAGGGGAGCTAGGCCAATTAATTGTTCATGGACCAAATCTCCCAGAACAGTAAGGAAAAGGATACCTTTTGCCCTTTATGAATTTAAGATAATGAGAACATGTTATTTAATGTTATTTAAGATAATGAGAACATGACCAATATTCTCTCATAGAGAAATCATACAGAAAATAAAATTTGAATTTTTTTCTGAAATTACCATCCCTGTCTGATGGTAAAAAAAATCATTATTTCAATGTACAATAGCATCTGAAGATTATATTTACTCTACTATTATCCACGTAAGCATCTGTGTACACAGTTTTTTAATGATTTATGTAGGAAGGATTTTAAAACATGAAACGATTATTTTTATTTTAGAGCTTTCTTTTCTGAGAACATATGAGCTTCAAATTTTTAATGAGCTGAAAGGATTATTTAATCTAATGGAATCAAAGTACCTACATCTATGGTCTATTTATCAGATTACTGTTGTATCCATTGTACATACTATTCCATTATGATATATATATATATATATATATATATATATATATCCATCCTTATAAATTGGAAATATATAATTAGTGTCATTTTCCTCTTCAAATTGAGGTAATTTTACTTACTTACTCTGACAGCATATATGTATATTAATCAGAAGAAACAATACTTAAATAAAGAGAGAATCTTCACAAAACTAAAGAATAAAACTTGAAAAAAGAAAATGTTCCAGAGCTACTCTGGTCCCAGGGCCTGCCCATCTCTTCTTACTAACTTCTAGCTACAAAGCTGCCCCAGATCTCTTAGCCCTCACCTTGCACAAATTAGTTTTCAGACAGAGTTACCTTTACGTTGTTTCTTTGTATTTCTGGGGAACTTGGTCACAAGTTAGGAGGGAGGGAGTTGAAGAAATTCTTAGGAAATATTTTTTTAATCAATGAAACCACAGTTATAATAAGCAATCATCTGAAAGAAATGAAATCCAGCCTCATCTCTTAGAGCCAGTTTAGATCGTTGTCAAATGACTTGGCGTTACTTTTTGATTAGTGTAGTATGTTTGAAAAAAGTTCTTGATTCAAAACATTTGGATCACTTGTCTCAGTTACAAATTTAGTTGTAGTCTATGTAGAAGCTACAAAAGCATTGAACTTAATTTTATGGTTTAGAACGTATAATACTTGGGAGTAAGATGATTTGGAAAATCTAGATCTCACTCAGAAACTTCTGACATGTTCTTTTCTGCAGGTGACTTTATTTATATCAAGAAGTATCACTTTGGTGTTCAATTAATGCCTCCTCCATTGAATCAGTGTCTATATGAATTTAAGATGGATAATTTTCTTTACTGCTATCTTTGTTTACCACCTGCTACTTTGCCTAACTGTAGTGAATAGAGGACACATAGCAGCCAACTCTGAGTTTTGAAGATGAAAGTAGGTTTGTTTCAGGAGAACCTTTTTTCTCACCTAAGTGTCACGGGATTTAATCCAGGTCAGGGATGATGAACATGTCCTTGGAGACCACTGCTTTTTAGAAGAAGGAGATGTGCTGTATTGAGAACCGTCTTGAGGTTACATATGGACTTCCCAAGGAAAAAGAAAGACTGTTCCCTGAGGTGTGCTAAAGATGTAATCCAGCAATTGCAACAGATGTGCTCTAGCCTTTCTTGGGCAAGATCACAGGGATTAAGTACCTATACTAATTGTACGCGGTACTTCACCACGAGCTCTGTAGTGTTTGGAGTTTCTGTTTGGAGTTTATTTAAGTTTGATAAATATATAATATATGTAGGACTACCACACCACCTTTGCAATGCCTTTAAGATTTTAATTCTGATTGGTAATGCATGTTACTAGATAAGCTCTCTAACAGTAATAGGCAGCACCAGAATGAGCTTGCCAGCCTCCAGCTTATTTCTTCCCTCATTGCTAGCCTCTTCAAATAGTCTTACCTCATTCTCAGTAACATGGTACTTATTCTCGAACTTAATAAAGATCTATTGGATTTCTGCATTACTTGTTATAATGAAATTTATTCTTACCTAGCATAATGTTCTGTTAATTTTGTTCCAGTGTGAATACTTCAAATTTACCACCCTCCCTACACGCTTCACCTCGGTGTGAGCATGGATCGTGAGTCAGGTTATTTTCCAAGTTATGCTAATGATCCCCTCTGAGGCATCCTATCTCTAAAGTGAGAACCCTTTCTAACCCATTCTAATAGCTAGAGCTTAGTGTTGTGCCTCTGATTTTTGACTGCTCAGCAAATTTCTTAGTCAGACTTATTGTGAATAATAATTCTAATAATAGACAATATGTAGTGAACAAATATTTAACATAATATACCTGGAGTTTTCTTATCCTTTAAAATGGTTCAGAAACCATTTTCACTGTGATTCCGGAACAAAAGCTCAGGAAAGTTATATTAGTTAGCCAGCTTTACAGGAGGTAAGCATTGTAGTTGAGTATGAACCTAGTGGTCCCAACTTGAACCTGAGTTCTCAACTCTGCACCCAACTCTCTAGCTTGTTGTTTTGTCAGACTTGTCATAGGTGGGACAGAGACACAAAAAAGATTGCTTCCACCTTCACATTCCTCCACTGCAGTTGTCTTTCTTTTATTCATGGATATGAATCAAAAGTGTATGTCTCAAACCACAAAAAGCACATGATTCCGTTTTTTCTAACTGTAGGTATTATAAATTCAGTATACAATATTCATCAGTTCTTCAATTTAGAACTTAGGAAAGTACTTTGTGGCTTCTCATTTTCATATGGAAAGCACAATTATTACTACTTTTGTACTTTATGGTCATTGCTATGTTTAAAAGGGGATACTTAAAACAAGCACTCTGTTATCAAATTGTGGATCTATTAACAAGGATAGGTCTCCAGAGATCAGTGAGTAGAGACAGCATACAACATGAGTACACTGGACAAAGGTTAGTCATGTCCTGATCAGAACAGAGTGGAGTTATAAATTTTCATCATGCTACTTAAAAGAGTACACAATTTTAAAATGTGTATAAGGAGCTTGCTTTGCCCTGCAAACATTTAACACAAGATAGGTACATTCTACCCATAAGTTTAGGGGCTAGCAAATCAGAAAAACCTTGCTCAAATAATTACAAAAATCGCACACTCAGAGTTGTGATAAGCTCTATCAATGAAGTCTGCCATATACTAAAAATACAAATAGCAGGCTATTCCTACATAGATAGGAAGATCAGAAAAAGTTGCTTTGATCATCAACCCAATTGAGCACCCCAGTATTTTTTATCTGACTTATATATAACTTCCTTAACAGGTTCAACCACAACGATTTCTTTAGCAGAGTATCATCTTTGAGGAGCCCAGGCCCTGGAATGAGTTACAAGTGCCAATTCAAAGCAATTACTTCTTTACTACTAAAGGCTTTACTAAGTACATTTATCAAATAGTTCATGCTACCATTACCTTAGGAGATTTGGGCTATGCTGAAATACTGAACAATCTTGTTTTATTGATTGAATACCTACTGACAGTAGCAATATGGGCCCATGCATTATTACAGTGGGCTGTAGCTTTAATAGTTTGAAAGTAATACTGAAAGTAATTTACTGTCATCTATAGATGGCAATTCAAATACTTTAGTAGTTAGAGCTGCCAATTTGGAAATTCAGGCTTGCATACAGATGAACTATCCAGTCTTTTTAGAATTAACTTGATGAAACAAAAGAATAAGAAAGACCGAGAATCAGAGAGGCACTCTAAATCTGATATTAAACTCAAGTTTGGCAGGTGGGAACCATTTTAAAGGAAGAAGGGATGGGTATATTTTCCTAAGGTTTTAGCAAAGTCACTGACAAGGACTGGTTGACAGTTTGCTGATGAGTTGTTATAATTTATTGTCTAATCACACCCTGTATCTTTCCACAATAGCATTAGAAAATCCGACATATAATCTGAAGGTAGGGAAGAAGGGAGAAAAATCTCACTGCAATGTTGCTTTAATCCTCATAAGTATAACACTAAAACATTTATGGACTGAAACATTCAATATTTTGATTAATTTTTAAAAATCAAACAGAAAAGCTACTGTCACAAAAATCCACTTTATAGTCATTGCTTTCTTTGGCTTATGTGCTTTAAAAATGGTTTAACTTCTACAGCTATATGCAGCTCTTGTTGATTTATTTTAAATGCTGAATAGTATTGCTAGAATTGCACTGAATGAATAAATCACATGGTATGAAAATGCACAATCGGGCTGTTTTCAATGTCTGGGTTTACTAGAAAGCTCAGCCACTCAGTGAAGCCTCATACTTCTGACCTGGGCTCATCTTGCTCCCCCATAGTTATCCATAAAATTAGGATATCTAAAAGGCTGGGTGATAGGATTCTAGCTGTATTAACCTTTAAAACTAGGAAATGTTCTTCATCGTTGATCACGGTCATTCAGTATTCACTCCAGAACGTGCATAGAAAAGTTCACAGCACCTTCAGTAGAGTGGGTGGTGAGAGCCAACTGGGTAAGAGATAGGTATGCAATCTAACAACATATATAAAATTTTATTTCTTCCAACAAATTATCTGTATCAAATAGCAATATGTTAACACTTCATCCACCTTGGTGATGATTAGATAGGCTTTCTCTTCTAAATGTCAATTTACGTTGGAAATGTTTTATAAGCTCTATTTGTAATGATCTATTCTTAGATGGAAAGTCTTGTATGTAATATAAAATATTAGAGGTATCTTTAAGATAACTTTCATGTACATATTTAGGCTTCTTTTGAAGAAAAAGTTCTGTATGAATTAGAAAATCCACCATGAAAAGAAGAAAAGCACGTTCCCTTACATCAGCAGATTCACATGTAAGCGGCGCCTTCTGCCCCAACTCACCGAGGTCAATTGTACAGAGTGTTCAGGTGACTCATGAAATAGGACAGGGCAACCCAGCCTGTGTCCTGTGGTGCTTTGACACAGATGGACAAAGGATTCAATCCTTGTTGGAGAATGAAAATACAGGGTTTTTAATGTTTTACATCGATTCAAAATGGAAGTGGGGATAAGCTACACAAATCTGAAGATGCAGGACAGTAATACAGGAATCAACAACACACCTGAGTGGGAGTCATAGACAAGATGCTTTGTCTTCTTTTTCTCAAAAATAAGAGTAGCATTAGCATAGTGACAGCTATAAGAGCAGTCAATGAAGTAACATGGGAAAGTGTTTGGCATGTTAATGAAAGCTTCTTAACTCGGTACTCAATCATTCATAGCAAGAGCAGCAAGCATCCAACCCTTCATGCCTTGACCACTGGTAACAAGTAGAGAAAGACACTTCAGGAACAAAGTGCAATCACTGCTGGGTAAGCAGGTCCAACACAACTGTAAGAGATGCCTGCTGCTATCATTTACAGTCAGTCCTGTACTTTAAGACATTTATGTCAGTATATGCTTGCAGTGGAGGGTTCTGACATCAAATAAGCATTTAAAGCAATATTCCCTGGATGGCTGCTACCCCTGGTCACGGCTACTTTATGACTCTCCTTTTATTCAAATTAAATACCACTTACTCATTCAAAAGCCTAGCCTTCTGTTGCTCTTCCTTCAGCTGTCAGAGTAGTTAACCAGCTTTTGGCAGGTCGTAGATTCTGAAGGGCTTGGAAAGACGACCTGTAATTTGTACTGAAGTGCAGCAAGTTGCTTCAGAATGGCTAAGAATCTATTGTTTGAGCTTTGTCAGTTTCTATACTATCCAGGTTTTCATTCATCTGTCAGTAATAGAAAATCTTATTTGTTGCACATTCTTAAGTTAGAGCCATCATCATTTTTATCCTGAACAAAGAAGGACTGTAAAAACCCCAAAAAAACATTAAAAAGGAAAATGGATCTTATTGAAGCAAAAAGCCCCATAAAATCTGAAAAGGCCTTCTCTGTGGAAGACCTAAACCATAAAATTGATTCTTACTGCTACATTACCTTTAAAGGGGTCGAAATGAGAGATTTTGAGAGAGTCTTTCCTATTTGTCTTTGCCAACAAAACAAAGTTGGATCTTCTGAGATTGCAGCTCAGAATCCTCAGGGGCTTTGACTTTACATTCTCTGACCGTTACTCCTACTGTGAACCTGCTTATACATTACTGCTAATCTTGGAGCAACCTGACCCCACCTTAAGAGGAACTTAATTTTAGTATTCTTCTTGAGCCATCCCTATATCCTATTATTAGTCTCTTCTTGTTAGGCACAAGTTCAGCAAGTAAAAATACAAGGCACTCAGGTAAATTCACATTTCAAATAAATAAGTTGTTTTAAGTGTATTCTGCATGTTCAAGTGAACCCCAAAGGCCATATGTTAAAGGCTTAGATGTACTTTGTATTGCTCAGGAATTGGTAAAACCTTTAGGATGTGGGTCTTCTAGGAAGTCCTTAGGTCATAAGGGGCATATGTTTGAGGAAGATTGTAAGTGTAGTCTCTTTGTTTTCTTTTTGCTTCCTGGTTACCATGGGGTAAAAGGCTTTTTGCTCCATCGTATGCTTCATTCTAACTACCTCCAAAGTACCAAGGTTAACTGTACACGAACAGAAATATCGAGATTATTTTTCTCTTTTTCAGTTGGTTATCTGATAGATTTACTAGAGTAGCAGAAACAGTCACATCATGCAATATCAGAGATGTACTTTTACAAACACAAAAAGTGCTTCTTGTATATTGAAAACACAGGCTTAATCAGTGCATGTTTGATCTGGCAGCCCTACTTCTTCTTTTTAAATAATTCCTGTAATTTACATCTCAAATGATATCCCTCTTCCTGGTTATCCCTCCACTATCCCCCCATCCCATCCTGCTCTCTCCTCCTCCTCCTCCACCCTCTATGAGGGTGCTCCCTTCCACCCACCCACCCACCCACTCCTGCCCCATCGCTCCAGAATAATCCTACACTAGGACATCAAACCTCTACAAGGCCTTTCTCTGCCACATATGTATCTGGAGCCATGGGTCCCTCCCTGTACACCCCTTTGTTTTTGGTCTAGTCCCTGGGATGCTCATAGTTCTACTTCTTTATTCAGATTACTGTCTTCATCATTTACTGTCACCTAACATGAGACTAGTGTCACTCTATTTTCCATTGTAAACAATTAAAATATTCTCAGGGTTCTCACCATGAAGAAAGAGAGCAGGGGTGTCTTTATCACTGTGTTAAAAAGTATGTCACTAGGCAGATCTACAAATAAACATAAAAGCATAAACCCTCCTTAAAGACAACAATAAGTTATAAGAACAACTTTTGAATAGTACAAAATCAAGGACAACAAGCTAATAGGAGACCCATTCCTGGGGCTGAACTCCGATGGCTCAAAAGGCAGTCTTTGTAGTATATGGATCCTTTCTTCTGGCAGCTATCATTAACACAGTGGAAGCTGAGTGCACTAGCAGGGAAGACACTAAGAACTGATAGCCAGGAAATTTCTTTTTTTTAATTTCTTTTTTTTTTTTTTTTTTTTTGGTTTTTTGGGATTTTTCGAGACAGGGTTTCTCTGTGTAGCCCTGGCTGTCCTGGAACTCACTCTGTAGACCAGGCTGGCCTCGGACTCAGAAATCTACCTGGCTCTGCCTCCCAAGTGCTGGGATTAAAGGTGTGCGCCACCACTGCCCGGCTTGTTTTTTGTTTTTTTGTTTTTTGTGTTTTTTGTTTTTTTGTTTTTTTGTTTTGCAGAAAATGTCAAATATCCAGTTCCTAAAGGGAAACTATATGACATCATAGAAACAATGGGGAGAACATTATGTACGAGATATTTCATAGGATGTATGAAAACATAATATTAAATCAAGATAGAGTTTGACGGGTTAACAATGTCTATTAAAATCTTATAGCAATGGCCATAAAAATAGAGTCATAACTAAAAAGTCAGTAATCTCATGCTAGAACATATTTTCTTCAGCCCCAGATAAAAATACAGTATGAAGAAATAAAGCACAGTAATGAAGTACAGAAAGGATTACAAGGGAAAGAGAGTTTGCCTTAGTTTTTCTGATTCTTTGAATTAAAGCAATGTGGACAAAAACAAATCAAGACAGAACTTGTTTATTTTGGCTCACAGTCCAAGTGTGTAGTCCTTTATGAGAGGAAGGGAATTGAAATAACTGGTCACATTGTGTTCCAATCTGAAGGCAAAAGCAATAGATGCCAGTGATTAGCTTGTTTTTGCTTTTTTGTTCAGTCCAAAATTCCAACCCATATATAATAATGGCATACACAATTAACAATTAAGCTTCTTTTTCCTATATAATCTAGATAATTCTTCACAGGTTTGTTTGAAGCCTTGTCTCCTAAATGATTCTAGATCCTGTTAAGTTGATTATGAATAGTAACCATCACATAATATATATCTTAGTAGAACACTTTATGATAAATTACTGTCCTTTAAAAAAAATGAGTGTCTTTGTCAGGGTTTCTATTCCTGCACAAAACATCATGACCAAGAACCCCCAGAACTCCCAAGGACTGGACCACCAACCAAAGAATACACAGGGAGGGACCCATGATGCTCACTACATATGTGGCATTGTTGGACGTCTGTGGGAGGAGAGGCCCTTGGGCCTGAGGTTGTTCGATGCCTCAGTGTAGGGGAATGCCATGGCAGAAAGACAGGTGGTGGTGAGTGGGTGGGGGAGCACCCTCATAGACGCAGGGGAAAGGGGATGTGAGAGAGGGGTTTCCGAAGCAGAGACTTGGAAAGGGGAGAACATTTGAAATGTAAATAAAGGAAATAGCCAATCAATCAATCAATCCATCAATCAATCAATCAATAAGTAAGTAAGAAAAAGAAAAAAAAAAGAAACAAGTTGGGGAGGAAAGTGTTTATTCAGCTAACACTTCCACATTGCTGTTCATCACCAAAGGAAGTCAGTACTGGAACTCAAGTAGGTCAGGAAGCAGGAGTTGATAATGGGCTAAACATCTGAATGGTTTTCTAGCCCAAATAAATGTCATCCTTTGTAAGAGTTGCTATTGCCATGGTGTCTCTTCACAGGAATAAAACCCTAACTAAGTACCATATATATCACTCATGTAAAAGGCTCTAACTTCTGCCCTGTTCTCCACTTTATCTTCCAAGCTACTGTAGCCACAAGCTACACAAGCTTCCAAGCCACAGAGCTCCTTACACCCAATGGCTCTTCTAGCCCAAAGTTCCCAACAGTCCTCCCAAAGACATAATAAGGATGTCACAGGACTATCCAACTCCTGGTACCAATTTGTCTTAGTCAGTGTTTCTATTAGTGCAATGTAACACCATAACCAAGGAGCAAGTTGAGGAGGAAAGGATTTTTCAGCTTATACTTCCACATTGGTATTCATCATCAAAGGAAGTCAAGACTGGAACTCACTCAGGGCAGGAACCTGTAGGCAAGAGCTTATATAGAGGCCATAGATGGGGTGTTATGTACTGGATTGTTTCCCTGGCTTGCTCAACATGCCTTCTTATAGAGCCCAGGACCACCAGCCCAGGGATGGCACCACTCACAATGGCCTGGTTCCCTCCCTCCTTGATCACTAATTGAGAAAAGTCCTTACAGCTGGATCTCATGCAGGCATTTCCTCAACTGAGGCTCCCTTCTCTGTGATAACTCCATCTTGTGTCAAGTTGATAATCAAAACCAGTCATTACAGGTGGGAAGGTTCACTTTAACTGTGGGTGTTACCATTTCTTGGACCACTGTCCTAGATTAAATAGAAGAAAAAAAAAAGGGTTCTAAACACTGGGCACTTAGATAGGCAAATGCATAACTAGTTCTTATAGGTGATTTTAAGGCACCGTAACATTTGACAACTGCAACAGCAATCCTGGGGTATTTTCATCCAACTTGTTTCACCTTTCCTCTTTATTAGATCTTGGAAGAATATTAAGATTACATTATTCAGAGGAAAGAAAGAAATCCAAGGAAATTAACGCTGTACCTGGAGCTTCTGCCAACTCCAGAGGTACATGCAAGCAATGGATTTCCTTCTGCATTGTAAGAGCCCTCATGGACACAGTTTTATTCAAAACAGAAAACACTTGCTAAAGAACATGCATAAAAGCTTTTGGTTTTGTGATTATATTCATTTACCACATTCCCACCTTCCCTTTCCTCCCTCCAAATCCTGTTCAGTAGTCCCGTACTCTCTTTTAAATTCATAGCCTCTCATCTAATTAATATAAAGCAAAGAAAGTAAGGGATAAGAAAAGTACACCAATCTGTGAAGCAAACAGGCGTTCTGTTCCTGTGAACTCAGGAAAATTGCTCCAATTTAGGGAGCTCAGTGTCTTCGGAAATAATTTTCTTCCCAAGGTTGTAATGAGAATAAATTGAACAAGCTGTGTAATTTATTTGGAAAAAAATGCGACATGCTATTTGTTCTTTTAAAATTCTATTATTTAATTAATTCTTTGATAATTTCGTAAAATATATTTTGATCATGTTCACCCCTACTCCTCCCCTATGACAGCTACTCTCATCATTACACTTCACAGGAAGAAATTTCAGGTTAGAGTTGTGTGAAAAATAATTTGGAGTGTTCTGTTGCTCTGTTCCATCATCAAGTAGGAAAGTTTAAGTTTTGCAACCAGGACATTTATTTTGACAGAATATTGTCAGTGGGAAATGGATGTATGAATGCATCTTGGGAAGTTACATGATAGTAAAATGTTTATGGCAAATAGAATTTAGAAAGGCAGAGTTGCATGCTTTTGAAACTTTCATCCTAGAAGCAACAGTCATAACATTCCTGAACAGCAAACAATATGAGCTCACACGTGCTATGCACTGATGTCTGTGTCTGTAATAATTCACAGCACTGAGTTCTTCCCATACACAACCACTACAGGGCATTTATTATGATTTTCTATCTCTATGTCCCTGCCTTTTGTTTCAGAATTAATGTGTTTCTTTCCTTTGACAATATAAAAGAGTTCAAGGAATTTTAAAGTGGATTGCTACACTAAGACGGAGAAGTCGGTACCAGGGGAGATTGCTGTGACTCTGACGGAGACACGTGGTGTGACTACAAACGCCAATGCAGCTTTGATGGGGGAAATATAGGAAAGGTAATGGAGCAGTCTAGTCAAAATTATATGTCTCCAGGGCGGAGGAAAATACGGATGCAGGAAATATTCCTGCAGAGAGAAGCAGAGGTAGCAGGTGTGGGGAACGGTAGAGCATCAGTCAGGAAGGGGACAAATCATGGAGCTGATCAGATGCGGGTGAAGGATCCTCACCATGACTGTGGTAAGGATGAAGATAGTCTTAGATTGACATACTCACATCCACACACATATGCAGGTTTGTGCAGACATCCGCACACATACACACACACATGCAGAGAGAGAGAGAGAGAGAGAGAGAGAGAGAGAGAGAGAGAGAGAGAGAGAGAGTTGTATTATATTGTGGCATCTTTTCCGAAGGACAAAAGCATGCTCTTTCAACAAGGAGTGAGAAATAATAACCTGCTGCATGGGATAAATGTGCAGCTCTGGACTTGTCTTTTGGGACCAGGACTGCAGGGGCTGCTCATTCATTGAGTCAGGATTCTCAAAGACTATTACTGCTTACTTGTTACCTATAGAGCCCAAGAAATAATTCCCTCCCAAGATGGGTTCTCTCGGTTATGTCTTTTATGGCTTTCTCCTTCATACTTCCTCATATTATGCTTTCTTTATTGATAAATATAGTGTTTCTAGATGAGAGTGCTTGATTTATTTTATGAAGGAAGATTCAGGGAATCATTTATTTCAGAAGCTTAAAAGTAACGTAGGGAAGAAATTGGAAAGGAGAAGCTAGGCAGAAATAGAAGCAATTGTGTTTCCAACTGAAATCAAATCAACAAGGCAATTGTGCATGTGGGCACAGCTCAGAGGTTGAGAAAAAAAGATGACATTCTAGAATCAGGGCTGAGGAGCAGAGCCTAGAAAACTAACTAACTAGCTAGCTAACTAACTAACTAACTAACTAACTAACTAACTAACTAACCAAATATGTGTGTGTGTATGTGTGTGTGTGTTTATATATATGTATATGTATATGTATATGTATATGTATATGTATATGTATATGTATATGTATATGTATATATATGGCCTGAATTGTATGTTAATTGGAATTGCCACAATAGAGGTATCACCCCTAAAAAAAAAAAGTGCTAAAATATCCAGAAATATCTTTTCACTGATCCAACAAAGTATGGAAACTGACAGATTATGGTTAAACATAGTGCCCTATGTCTTGTTGTTGTGTGTTATATAATAAGAGAAAATAGGGAAATAACCAAGCATTGGGACCAGTCTGTTTGATATTGAAGATGCTTATGAGGTTAAAAACAGAAGTGTTCCTTAGGGAGAATAGCAGAATTTAAAAGACAGCTCAAAAATAATCATATGCTATAAACTTTGGGGGAAAACAGAAAAGCCTGTGTCACAAGTTATTATAGCAAGATCAAAAGAAGAACTTAGTGCTAGCAGGAAAACATTTCAAACACAAGATTGAAAGCATATTGAAATGTTGGAAAAGAAAACCCATATTTCACCTCTTTTAATAAGTAAATTAAAGGTGTGGAGATTATTGAATCAGATTCTGGAAAGTTTAAAAGAGCAAAGCCTGTTGGTAAATATAACCAGTGAAGAAAACCATGTAAATAAAAGACATCAAGATCATAATAATATTGATGTTTTGGTGGGTGGTTTTGTATTATTACCACCACTGCAAAGAAAAATACAAAGGGATAGAACATACTAGGAAATTTTTGACATTTTATCTTCTGTTTGATATTTTCCAAAATGGGCAGCTACCTTTATGTATGGTAGGTAGTGGTTACACTTACAGGATTTCCCATTGTAATGCGACCTATTTTATTCAAATGCATTTATTATCTTCAAATCATCTCTAAGCATTTCAATGACTAATATTAGTTAATGCTACATAAATCTCTTTGGGGAATAGTGAAAACCAAACTCCAAACAAAGAGCATGCACTGGCTGTACCTAGATCCTCTACATATTGGTGACAGAGGTTCAGTTTGGTTTTCATGTGGGTGTCCTAACATTGGAGCTGGGGCTATCTCTGACTCTGTTACCTACCACTATATCCCTCTCCCCTACCTGGACTGCCTAGCACTTAGACCTCAGCAGGACAGGGCGTGCCTTCTCCTGCTTGGGAAATTGTACTCAGGGACCAGACTCCCCTTCTTGGAGGAGAAGGGGAGAGGTTAAATCTGGGAAGGGATTTGTAAGGGTGCGATTAGGAAGAGAGGAAGGAAGGGTCTTAAATCATGACGTAAAGTGAATGGAAATATGAATTATTGAAAAATTATACATGTTCAATACTGATTAAATTGTTTCCAAATTATGTTTAATCTGTTATTTAAACTTTGACTCTGTTAGCAGAAAACTTTGGTACATTTAAATACAAAGGGCGCTTCAGCCCCTGTCTGTGACTATTTCTTGTCTTGCTCCCATTCATGCCTTAAGACATCTTTCAGGCACAGCTTTTGCTGAGAAGCCTTCAGGTTTCTCTGATATCCATCTTGTACAGAAATAAATACTCTTGAACACAACTCTATTATTAAACTTCCATATTGCACACTGATTATTTCTATCAGCTTAAACTAGAAATTTAAGTAACTTTAGGTTGGAGCTAACGTATACTTATGTTTAAACCTCAGGGACTAAAATGGAGAGAGTTGCACAATATCGTTGAGTAAATATCTATTGATTTAATTACTGATTTAAAATAAGGAAAATTTACAGGAGAAGTTAAAAAAAAACTGTCTATACATCAGAAAAACAACCTGTGGTTAAAAACAACTTTATCTTTAGTCTCTCTGACTACAAAACACATGTCAGTGTGTCTGCTAATCCAAGAAACTGCCATACACTTTGAGATTGAACATTGGATCTGACAAATCATCTACTATAAAATTTCCCAACTTGTACATCACCATTTTGCATTGAACTGAAACTCCCATTTATTTAAACCACAGAACATGTTTATAGAATGGATATGTTTATGAGAAGTGGTTTTGCATACACACTACCCTACCAGCTCATTAAATCCTTTATAATGTCTAAAGTAGCTCGGCATCTCTCCCTAGAGGAAATATCTTTGCTGTTTCTCTTTACTTGCATATACTACAGGACCTGGAGTTCTTGTTAAGAGTTTCCATCTTCCTGCGAATGCTTCTAGATATGCAATTTCTGTTCCTAGAAAAAGCTTTGCTCTAATCAAGGAGGATAATTATCTCATCATCTTCTTTTGTCTTTTTTCATTACCTCTTAAAAATTTTGTGCTAAACAGTGTTTTGATATCTAGTTTTTTATGTTTCCATAAAGAAAGGCAGTCAAGCAATAGAAGGTATATTTGAAAACCATCACTCAATGAGCTTCACATAAAACTTAATTCTGCCAAGGCTAAGTCTAAAGCTACGAGGATGGGCATAAGGGTCTTGGTAGCCCAGCTTCCTCAAGGAAGGACACAGAAGGGGCCTTATTAACCTGAGTCTCACCCAGGGTGCGCCCTGTAGGACTGTTATGTCCACACATTGAAGAGGTGGAGGTATGCTCACGGTATATTCACATGAAGTTTGGTAACAGATGAGCTTGGACAATCCAATAGATATTTTGGCTTTCACATGATGACTCTGGAAGCTTTCTGATGAAAACTCTAGCACAAGAATTCACATTGTCATCTGGCTCCTGCAGTCACCATAGCTCTTTATTGCTGAGTTTCCTTTTTAGCTGGGCACAGTAAATTCAACCAGGTATAAAACCTCTTGGGTTTGTCTAGTTAATCAGCTTTATATAATTCTTTAGTAGGGTGATATGGAAGTTCTTGAATGTGAGCTAGACTTCTCTTTTTATGCCTCTCTTTGTGTGGGTGGAGAAGATATTGGTCATGATTACTTGCTTTGAAAAAAATCTTAAAAGCTCTTTACACACCAGTGTTGGGGAATTTGAATTTCATGTACTGAGCAGAGTAAAATATTAGAAGAAAAGCCACCAAAATTACAGCTGAATTCTTCCTGCCCTCTTCATATAGAACATGCAGAACCTGTCCTAAGGAGCCTTGGGTTGGGGCTTGTCAACCAGAGACAGCACAGCATCATACTTTATGCTAACTTTCAGGTAGACTTTCTGTATGTAAATCATAAATTTCCATGGACAAGCTTTCTGATCCAGAACTATCTGGTTAATCAAAGGAGAAAGATTTTATGGTTCTCATACACAAATAAAAAGTGAACACAAGGGAAAAATGAACCTCAGCTAATTCCTCAGGATAAACACAAGTCCCAAGTCACCTCCATTGTTGTTTGGAATATTAGTTCCTCTTCACTCTGTTCTACTAAAGACCTAGAATCTAGATCCTAGGTCTCTAGCCATCACTTTTATATCGGCCAATTCTGCAGTTCATCATGGGACACTCTATCACAACAAATTAGGTGTGTGCTTTGTATGACAACATCTTATTATTCTTATTGCTGTGGACAGAAATTTTCTGCACTGTGGGCATGGTGGCAACAGCCTTTTCTATCCACCAAGGACAAAGAAATTGCTGTGTATCATTGTCATCTACCCTACTACCTTATATGCCAACTCTACACTTCTCTTCACTCACCAAGAGCTGTATCAAACCTTACTAACCACAGCTACAGGGCCCAGCTCCCACTCCAACAGAACAGAAAGAAAAGTGGACCGGACGGTTCCATAGTTTGGTCTTCTGTCATACAGTGTGCACAACTTGGCTGCATCCTACCTATTAGTTCTGTCTTCGTCTTTATTTTGCATGTGGTATGCTCATCATCAACCAGAGTAAAGATTCATAGTTGTATTACACTTTCCCAACCGGGTGACAGGAGGAATACGAGCATCATTTGTAATTGTGACAGGAAAAATCCACTGAGCATAGGATATATGTTTGTCATTTCTACCATTCATGCTACAGTATACAACATGAGTTCTGTTTAATTCTAGAAAAAATGTATGAGATGATTTTCATTTATTTTATTGAGAATTTTCTTTTGACAGCATAGACACACTAAAGCATGCTTAAAGCCAATCATTCACAAATTCATTTAGCAGATGTGTACTTTGTTCAGTATATTTAGGCATCCTTCTGTATTAGAAAATGGGTATTAGGTCATAAACAATGCATATTTTGAGCTTAAAGTTAGGATTTTGTTCTTTTAAGTGTGGTTCATCTGAATTCAGGAGGCACGCATGTTCCACAGGTAATACTAGCAGAAGTCCAGAGGGTGGCAAGAAGGAAATGAACCAAGAAGACCAGTTAAGAATCCAAAAATTCATTCTGAGAGAAGAGATTTGCATCTAAATAGTCTAATTATCCTTGTAAGAAGGAAAAAGAATGGATTTAAGAGTGATTCCAGGGGTCAAATTGAGAGATTTAGTGACAGATCTTGACAGCATTTTAGCTTGAGCGCTCACAGCACTGTTAACGCATTAAGTGTTTTATGCAATACAGGTGTGGCAAGTCTCAGAAAAGATGTTAAGTCCATGTTAATTAGAAAATAGCTATAGGTTCTGGGTCGACTCTGTGCAGTACAAATGAAAGTGTCATTTTAGGTGTTGAATCATGGCTCTAGATAAAAAAAAATTAAATTTGTGAAACTGTTGGTGACTCACTAAAGCTTTAAAAAATTATAAAGTTATCTAAGACAAATTGAACAGGAAGGAAACTTTTACAGGACAAGGGAAATATTTTAATATTTAAGATGCAAAATAAAAGAAAGCAACAAAAGAGACTGAGTAAATGAGATAAGGGGAGATTCAGATAACAATGGTGGGGCGAGCACTCTCAGAGGTTATGAACAGGAAGTACATGTCCTGGCAAGGGAAACAGGCCCGACGTGTATGACATGTTCGGCTCAAACAGGAAGTACATGTCCTGGCAAGGGAAACAGGCCCGATGTGTATGACATGTTCGGCTCAAACATGGGAAGATATAAAAAAAATTGATTAATTTGTTGCTTGTTTACCTCATGGCCACATCATGTAGTTTTGAAAAGAAAATGTGTCTTATACCTAAATATCTGGTATTCAAATACTGGATGTATTGGGTATCTGTAATATTTTCCCATGCTATTTCAAAGAGGTGCTCAGATTAAGTTTGAGAGACAGTTTCATTTCTAATATGGCAATTACAGGTAGAATAGAGCTTCTTCTTCCTCACTTGCCTTTGATTTCCAACACTGAGTCCTTGACCTAGGGCAATGTGAAAAGGTAATAACCTTTATTGCAGTTTCCTAAATACACACAGAGACAACTTCTAACACTCCCTGTGGATTGGAAAGGTGAGAATGCCATTATTAATCTTCCTAGGGCGTTTTTCCTGCAATCCCTATCACTGCTTGCAAATACTTCAAGGTTTTCTAGTCAGAAACTGGCAACGGTTTCATTGTGCATCCTTTGCTGTTGTGGTTTGATGTTTCTTATTGTTTCTGAAGGAAAACTGCAAACTAAACAATGATAGAAATGAAGAGCTAGAATACTTAAAATAAGGATTATATACATACCCATCAGAGAGTTCCCTGATGCTGCTTAGGTAGCTCATACTACGATCAAGTGAGGACAGGCACACTGACAGAATTAGTAATCTCATGCAGACCAAGTCTTCCTCACAAGCATAGGCTTTTGTCACATTTTAATTTTTCTTTCTTTCAAGGAGACCCCTGACTGTGATGGAATGCTAATGAGAGCCCACACTAATCAAACTAGGGACCTAAGCACTTAAACTGCTCCCCAAAATGTTAATTATCCTCATTAAATAGATGAGCTAGCTTTGTTCACAGTTCAAACCCCTAGAGAGGGCTCAGCAAGGTCACTGGATTGAGATTCAAAAACTGAGGCAGGCAAGCATAGGGGATTACTTAGCAACTAAGTCTGCTTGACTTGAGCACTTAATACAAATGCATTTAGCCAAGTTAGTCAACCTAGCTACCACCACCACCAAACTTCATCAAACTGCCTGTGGGTTGCTTGACTTTAAGCATCAAGAGACAGATTTCTTATTACTTTATAATATACCATGTCTATTCAAAGACTTTTAGAGATGTGTCTAGAGATTGAAACAGAGATCCAGTCTGGCCTGGACTAATTTGCAGGGAATCTACAGTAAGATAAACTGGGTCCTCTCAATGAACTATTTGAGAGAATCTGCTATATACCTTCTATGCCTGTACATTATTGGGCATTCATTTGAATAAAATCAAATGAATCATTAAAATGGAGATCTATAGTGAAGTAAATAACCCATTTATCAAACGAAACAGTGGAAAATTCAAACTATCCTCATAGCAATCAGCTTCTCCTTCTCTTGAACTTCATAACGAACCCCCCCAAACAAGACCTGGAGCCTCTCAGTGCTCTCAGTTGGTTTGCTGCCTCTCTTGACAGTGTATGCATAACATGTACATGTATTTTGTCCTTAATAATACTTCCTGCTGTGTTGCTGCCTGTGTACATCATTTCCAGTCTTTTGAGCAAAGAGCCAAGGACCCGGAAACACCTAAGCAGACAGACAGCATGTGTAACAAAGTAGACTGAGCATGCTGAGGAACTGAAATAATATGTGCTTTCTTTGTCATCAAGGAGCTGCCCACTGAAGCTGAGCAGCACTGCTTTTGGATGGTGTCAGGAAGAAACATTCTGGGAAAGAAAATACACTGAAGCAAGGAGAAATAGAATGTGGACATTGACATTCTTGAGGAAGTTTCCAAAATGGGATCTCACTCCCTTTTTAAATATGCAAAGATATCACTGTGTATTTCCACCCTCAATGCAGAGGTTATGACAAAGAAACCATGGTTGAATTCCATGTTGGCTTCATAGCTATGGGGCTGCTTTAGTAGATGAATGATCCTTTCATTTGAAATTTTATTTTTCTCAAGACTCTTTTATGTTTGTATTGCTAAATATAATCACCAAATATGTGATAGCCAAATGAATTATAACCCACGCAAAGGAGGCTTGTCTTAAGCTCTTATTATTCACGCCATTCAGTGTCATGATCGTCCCATGCCTGGTCAATCTATCACATGCATTTGATATTTTAGGATCCCAATTCTTTGTGATGGAGGCACACAGGCCAATGTCACTGCCAGCTACAAGTAATAAATGACAATAGAGCTTGGGGCAGCACACCCTCAAAAGGACATAGAATATCTCCCCAGAAGCTAGGATGGTCTCCATGAATGTGAGAATTTCACATTGATAGCTTATTATATTTCTGAGAAGGCAACTAGGTCATTGGTGTTTTGTGTGTGTTTTATTGTTTGCAATGTTTTCCTTTAAAATCTAATCTGTATTTTTATGAGATAAGCATGGTATCTTTAAGCAGAATTGCTATTGAATGAGAACATTTTGGCTTCAGAGAATGCCAATTAATCAATTTGGCAAACAGATTACATTTTTTATTCAGCCTTCCAACATTTCAAGTACACAAGCTTTTTATCTGCTTTTTCCATGCATGCACAGTAAAACTATCAATGTTCTGCCAATATTCCTGTCTCCACCTTCATCTTGGTGCCTTCGTCAAAGTATTCTGTTCATGTGTCATGAAGGCATTCCTTCCTTATCTAATTCTGAGCCTTGATTTAATAGTGCATGTATCTTTTACTATTATATTTGCCATATTATTTATACAAGTAGCTCTCTGAAATGTAAATTTTCCTCCACCTTTACCTCCTCGCATCTGGAATGAATGAATGAATGAATGAATGAATGAATGAATGAATGAATGAACATAGGAGGTACAGAATAGGGTACCTCCCTGCCTATTGAACATTCTGCTCTACTTTACACTTCCTGGAAAATATACTGTAGATGTTCCTCATTCAAACCTTTAGCTTTTTCCTAACCTGAAATCAGAAACAGAAAGATGTCTGAAGAGCTGCTCCCAATAGAAAGGAAAGGAACAATAGAACAAACTGAACAAAACAAACAAGAAAACATTGCAGTCTGTGGAATAACTGTGCCTAAGGCAGCATTAATCAGAAAGGTAGGTAGCTCTCTGCTACGGTTGAAAACTAAGCCTCGAGAGGTTCACACTGTGGCTCAGACACTGAGCAGCCATGTACCATTAACCTCTTTTACATCTGTGGATCCTACATAAATTTGCTGGGAATATTTCATATTTTCCATAAAGGTTTGCAGTCGAACAAGCAAGTATGCTACATGTACAATAAGTACTGTCTCTTATTTTTATTCTATTTATTTTATGATGATTGCTTCTTTCTTTGACTTTAAGGTTATCCACATAAATTTCCAAGGCATATTTGTATGTCATAAAGTAATTTATTCATAATATACATTAAATAAAAACTTTAGCTTAAGTTCTAAAAAGCATGCATATATATATATATATAATTAAATTATAGTTATGATTGAATTCATCAACTGTCTTTCATACACCGTACAGGAGTGTGTCTGAAAATGAATGAAAACCCTAAAGGTATCTGGTAGCTTTTACATTGCAGGACTCTAATACACCTTGATTCTATTTGGATAAGAGAGTTTTTTAAGTCAATTTCTGCTACAGGTAAGTTCTTAGGCATAAAAAATTTTAAATGATGACAAAAAAAGTATATGGGCACCAGGTGGGTGCAGAAACCAGATCCTCTGAAAAAGCAGTGGGTGGTCTTATCTGCTGAGTCAGCACTCCAGCTCTGAAACACAGCATATTTAAAAGAGATGTCTTTACCCTTTATTTTAATTACATTCTTCAATTATAGCAAATATCAATGAGGCAATCAATAAACCAACCACTTAATATGTGGTGCTTAACATATGCTACAAGAATTTTCTGAGACATAACTTTGTGACCTTGGAGCTGAAATTCTCATATCATCCTTTTATGAGACTCTTATTAAAAAATGGAGTAACAAGTACTATGTAAGTGTGCTGTCAAGAGTGTGCCAGAACAAAGAGGCCTCCTTTCACACCCAACACCATCTTATTCCTAGAAATGTCCCTGAGTAAATCAAATATCACTTTCATTCTATGCTTAATATGCATATCCAAATTTGGAGGAAAACATTTTAACATATATTAATAATTTTAAAACAGAGTAAGTTCTGTCATGTGTCTTTCTCATATGAAAATAGGAATAGTATTCACAAAAGCTCATTTGATGGGTCAATTAGTATAGTTAATATCACATACATACTTACCCAGCATGAAGCTAGAAAGTGCTATATCGTTGCTTGAAGATGTGATAGACATCTTATAACTATTTGATTTCAACCTACCTGATCTCGAATCAGTCAGTTGAAAGACATTAATGCCAAACCTGAGACCATACTGTCCCTGGGTTAAAACCTGCCCTGCCTTGGAGCTTTCAATATAAACATCAGTTTGTGTCTTTCATCATAAGAAGACAAATCAGGCTGGTGAGATCAATGTATGGTAACAGCACTTTCTGCTTTTGCAAAGGACATGGTTCAGTTCCCAACATGGTGCCTCGCAACCATCTGTGACTCCAGTACCAGGGGTTCCAATGCCCTCTCTGGCTTTGTGGGAAATGCACATATGTAGTGCACATATGTACAAATACACTTGTGCATATTAAATTAAAACAAAGAAATCTAAAAAACAATTAGTGTCAGACATATTGGTGCACAGCTTTAATTCTAGAACTTAGGAAGCAGAAACAATGGATTTCTAAGAATCTGAGGCTTGCCTGGTTTACACAGTCAGTTCCAGACCAGCCAGGATGACATAGTAAGACCTTCTCTGAAAATTAGCAACAATAATAAATAAAAAATAGATAAATAAATAAAGGAAGGAGGAAAAGGAAGAATGAGGAGGTAGAAGTGGAGGAGGAAAGAAGAGGAGAAGGAGGAGAAGATGATGGTGATGATTAGATGTCCCATGGGCCTGCAGATTCTCAACAGTCTACCAGTTTCCATTTCTTCAGTGTCTTTGAGAATCAGAATCAATAAACAACCATCTTCAGTAGCTGGAGGATGTCTGTTAATATTCACATAATTTTCTATACATTGTTCCACAAGGAAGGATAAATAATTAAAGGCCAGAAAATAATTATGTTATCAGATCAGCTTCCAAGTTTCTGTATACATATTAATTACAAATCTATTAGGACAAACTCCCTAGAAATGATTGCTAAGCAATCTGTGGTTTTCTTTACTTCGTTAACAGACAGCACAAATTAGAGGTATACTATAAATAGATTCTATAGGTCAATGGTCAATGGTTGTTCTAACTATGTGGCCTCTGTTCTTTTGCACAGGTCAAGTTTTAATCCTGTATGTTCACAACTAAGTTATTTTGGAGGTACCAATTGTAGAAACTCTCTGAATTCACTGCATATGAATTGTCATTTAAAAGAATTTCAATTTCGTTTATCTTCTATTGTCTTTTATTTTCCTTATTTCTTGCAGTGGTAAATGAGAATGGTATCCTTTGGATGTGCCCTGATGTTAACAGACATATCATTCACTGTAGCCAGGACAAAATTTAAAAGTTGTAAAAAGCATAGAAATAGAGGAAGCATAAAAGGTGTCATACTAGAAGAGGCTGAGGAAAGTGGAAATAACACCATGCTAAGAAGAGTTGATTATTATTGGTGTCACATTAGGAAGTACAAGCCTAGGTAAAAAGGAGCATTTCTGAGCC
>CM052702.1:10033029-10049848 GCA_028551405.1 Uromys caudimaculatus
GCTGGCGGTCAGTCTCTGTGGCCCGCAGAAAGCGGGTTGAGCTTTTCTGCGTTCCTGGTGAGCTGTGGGGCGTGTCCTTGGCCCTCTGCTGGGTCTTGTGATCTCCGGCGAGGGATCTTTGTCCCGGCGCTGATCAGGTGTCGTGAATATCTTTTATATATCCCAGAATCCATAGAAAAAATCATGATGGTGTTGTCTCAAATAACTGACTCAGAATTTTGTGCCTCTAAATAGGAAGGTCAAAACTAGCAAACATATTTAGTATGGACACCTATAAAAGTTTAAACAGATTTCAAATCACTTTAAATGTTTTCTGTAGTTGACTAAACCATATCCTTGGGAATATATGACTAACTGTAAATGTGAATATTTAGAGAAATAATTATTAAATATCTATATCCTATACTTTTCTGTGAATTATCTCAAGGATATATAATGTGCTGATTGCTCCATTTATATCAGAATTCCAACTTACTGATTTAATTTTTGCTCATACACATATGTGAAAGTTATGTGCATGGGAGTACCTGCAAAGGGTGAGAAGACAGAGTAACATCCTCTGGAGCTGGAGTTACTGGAGGTCATGGGCTATCTAACATGGGTGTCTGGGAGGAAAGTCAGGTCTACTGAAGGACATTAAGTACTATTAACCCTCAATCCATAGCTCTAGCTTCCTGTTTATTTTCTGAAGCATAAAGCATTGTGGACTCAGCTAACATCTAAGTCTCAGTGCCTTCATGGCTGCCCTCTATAGAGGCAAGCACAACTCAAAGCTGATTTCCATCAATGCTATGCACATTTTCATGACATCATTGCATATGTTAGTGAATGCAAAGTCCACATTATGATTTTTCTTCTATTTCTGATATTTATAAAAACAGGTAGTGTACTGTGTCTATTTTCCCTCTTTCTTCAGTATGAAATTCCTAATTTTACTAATGCCAATATATGTGTATTTGTATAATCATCCGTTAAATAAATCTATGACAAATTGTTAGACAATTATCAGTTCAGTAGCAAACCTTTTAGAAAGGTCACTGATTATATGCACTTCCCGACTGCGGCAGCAGTGTCATAATTAATGCTTCATCATCAAAGCACATGTTACGACTCTCATAGTGTCCATCCTTTGTAGTAGAGTAACTGAGTCAGAGATGATACATACATGGGCTCAGTGCTGCTCGGTTTCAAACCATGGTTCTGAAATACCATGTCTACATTCAGAAAAATATTTTACATAAAAATCAAAATTACATGGGTTTTTTGTTGGATAAAAGCATAAACTCTCTAGAATTTTCAGCAACCCTATGTGTGTCATAAGAAATGATCAGTATATACAGCTTTTAAAGGTAAGCACAGACTCTGAGGAACATTTTAAGATGGGTGGTTTGGAATGCTCCATTGTCCGTTCTAGTACAGGACAAAATGGTGACAGCATTGTTGTTCACAACATTATATAGAATGCAATGCTTCCTTTCAGGTACTATGGGGACTTTTCCATTCTTAGGATGATAGGAAAGTTGTGTTTCCTGATATCTGGATGCATTTCACTCTATATGCTATGTAAATTTCAGGATTGTTGGTATATTCCTCTTTGCATTGACCATGTACTCAAATATCTCTGCTAAGATGCAAAACACAACGGCAGACTCATCCCTAGCTTCTCCAGCTCATCATATTCTCTTGTCAACTAACTTTTTCGTTAGTTTATTTCATGTACCTCTAGGGTTTTCATAAGCTGACTGTAGTCCTTTTGTAATGAATTGAGGTGTGGTATAATAAGACAATAAAATAAAGAAACAAATACCAGTAAGTTCTCTGCCATGGATCTGAAGACATTCTGAATCTCTGAATCTCTGGATTTGCTTTTGAGATACCCTTTGGATATGTCCAATTGGATGACCTATAACTGCCTCAACTTAAAAAACACAGCACTGTTTCCCACAACATTTTTTCTTCTTTCTGCAACAATGTCAGAATGTTTGATTTGCTATCTTTAACGTTAAAAATATACTCTAAATGCATAGAATAACTGTCTGTGCATTTAACTGTGCTCAACCCCAGTTGATACATCTACTCAAAGACCTAAGGCTCAGGAACATCTGTAGAAAAAGGAGTAGAAAGACTGTAAGAGCCAGAGGGGCAGGAAGTTTGCTGTGGGATTTTGTTTTGTAGTTATAGCAGGGTAGCTACATCCACATAAACTCAATAATATGGATGTCTAAATGAAACCTGAACAATGAAATGGCCAGTTTGCATGCTAGTGTTAACAGTGGACATCTCACAGAGCCTACCTTGAGATGAAGTGCCAGAAACTGCTGACAGAGAATTATTTTCTCTAGGGGTGAGTCCCCTGTTGTTGATTCAATACTAAGTGGTCATATCTAGAACAATATTCATATAAGCAACACTAAAAATACTCAACTGATTGTATTTACATAATTATTCACACACATATATGGGTATGTTACAATAATAATTAAAGAATATGAGGCCATGAAGCTAAGAAGGAGTGGGAGGGCCATGAAAGGGTAACAGCTGATTACATAGTATTATTTGTATTATCTGGATATGATATATCCCTTTGCTAATATGGCAACACAAAAGGAGTTAAAACAGACCCTACCTTTTTTTTTTTTTTTATCGGATATTTTATGTATTTATATTTCAAATGTTATCACCTTTCCTGGTTTCCCTTCCAGACACCCTCTTTCCCATTCCCTCTCCTCCTGTTTCTATGAGGATGCTCCCCCTCCCAACCACCCACTCACACCTCCTGACCCTGGCATTCCCCTACACTGGGGAATTGAGCATTTACAGGAACAAGGGCTTCTCCAATTGATGCCAGACAATGCCACCTCTACTACATATGCCGCGAGAGCTATGGGTTCCTCCATGTGTACTCTTTGGTTGGTGTACTCTTTTAGTCTCTGTTAGCTCTGGTTGGTTGATATTGCTGCTCTTCCTATGGGGTTGCAAACCCCTTCAGTTCCTTCAGTCCTTTCTCTAACTCCTCCATTGGGGACCATGTACTAGGTCCAATGGTTGGCTGCAAGCATCCGCCTCTGTATTTGTCAGGCTCTGGCAGCATCTCCCAGGAGACAGCTTTAGCAGGCTCCTGTCAGCAAGCACTTCTTGGCATCTACAGTAGTGTCTGGGTTTGGTGTGCTGGCAAGGATGTGGAGAAAGAGGAACACTCCTCCACTGTTGGTGGTGCAACCACTCTGCAAATCAGTCTGGCAGTTCCTAAGAAAACTGGACATAGTATTACCTGAGGACCCAGTTATACCACTCCTGGGCATATACCCAAAAGATGACCCAACATATAACAAGGATACATGCTCTCCTATGTTCATAGCAGCCTTATTTATAATAGCCAGAAGCTGGAAAGAACCCAGATGTCCCTCAATAGAGGAATGGATACAGAAAATGTGGTACACTTACACAATGGAGTACTACTCAGCTACTGATAAGTGGATATTAGCCCAAAAGTTTGGAATACCCAAGTTTCAATTCACAGACCACATGAAACCTAAGAAGGAAGATCAAAATGTGGATGCTTCAGTGTTTCTTAGAAGGGTGAACAAAATACTCGCAGGAGGAAATATGGAGACAAAGTGTGGTGCAGAGACTGAAGGAAAGGCCATCCAGAGACTGCCCTACATGAGGATGCATCCTACCTTTTTGATTTGGTGTGTTTATAAGAAACACAATGATGCTAACCATTGTGGAACACACATTTAATCTCAGCCCTTGGGAAGCAAAGGAAGAAGTATCTGAGTTCTGTCTCAATACATAGCATGTTTGAGACCTGGCAAATGATGAAATATCTAACTCAAATACAATTTTTGGTTGGCTAAATTATGAAGTGTAAGGCATGGAAGAAGTCCTGAATGAGTCACGTCCTGAGTGAATGTGATTGTTGACATGGGAACGACCATGTCAACTAGTTCAATGTCTTGGTGCCATAAGTGTGGCAAAACCTCACTCAGGTGGGACTCAAGAGTGATGACAAACTTTCTTCAGGAACTGAGTGTAAGTGAGTGACCAGGGTGTGCAAAGACAAGCAACTGAAGGTTCTTCCTCTGTCTGAGTGTTTATATTCTGAGACTGCTTGCTTACAGAGATGTCTCATGGAAAGTGGCTTCCCTCTGCCTACTGTACTTAATAAGTATGTTGAGGTTCCAGGTTGTTGTCAATAGTAGGTGTGGGTCTGTCAGAGCCTACATATGTCATTGGAACCCACCTTTCCTGTACATGTGTCTATTTGTCTCTCTTTCCTTCATTCCCTCACAGTCCCTAATCAGGGTTTATAGGACCAAAGAACTTTATTAGTGCTAGTGGTTGAGGTAATAAAGAGAAAAATTAACTCCTCTTCTGGATACAGAGAAGTTCAAAATCAGGGTGCAAGCATCTGTCAGTTCACAGTAAGATGGATTTATAAGCCAACTCACAATGGTGAAGCAAAGGAAAAAAAACAGCTGTAATGTGAAAGGGTATATGCTTTAATAGTATCCACTCTTGTGGTTACTAGTTCAGTCCCACCAAAGTAAGAATTTACTGCCTGGCAAAAGGCTCTATTCCCTCTGAAAGAGCTATTTACCTCTTAAAGGCATGGACATCTTTCAAACACAAACTAGAACATGAAAATTTAACATGATCTCTTGGAGCAGCACATCACATCCGCACTTTGTCACCTGCCTTTCTAAGAGGTGTAACCAAATGTCTTGACCATCTTTATATCTGTCTTCACCTACCTACCCAACATATGTAACAGCCAAATGTAATTTTGTTCTTCCTCATTAGCTTCATTGTTTTCCCTTTTACATTCATCTTGTTACTATTGCTCACGTTTATTCCTTCCTAAATAGATAATAAGGTAGTACATACAAAACAAGAGAAGAAAGAAATTCCCACATGCCTCTTTCCACAGAAAATGCCCTGGCATATTCACCAACAGCAGGTACTGCTGCAGATACTATCTGTTGGTTAGGAAATGCTTGCTTCATCTACAATCAGCTACTACTTCACTCAGTATTTGTTTCTTTTCAAATGACAATTTTGAAAAGGTTACAGTTCACCTAGTTTGTGCCCTCGTGCTAGCATTTGAAAAAATGCAATCATCTCTTATTATGGGTTTTGCTGACAGGGTTACTACATAGTTGCATTGCTAAAAACTGATTTGAGTAGAGTCGGTGGTCAGCATACGGAAATATGAAGCTGTGGCTAAGTGAAGAAATTTATACAGAACCATTTACCTTTTGATGATATCTCTTTATTAACTCTCATTGTAGTAGCCTTTGTGAAGACTGAGGTGACTGAACAATGCATGGCTATGTGTGAGTTCTTGAGAGAGAATGCATTGGTAACCTCAATCCCTACATGCAATTAATGCCATACCAAACACAAAAGTAGAACAGCTATTATACTTGAGTACCTCAAGAATTCACTGGGGACTTATATTCATTTATCAAATGTCAAGATGCACTCAGAAGAGTAACCAAATAACCAACACGGATGGACAAATGCTCTTAAGAATTAAGAGTGGAAATATCACATATGTTCAGTATACAACCTTTGCAAGAAAAGCACAACAAGTCTGAAACATTCTAGATGCTTCCTTGGGAGGATGCAGTGTGCCTAGAGAGTTAAAATAATTGAGGAATGTCATGAGGGTTAATTGATGTCAGTAGAGCAAAGCTAAGGTTTTGAAACCACTCACTCGAGATGGGAGGTGAGTAATTTCTTCTGTCCAGAGCTATATTCTGAGTGACCTATGCTGATTCCTATCAGCAGGCAGAATTAGTTATTACTGCCAGAGTGTCCCTTCAGGGCCTGCTCATTTTTCAATCCACTAGCATTCAGTTGAGTTATTCCATAAATGAATCAATCCCTAATTCATAATTAGATCCAATGATAGCAGTGGATCTACAGTCAAAAACTTTGGAGGTGACAACATGAATCTTCAGACAAATCAGGCAGATTGCCTGTTTGTTATTCATAAAACCTACTGAATCTTGGCTTGTTTAAAATGATTCTTAGCCAAGATATTATTCATCTTTCCTTGTTTTCCATATACATGCATAGCTGATTTTCTAAAGTGGTGGATTTATCAAAGCAATTGGCATGCAGTCTTCTCTTTACTTCTACATTCTATAGTAAGTACTATGAATGTAAGATTAGATCATCATCCTTTAGAACCAAAGCCATACAGTAGGACATTCTTATAGCCGTAATGAAGCACTACTATATAATGAAACATATAATAAGGGTAGACAAGTCAGTTGAATTGCAGCTATAATTTTTTCTATAAGTCTTAAAGGCCCTTGATTTCAATGTAGTACTATTAATATCATAGTCAGATCTTAATGCCTGCTGCCTTTGCTTCACTACACACTTCTAACTAGAGAAGAGTGCACAGAAGTGAGAACTCCACTGCTACTGATGCTCTAATTCCTTGCCTTCTGACAGTTGTCAGAGACCTGGTACCTTTGTGCTATTAAGAACTCCTACAGAGACTCTCAACTGTGGCCCATTAGGAGTCCCAAAATATTCTATATCATATACCCAGTAGTATAAAACTTTCCATTTCCCCTTTTGCACCATCATTAAATCACCAAGTTCTAACATTTGATTTCTATTATACAGCAATGAAAAGTGGCTAATTTACTCTGAGATAATACTGTCTAACACTTCCATGTTCATTGAATTGTAATATGTTCCCCCTGTTAGATAACACATTACAGAACTTGAGAACACAAAGTCATCATTGAGAAACTTGTCTACTATCTTATGATAATCCAAAGGCTAATATTCACCAGCACTTTCTCACCTAGCCTAAAATTTAAATGAGCAAACGATTCATTTCTGAATAAATGAGAACAATCCTGAGAGTGCTTGCTAGGTTCTTGCCTTCATAGCCTCTTTGTGTTCTGCACATTCTGAGGAGACATTTGTAGCTGAATAGTCACACTCATCAGGTCTAGGAAACCAATGCCTAATATCAAATATGAAAGCAACAACTTCCAGTTCCCTAATCCATATATTTCAAAAGGAAAATATAGTATTTAAGAAGCCAGATTTCTCCATACTAATTAATAGAAGAACTTAGACAAAGGTTTAAGTAAATCTTATTCGGGGAAATATTTTGACAGCGTCAGCAGAGATGTTTTCTAATATCTAGAATCATTGTGGTTTTCAAACTGACAGCACCAAAGAATTTCTCAGTAATGAGTATTCTGCGGTAAACTGTACATGAACTTCTGGCAGACTGCATGTTACAATATTGTTATGAGATACTTTCTTTGACTATGATTCAAGGGTATTGCCAACAACCAAAGCATTCTAAGGAAATCACTTGTAAATCTATTTCATGGGCACATCTATGAACTCAGATTAATGTGTGTATGTCCTTTGTCCTGGTAGTCTTCTGTAAATCATTTAAGAGGGAGGTGTATTGACCTCTCAGAGATACATACCTATGGGATTTTCTGCCTATTGACCACACTCAAGAGCAGAGAAAGTACTTCCTATCACTCCAGAGCTTTCCAGTTTGCCAGATTTCATAGCTAAGTGATACTTCAATTATCAACTTAGTCTCATTCAAGAAAAAAAAAAAAAACAGTAAAAACTCTGTGTCAATAATCATGGAATCACGAAGACTAATTGCTCTCACAGCACTTTAGAAACACCTGATGATGTGGTCCATCTATCCAGAGGTGATTGTTGTAATCACAGCCTCAGGGCAGGAAGAGACCTTCAGATGTTCATTAATTCAATCACTTGTCCTCCAGGAAGGTCTGCAACTAAATCATCCAGGCAGATGCATATTTACCCTAATTTTAAAAGCTCCAGGGATGGAGCTCTTGGGCCTTCGTACATTTAATAGAGAGAAAGCCTTTCTTGCAGCTTAACAATCTCTCCTATTTGATTCCAAATTCACACATTAGTGTCTAGCTGAGACAGAGGAAGGCTTCATGGTATCTCTGCAGCCACATGATTGACCCATTCAGATCCATTCAGATCAAAGTTTACTGTTTTGAGAATTATGTTTTGCCTAGAACTTTAAATACAATAACAAATTAGTCTATACCATTTGTCTTAAATAGTACACAGAAAGATTTAACTTCTTTTTTCTTAACTCTCAAGCCAAAACCTGTCCATTCTTTCCAGAAAATGAGAAAAGATCCTTAGGTACCCTGGGGGGTGTGCACTTAGCACAAAACTCCTTGAAATGTGGCTGGAGGGGTCTAGAAAACAAATTTCAAATGAAAAAATTACCTGAATTAAATTTAGATTTAATTTAGTTTTAACATGACTTAGATACATTCATATTTTATTATTTATTTATTTATTTATTTATTTATTTATTTATTTATTTATTTATTTGATTTTTCGAGACAGGGTTTCTCTGTGTAGCCCTAGCTGTCCTGGAACTCACTTTGTAGACCAGGCTGGCCTCGAACTCAGAAAACCACCTGCCTCTGTCTCCCAAGTGCTGGGATTAAAGGCGTGCGCCACCACTGCCCGGCTACATTCATATTTTTATGTTGACTACATGTTAAAATGATGGTATGTGGAGGTTTAGAAAAATGTTGTTATTTTGTACTATTTTTATGTTAATAGTCATAAGTCTCAAAATAATCCACTGAAAGCATTACAATCTCGTAATATGTCCACTCATATGTTTAAACATGCAATGGGATTAAAGGTTAAAGGAAGCATGAAGAAAATGAATAGAGCAGGATTTTAAAAGTTGTATCATAAGGTCATGCTTGAAGCAGTACAAGATGGACAAAACATTCTACAGTCTCAGTGCCCATCTATAAAAAATGTAATGGAAATGGATATACACATCAGACATGAACAAACAAGTTGGTTTTAAATATCTTCTTGTTTTTTGTTTTTTGTTTTTTGCTTTGTGTTTGAGAAGTGGGAATACGTAAGGAAAAGGGGCGGCAGGGAAACAGGAACACTGTAACAGACCATGAGTGGTCTGAGAAGTTCGCATTCATACTGCAAAAGAGGGCTGTGCTGTAGGTACTACATGTAGTAAAACATGTGTGTAGGTGTCTGTGGCTCAAGACTTGTATCTATACACCACTTTTATAGAGTGAAGATTAAAATTTCAGAAAGCTATTTGGAATGGAACTAGTTGTGAAACTTTGAGCAGTGTTATTCCTTGATGGTTTAAGTTGTTAGTCCGCCGAGTATATAGTTGAGAAAAGGCCACCACCAAAGCCAGCTCTTTCTAGGAAGATAGTCATGTAGAATGAGTATGCAATCACAGAATGTTGACTTTCCAAGGAAAAAGAATATTCCTATCAATGAGGTAAAAGATATCTTTTATACCCTCCTGAAATTTCCTTCTGTGTAGCCCTGGCTGTCCTGAAACTCACTCTGTAGACCAGGCTGGCCTCGAACTCAGAAATCCACCTGCCTTTGCCTCCCAAGTGCTGGGATGAAAGCCGTGCGCCACCACTGCGCAGCTTGAAGTTTCTTAATTCCTGTCACGTGCATGATCTGGTCAAAGGTCTATATAAAGTATTGTAGAGTACTCTGTTTTATTTCCTTACAGAAAATATGTCCACACCATGAACTGTAAATGTTATTCAACAGTAGAACATAGGTTAATGGTTTCAAGAGGATGCCTAATAAGTCCCATTATGATAGAACTAACAAACGTGGGTCACAGGTGTTAATACTACTTATAAACCCTGTTGCTTGTTTGCAGAAAATTGAGCTAGAATCCATGTCACTTGAAATTTTGCTTCATTAGGTAGGCTTAGTAATAGCAGAGATTACTTATGAACAAATCACATACACAAATTAGAAATTCAAAGTCCAGTATAATTTTAACTTGGAAATTTATGTTTTAAAGAAGTGTTTTGATTGTTTCAGAAAGTGTTTAGTCTGTGATGCCTAATATGTGAAGTAAAAAGGAAATGCTTAAAATGTGATGCAGTCAAATTCTCTTGATCCTCCAGATCATCTCACGCTTACTATGTGTCAGGGGCCATGTCAAGCTCTATGCATAGAGTGTTTGGCAATGGAAAAATGAGATACACAGAGGAAAAAGAATAGCTCTGAATCAAACACAAATTCAATGATAGAATATCTGGCATTTTCTGCAAGTTCTGAATGATAATTGCCTGTAAAATATCTTCTTCCAAAATCATCACAAAAATCAATTCACTTAAGTGAATATGTGTTCTTAGTTGAGCTCATGCTATGCTTCCCAGGACATTTGAAATGAAACACACACACACACACACACACACACACACACACACACACACACACACCCCTGTACATGGTATACCTTCATCCATGCATTGACAATTCTTTCTACTTAAATTTTGAAAAGCAAAATTAGAAACAGACCCACTGTTAACTTCAGACACAGGAAAATATAAAAATATATAGTATGCAGAAGACAAGCTCTCTACATCCCAATATGTTAATGATGAAGTGAATCATGACACCATTACTGCTGTGTATTTTAGAGCTCAAATTAATATCTAATATATATTAGAATAAAGTTGTCAGAAAAATAAATATAATTATTACCACAGCATTGCTTTATTTTATACTTAATGAAGAAAAATATTAGAAAAATATTGCTGAAAATTCATTCATTTATTCAACCAATGTTTATTTTAAAAGTTAACGGTTACAAATAAATATGAAATTTATTAGTTTATTAAATGTTAACAATTAATGCTAAATTGTGACTTTGTTCTGAATTAAATAGGTCTGTGAAGAGAATAAGGTCTACAGGATGTCAACAAAGCTTAGATATTAGGAAGGAGAGGAAAGTAGAACCTACCATTAAAATAGAAGATTATTAAAAATGTAGAAATGTCTGAATATGGTGTGGATATCAAACATTCAGTTGATGAAAATGGACTTTTAACAAAGGAGAATTAGAGAACAAATATGTCAATTATCTGTGTATTTTATGGTAATCACAGAAATAAATCTAGAAAGAAAGGTATAGATTGCTGACATGATTTTACAGTAGCAATAAAAGTAACTTTTAGGGAATTAACAAAGAATCTGGGAGGCATAACTAGAACATATTTTAAAATCTCTATTACATGTCACAAAAGGCACCTAAATAAAAGGAAAGATAAGCTTTGTTAATAGATGAGTTTCACAGCTTAAGAACATTTAAGATCCTTGAATTTATGTGTAATCAATATGCCAGTTCACGTTGTAGAAGAGACTTTTGAAAGAACTTTGGAAAATGTATTCAATATGATATGAAAAAAATAAGCTAATTCAATTTTGACAAAGAAGATCAAAACTAAAGATCATGTTCTATCATATATGAAAACATACTTTAGAGTCTTGCTAAAAAAGCAATATTTGTTGCTGATGCAACATGAAAGATCTGGGGCAGATCAATGGTGAACTAGTAGATTGTTTAGAAGAAATTTTAGGGGAATTTTCCATTTTACCAGTTAAAAACCCCAAATAGTTACTTGATACAAGATAGAAGTGAAATAAAAATGGAAAAGAAAGTGAATGTGGCAGGTGGCAATAAGTTTAATGGAAGAGTAAACAGAAATAAAAGTTTCGATTATCAAATATATAAATAGTATGGTAAAGTATTAAGGGTCCCAGTTCATCTAAATGTAAGCAGTTTGTCACAAAAAGACCATTTTGGACAACGCTGACAGAGACTTAGAACAACTAAGATTAAAACGGAGTTCACCATTTTACCTACAATGAAGACTATAGATAGCAGAAAATAAACACTGACAGAAATAAGCAAATGATATATATATATATATATATATGTGTGTGTGTGTGTGTGTGTGTGTGTGTGTGTGTGTATGTGTGTGTCTGTATGTATATGTATGTATGTATATTTATATGTGTATTGCATATTCTAACTGCAATTGTCTTACAAAGGTAGGGAAAAGCAGAATGAAAATCATTAATGCATTATTTGCAACATGGAAGAAATAGTATTTATAGGCAGTGCAGTAAAATGTGAATTATTTATGCTCTAGAACACCAAGCAGGTATGAGAATCAACATTAAAACATATACAGATCTCAAAACATCATGTTGCATCATAGGTCAACACTATTTTGTCAATAAAATAATATAAATTACACATAGCAAAATGAATAATCAAAAATAATTTATATAGAAATATATTAAAGATGAGTCCTTAGCATAATTTTTCCTCAACTTTGTCATGATTTTGTATACTTTGAAATGTACAGAAAAAAAATTTTGTTAGATAAATATGCAAGGAAACATTGCAGTTTGTTATAATATGGTCACAGAAATGAGCAGGACCAAAGGCTCTTGTGCACAGTAATGACTGGAAAGGGGCATCTAAGTAAATGTCATAAACTCAGCATTACAGTGAGCTGCCTCAACAATCACATAGTCTCACAAATCAATATAGGTACTTTTAGTTTGTAAAGGGCCGGAAGGCAGAAGAGAAACTAAGAATGAGGCACAATTTTAAAATATAAGGTGAAATTCTGCTTTAAGTATGAATATTTGTGGGCAAGAGGAGGAGACGAAGGCTGATGGTTCAGTTAGTCTTTCTGTAATGTCATTTCTGATACTAGAATTGTATTTTATACTGTTGAATGCATTGACATCTCTTAAATTACATAAACCCAAAAGGGTTGATGGTAATAGGGGACACAAGTTGCTTAGTCACTTTCCTATGACTAACTTACTTCACAATGCATTTGAGCCACAATTACCCACTTATTTCAATCCATGATGTCAGTGGTATGGATATTATATCCCTAAATAAATTTCATCCCCATTCTCCTAATCATGAAATATCAGTGAAAAGTGAGGAAATAAAATGGTATTTTAAAATTACTACGCGCAAGTGATTTCATTTATTATCTTCCAAGATGAGTTTATATATAATTCAATCTACTAATAAAGTATTTCTGACAATCTTTATAAAGCTTCATTTTAATCTATGTTCCATAAGAATATTGGGTGAATTATAGAGACACAGAAATGATAGAATTATTTAAATGAATATAGACACACACAAATGCCACCAAAATTAGCTGAAAGAACACATTTACACATGATAAACATGTTTTTATGAGAAGAAATGAAGACAAACACTAATATAGGTGTATTCTAGTTTAATTCACACACCAATATAGTTATGCAAATTAGTCAAATAACTAATTTACTATTCAGGACAATTATTTATCAACACTGAACATTTTTATAAAGTCATTTAATCACATAGCAATTGAATTCTTATCTTCATGGCCATACAAAGATAAACTGAATTCATATCCTCAGAAAAATGCCTACAATTCAAGGTCATTTTGTGTAGCAAGAAATTAGGATTTATGTGAGTAGAGATATAATCAACTCCATACAAACACATCTATTCCACACAAATAAAATTTTGTTGAATTATAGGGAACATATATTCTATGGTTTGAATGTGTCACCCAACATTCATTTGTTATCAACAGTGTTGAGAAACTAGTTAGGCACTTAAGTCTTGCTTCCATTAGAGTGATCTGCCTGTGGGTGTGGTTTCGGATCCTCTTGCGATCCTTGTTTTAGTCATCCTGGGACTAGATTCTGGATAAAGGAATGATTCTTTGCACACATATACATAATACACACACACACACACACACACACACACACACACACACACACACACACCCCTTCTCAGTCTTTTATTCTCTCTTCTGCTTTTGCCATGGGAAATAAAATGCTCTCCACAAAATGTAGATCCTTTGACTTTAGTTTTAAGAATTATCAGAAACAATCTCTACTCTTTATCAATTACTCAATTTCAAATATTCTGTCATTGAAGCACAGAATAAAATACTGTATATCATTGTCTGTATTCCAATAAAAATTAGTTTGGTAATTGGTACTAAAAATATATAGATAGTTCTGCACTCTTGTGTCCTGTGTCTTACACTTAGAAATTCTTGGTGAGCAGTCTTATGATGAGTTAAGACCTTACGGATGTGAGGTCTGGACCTGTCATCACATTAATTTGCGGTTCCCCTGCTAGACAGCCCTATAGCAGCATAAAATGCCTATTTATCACAATTCATAGACACTACTTACGCAGTGCTAAACAGGACTACTGTCTTCTGGGATAAAATCAAATTCTGTTTCTTTTGACATTGTGTAATTTTTCGAAAGTGGATGCTATGCTTGCAGTTGGAAGATGATGAGATGGATTCATTTATTTCAAGGATTTTGCACAGCCTCCACTGCCATACTACCTATCATTAACTGCATGTGTTTCCAAGTACTTGCTATGAAGACAGCTATTTGTCACTTGCTGGTGATGTTTCATATGTTCACAGAAAAGAAAAATCATGCAAAGTGCAAGTTTTCTTGAGGAGAAAGGAAAGAGAATTTGGGAGAAAACCAGAGATTTACATGAATGTAAGCATGTGCTTTCATGCATGATCTTACCAGGAAAAAGGCATGGTTCTCAGCAGGTGCAACAGTTTGACTAACTGCTTCATGTGGTTTCCATGAGCAGATATGAGCAACGATCTATTAACCTCATACTCAGACCCAAAGACGGGCCAACGTAACACTTCCTCTCAAGTCTAGCTTTGTGAACTGATGAGTTTATTATTTCTTTTACATACAGAAACCTTGGTGATGAGTTTTACTTACAAGAACATATTTGACACGTAAAGAGTTTAGTTATTTAAAATACCCACCCTGGCATGGATGCTGGCTTCTATAGATCTAGAAAGTTTAAGTCTCAATTTCAGTTAACTTTATCCTTTCTATTAAATAATTTAGCACCTATTTGGAAATCTTGTAGCTGGGGCAGACATATAAAAAGCTAGCCAAGAGGTTTAGGAAGGAGCCTTTAGTAACTATCTGCTGTTTACTACTATGAAATATTTTCAAGAGGTCTGATCTTTGGGGTTTCTTTTGGATAATCACAGTTCCCCTGATGAAGATGGATAGCTGTAGTGCTTGGGGGTAGAGTTTCACAACATTAATACAGTGTGTTCACTCTCCACTGAGTGTTTCCCAGCTTCAGCACCTGCGGTCTCAACACAGTAATGTAGGGTCTGGGTGTGTAGGATGTCAGCCAAGTGCCTGCTCCCCAAGTAGCTTCCAGGAAAAAGGCTGAATAAAAGTTACAGTGAAATTCAAGATAAAGAGAGGCATTTTAGAAGATTTAGAAAGCAAAGTAAATCAAAGCCTGAAGCAGAGCACACTACGACCTGGAAGAGGAGGGTATGAAATATACAATTCCTTAAAATATCACAGGTTGGAGGCATTCTGGATCCTTAGGCTGGTCTCAGCAAATGGAAGTGAGCAGTTCCAGGGTCTTCATCAATTATTTAGAGCGGAAAACATGGCTATAATCAGTGACTGTAAGAGCACCCAAAAAAAGCTAAAGAGCGTGCTAGAGAATAGTGAGAAAGGCGGTAAGCCTCTCACCAAACACATGGTCATCCACCAGTAGGTGCTACAAGCCCATCAGCCTCATAAATCACTCATTAGTTCAATTGTGTACGGAGTCACCATTTTCATAATTGCTATAGATAAGAATTTTTTGACATCTTCCTAGCAAGATTATGTTCACTAAGGTGTTATATTGTATAATAGAAAGTAAACGAATTCTTAATTAAGTTAATACATTTATTAAGAATCTACTACTTGCTAGAAAGTATGTAATAGACTGAGACTATTAGCAAGACAGGCAGCTATTAATCTAACAATTGTAAAACTATGTGGTTGTAAGGAATGAATCACTGGGACCTGAATGGGGCTATGGAGGGAAAGTGGGTAAGGAGACAGTGGATAGAATAGAATACCAAAATATAACTAGATTGTAGGAGTAGGTGTAAATGATATAAGACACAGTGGGGCGAGGACAGTAGGAATTTTATATATATTCATAAATAGCTGAGAGAGAAAATTTGAATGTCTCCAATGCAAACAATGGTAGGTGTTTGAGTGGATAGAAATGCTAGTCACACTGATGTGATTATAAACTGTACATACATATTGAAATGTGCAAATATATTGTATATATTGTGTATGACTGTAAGTATTAAACCAATTAAAAAAAAGATGTGAAAGTTAAAAATTACTTTTATCTGATCCACAGCGATAAGAATGATGGAGTGAAAGAAAAAGAGCAAGTCCTTGATTATTCAGCTGTCTCTGGAAATATATAGGCAAAGTATTTTAGGCTTCTTGAGAGATGAAGCATGGATAGTGGATTCTGGCTGTTTAGCACTGTTTTTGCGATGTAGTGGATTTTTATTTTTTTGTCTGAAAGAAAGTAACTAATCATTCTATCTTATATAAACTCCTCTTTCCCCTATACATTTCCCCATTCTTATTTTGATTGTACTCCCAGGGTACCTTCCCAATGTTCACGTGACCCAGACCAACCCAACTTTCAAGGCAATTTGAAGTGTCACTTGCTTTATAATGAACTCTATCTTCCAGTTTTCTTCAGAAAAGGAATTGCTCTCATTCTCAACTCTCTGCACCCATACTAATTTTTGAAAATCTCTTTGTCCATTTAAAATTAAAATCTGTATATTTCCACATGGTCCCCATCCCTTGATCAGCACTTATTTTCTTTTTTTTTTTTTTTTTTTTTTTTTTTTAAAGATTTATTTATTTATTTATTATTTGTAAGTACACTGTAGCTGTCTTCAAACACCCCAGAAGAGGGCATCAGATCTCATTATGGATGGTTGTGAGCCATCATGTGGTTGCTGGGATTTGAACTCATGACCTTCGGAAGAGCAGTCGGTGCTCTTAACCACTGAGCCATCTCTCCAGC
>CM052702.1:10050348-10124988 GCA_028551405.1 Uromys caudimaculatus
AAAAAAAAAAAAAAGATATTCACATGATGAGAACACGCTAGTTTTTGATGGCCAGTACAACATGTATCTCTATTAAATATTTAGCTTGGAAGCAAACAGGGATCACATTAGAAGCAGAGGGAATGAAAACACCACAAGCTGTACCATGGCTTTGAAATAAATAAATACTACATCCTAGTTCTGTGCTTGTATTTTTTGATTCATATTTAGTTGAGAGGAGCCAGACTCTATCTTGGAAAGTGAGTCTGGCATCTTACTAAAGGCATTGTTTCATAACAGATCAGTTGGGCAGCCTGTAGGGTGAAAGGTCTAGGTACTGTAAAGAATGAATAAATGACTACAATGAGAAAAGGAAGAGCTGGGGTGTGTTGTGTATAGATGGCATTAATATACGATAATGCACACAACACTTAGGAATGTTTGAAGGTTCTTCAAAGGTCCATGTAAGGAAAATTCTATGGTTTTGACCAGAGAGTATGTTGAAAGATAGTGACTCATCATCCTTATGTGATTACCTGGCATTCACCAAATGTTCAAGACTGAGCTCACTTAAGCCTCAGCTTGGTTTGCTGCATGTAAATAGTGTTTGCTTTTTAGTAGACAATGGTGGACAGGTTAATAATTGATATCTTGGAAAATATATTAGTATGTATTTGGACTTTCTGTCTACTTCAGTCAGTCCAGTAATCAGCATTAATCAGAAGTATTCATGATGTATTTATAAAACTATTTCAGAAAAGTCAAGAATATAATGAATTCGATGAATTCTTGCTAGGTCTGACCTGTGAGTAAATAGCAGTATGAAACTATTTGCTTATGAAGGGGCTCACAACTGTCTTTATTATCACATAGGTATATACACATGGCATTATGAGGAAATGCCACTTTGTCATTGTAACTATTTTTGCAAACCTATAAAAAGTCATGTATCCCAATGAAAGAATCAGCACCATGACTGATTCTCACATTTGAACCCAGGAAGTGACATAGCTGTCACAGTAATTGGTCCATGATTTATATTTCCCTCAATTTTCCATAAAGATTAATCCTATCTAGACACAGAGACAGGTAGTTTTTAAAAAAGGGGGGGGTTTAAGGTTTTGGTGGAGACAACAACCACAAAGTAACATAAAATGCTGTCATAAGAAAACATGAAAAATATCAATGTGTCATTGTAGACTTTATGATTCTCCCTGACAGTAGCTAGTTGATTCGGTTACTATCTCTGTGGCATACATACTCCTTGAAAGACATTATCAATTTATACTGACATTAATGGTCATTTTCCTTATACAGCTCTCATTTGTGCTCCTATTATTACCCTTTTTTCTGTCATTTGTAATCCTGAGAGCCACAGACGGTATGTGGGGACACAGGCCACCATCTTCTGTCAAAAGCAACATTGACAGACAAATCTTGCTACCTCATCTTAGATAGGAGAACCAACATACCTAATACTTAGCCTTTACAACTGCTCTGTTTTTGGACCAATGCATGTCATACAGTCAATGCCATTTGGAATTCTTCTTTCTGTTATTTGAAATAAAAAGCTTGTTAAACTGTAAAAGTAGACACTGTTCATGAAGCTTGTGGAAAGAAGAACAAATAAAATATTAGATATCTACATTTTGTATCATCTTAAGTGGTAGATATGCTTTCCCCAATTATACATATAAGAAAACCAAGACTTAGAAAAGCTAAGTAACTATCTGAAGCCATAGTTCCAGAAATAGAATTACAATCACATTTGCCTAAAACTAAGTCATTTTTATTCTGCTGGACCAGCAGTTCTTAACCTATTTCTTCTTCAGTATGCATAACAGATGAGATGTATTTACAAACACATTCTTATGAGAATACTTGGAGTGGCATGTAATATCTTTTCTCTAGCCATAACACAGCATGTTTATCTACTCGTTCAGAAAACAAACCAGAATGCAAATGAAATAATATTCTTAAGGATAGCCTTGACATTTCCAATCAGGCAAAAAAAATTATCTTGTTGAGATCTGCTGTGAACCAACATAAAATAATTTCTGGCAAATCTCACTGATACCTGCACATTTATGCCCCTCACTATATATTTCATATGCTAGGTGACTTTGCTCCTCTAGTAGCCATATATTAAATCCCTGCCCCACATGGTGAATTTGAAAGTGTGAACTAAATCATGAAAGTAGAAAATCTTGCAAATTTTATTTTGACATCTTTCTAAAAAGTACTCTAGATATCTAGTAAGCCCTTTCCATTGTGCAAAGATGTGAGAAGAAAACAATATTTCTTAATCAGAAAATGGCCCTCACCAGATAGTAAGTATGCCAGTTCCTGGATTTTGATCTTCTCAGCCATCAGAAATATGAGACATAAATATGTGTTGTTTGTAAGCTACCAGTCTGTCATAGTCTGTTTAAAGAGCACAAATCATCCAAGACCACACTGATAAGTATCCATCTGCACATTTTAGATATGCTGAATTTATGATTCAGACAGTGAATAAAGGAGTGAATGGAATATTAGTCAGAAATCTCTACATTTCTAAAGCAGGGATTACTCTACACTATAATTGAAAGTAGGCTAGGTTCTTCAAGATACATTGCCTCTTACCTGGCTTTGCTGTTTGGCCCTTGTTTACTTTGCATTGAGGAGATTCACTTTGATTTATGTGTATTCACAACATAAAGCAAGGTTAGAGGTAGCTTCAATAAATATAGGTATAGAATGTGTCATTTTGGAAATGGAACAGCAGTAAAGGTTTAAAAACCCCTATGTTAGCAAGGGTAGAGAGACTGATTAATACACCAGAGTCTCATGACTTCAGGATGAGGGTTCCCTAAAATGTGGCTAAATGCGGTATCCAATTGGGTTTTGCCCCACAGTCCCAAGATCATTAGCAGGCTGCTATAGTAAATATATTTTCCACACAGTTTAAATTAAGTAGGCTGGCAAACTGAAATAACAATTAATAGTGAGATCTTTATCCTTTGAACTTAAAATCATACCTGTTTCAGGGATCTCAGAAATTCCATTAATTTCATCTCCATGTAAATTCCCCTTGAATGTAAGAAAAAGTGAATGATACTGAATTCTGCTATTCTTTAGACTCCATTTCTTTAATTTTCCATTTTTTATACATCCCATCATTAGTATCTAACAACAATCTATTCTCTTGAAAATAAAGGAGCATAATCCAAGATTTACATACCTTCATTATGTATTCTGCCTCTTTGCTAAAATGACTTTCCTCTCTGGTGGTGTAGCTAAAAGGATCAGAGTCAGGAATCCAAAGCAAAATGTCATGGGGCCTGACACAATTAAATGCAACTTCTTCCAGACACAGCAAATACTCCTGGCCACATCTCTCTAACTCTCTAAAGACCTGACGTACCTCATGTCTTCCAAGTCATTAATTATAGGTGACAATGAACACATAGCTACTCTTCTTTCCATCCCATTGACACCAAACACCCCACGAGGATCCTCCTACCTTCACTTAACATGCCTTGTGGGTTAGAATGAATTACTTCTCCATCCTGAAAATGTGATGTGAGCTCTTCCTTTCATCAACTGTATGCCTTTATAACTAGTTTAAGACTTAGATAGAACTAGTTGTTCCTTCCTTTTACCCCCTGTTTATTCTCCACTCTGCCCATCTAGCCCTGTCCTTCCCTTTCTCTCTTCTCCCTTATTTAAAGCACAATTGCTTCACTGGTAGGAATTATTATTTGTCTCTGTCTTTCCTCTTCTTATCTAGTTGTGGTTGTATGATGCACACTCTTGGTTTCAAGGCTTTACTCTGTCTGTCAGCCTGTCTTTCTTTCTTCTTTTTCTTACTAGCAGGCTCAATGGCAGATTGTAAGGGATTAGTCACACATCCTTTTCCCCCAAGTATAGGATGAACTTTATAGGGATAGAAATAACATGCCTTTTTTCATCTGAAGCCAACTGTTGACTTGTGTGTGTATTTTTTTTTTTTTTTAGTAAAGAGAATGGATCAACACATAGTTTATTTTATAGCTACATAGAGGTGGAATAAAGTAAATAATTAACCAGTGGTTATTTAGTTCTCCTCACTCTGTGCCCAAATGGAGCTTGGTTCCATTAAAGATGAGGAAACAGATATAATGAAATCACTAGTCCCTATTCTATTGAGTAACCACATGGTCATCTCCACTTTTAGCACAAAGACTAACCCACAGCTGGACAAACTATTCTTTCTCTCTCTTTCTCTCCTGGACAACAGGAAATCTGGACTATGACTTTATATATTCAGCTCCACACTAAGTGTTATTGTGACTGCTGCTTCCCTAGGGTGACAGTAATGAAATGGAAGCTTACTGCACCTCCCCTCTGCATGCCTGGAGAAGGGCCCTGACACTTAGCATCTCCGTAAGCCCCTGCAGTCATGCTCTTCTAAACAACTATGGCATTTACTTTGATAAAAGCCACTATTCTAATGCTTGGTTTCTTGACCACAACTCCTTTGGGCCTTGGGGCTTCATTAAATTGTTCTTTGTCAGTGATTCCCATGAGTACTAAGGTGGTCGTTTGGCATGTACCATGTCATCATACCAACTAGGATTGCTTGCTGAATGAAAAGGAGAAAACCTGTCGTCCCCAAGGTAGAAAATACACAGGCCTGACAAAGAAAAAAAATGCCATTTATCTATGCCATGATACAGGCAGGAGTAGTATTCCTCTATGCTGTCCCCAAGGCTGAGACTTTGCAACCTCACCATTTAATGCAAAATATCACATTTATATTTGTATTGTGACTCCTAGGGGAGAAAGTTGCATTACAATAAATGTATGCTTTGCACGGCACAGCATAATAAACATGATGCTATAATTATCCATGTTTACACAGAACTGGGAAGCTAATCTCTTTAAAAATTAGTGTCCCTGGCAGACAGGCTCAGCGTTTTCCATTTTCTTTGTGATGATACATGGCTATGTAATGTGTGTATGTCAGCATTTGGCAATATCTCGGTGCACACTATGTTTTATTCTGCTTTGTTCCGATTAGAACATCATGTTGTGAAGATCGTTTGTGGCCTGGCTCTGGTTTTCAGTTCCACTCTATGAGAAAGGTTACTAAAGTTACTTAAAGATGTCAGTTCTTCCCCAACAACTTCGGGATTCTCTTACTCATTCTAGGTTAAATTGATTATGATAGCAATATTTGATGCATTTGAATGAAAAATTTCCAGGTCACAGTCCGTAACACTTCTTACTTTGGCATTTTATCCTTAAGCAATGGTTTATCAATGGTTTAGATCTAGAAGATATTACCTTCAAAATATTCTTCTGTTTTTGTTCATGAAACAAATATTTGAATTTATGCTCAGTTATCTTTCTGTTTCTGTGACAATGTTGAGAAAATCAAAATTAAACAGTTCTTGTGTACCTGCGCAGCACAGTAGACCTGGCCTGGTGGTGGAGAGCAGGGCTTGAGCCAATCCCTGTGGGCATGAGAGCAGGAGTTCTGGCACTTCTGCTTGACCACTAGAGATGTCCCTAGTGGTATAGATGTGGGAGAGCTGGTCAGCTGAACAACTCAGCTACAACCCACACCCAGAACAAGGGCTTTGAGTTGACCCACCCCAAACTTCTGCCTCATCTATGAACTGCTAGAATGTGTGAAGGAACTGGTCTGACAGAACCAAAACTGCAGGATCTCCATGACACAGGGAATAACAGGATATCCCTGTGACCTCTTGTGAAGATCCATTATTGATAGTGTAGTAGTGGTGTTAGTTATGAAATAAAAGCAGGATGCTAGATTTAAAACACGAGATGGTAGATTTCTAAGTCTTGCCCCGATCATCCCTAGTATAAGCCACATTGCCACCAACTCATGAAGCCGACTGAGCTTTGCCCTGTTAAGATGTTTCCTGGGGCATTTCTTATTCTCTGATGATTATACTGCTTTGGACTTATCAGTAATCATTAAATTCTGTAGACATCCAACAACAATTCTTTTACTATCTAAGCTAATTCATGGTGTCTAGCAAGCATGCACAGGATGTGAGTCTCAATGAAACAGTGATCATAGGTGGGTAGAGTTGAGTGGCTTCCTGTGAAGGTAACCACTAAACTTGGTGGAATGAAACAGACCAGTCTTTAAAAATACCAGATGGCAAGAATGCTTATAAATGGAACAGCTTGCTTGCTGGACTGACTCAAAAGCAGCTTTTCTCTTGCAGTGTTGATTTGGTGAAACGATGGAGTCTTGTCCACCCACACATCATTTATTAACTGGAAATTACGTGACTCTGATCATAATTAAAATATAATTTTATTCCCTTAAACCAATGTAGGAGGATCCTGATTTGTGACCTGTAAAGCTCACCAGGTTTTTCTTATCATGAGGAGATGAACAGAGTGAGTTCTATACATTAGCTCCATCAGAATTCCCTGGAGGGCTTGCAATACCACAGCGCTGTCCTCATTGCCAGCTTTCCTGCTGTGAGTTGGGAAAAACCAGCATTATTATTCCTAACAGAGTTTAGAAGAATTGCAATTTGTTGGTGCCCCTGGGCCATATGTCAGAATGATTGGCCTACCAGGTGCCTCTTTGCATGGTCGTTCCCCCTGTCAGAGAAGTGCTTCTTTATTATTGTAGGAGTATAATAGCATCACTTGTGTGGTTTTTCTTCCTTATACATTTCTGACTCTTTGAAAATGCCTAGAATTGTCCCAAAGAGAGTGTTCATAATCAGTTTTTCATGAAACACAGCTAGACAAATAATACCCTAACTACAGCAGATGTATAATTAGAATTCAAATTGATTTGTATGTTCGCTTTGCTTGTGAGTAGTATGATTTATAAAGCTTGGAATTGAACTGTCTTTATGGAGGCATTTCTGCCATTCAACTCAATGCTATGTCATTCTTTGCATTAAAAATTGGTCCAGCTAACAAATGAGCATGGAACGGAATTCATATACTGTTTGTCTTATGGAAGTACATACAGCATATGTCCCTGTGTTATTTCAGTTATATATAAATAAATAAATATATATATATATATATATATATATATATATACACACACACACATACACACACACACACAGAGACACATATATGTGTGTGTGTGTGGCTTGCTTGACATATATATATACATAGATATATATGTATATATAGATATATCCACATAAAGATATTTAATATCCTGTACTCAAATGCATATATACATATACATATGCATCATATACATATACATCATATACATATGGATCATACACATCAAATACATATGCATCACATACATCATATACATATACATTATATACATATACATACATATACACAAATATATATTACAATTATGTCAGTCTATTTATGGGCATACTAGGTGTTCATTTTCCTCTGATGGCAATATATGTTCTTTCTTTCAAGGGGTGAGGGGATCACAACTCAATGAAATTATTGAGTAACCTTTTCATTGGGTGCTGGACAGCAAGAGTGTTCCTGATTGTGATAAGAACCTAAAGAAAATATTCTATGACCATGGAGGTCTCTCAGGAAACCATTGTTCTTGAGACATTTGCTGCCTCTTCTTGACTGTTAGGTTAAATTATTTTGACAAAAGGAGTTAGAGTACAGACTGTTGACTGCTCATATTCTCTGAAATGATATGTGAATGGTGTCAATAAGTCTAGTGTCTCTCAGTTTCCCTAAGCTGATATGTTCTTATGCACAATTCAAACAGCCTTTCAGTTATACTAGAGTAATCAATATATAAGCTATGTTTAGACTCATTCAGTATTCGGAGAGTTTCTGCAAACAAAAGAAAGGATCCAAAACATGGATACTACCATCAAAAATGAGTCCTGTCCATCTCATAAGGATAGGACATACATATGTGATGAATTACAGATTAGATTCATCCACTGTGTTTCAGAACCTGCAATAAAAGAACAAGTTAAATTGTGCATTTACTTGGAATCAGTTCTTAGAAGAGACATTTTTTTATAAAGATATCACTGTAACAGGCCTTGCAGTTAGACTTATAAAGCAACGTGTTAAAAAAAAATAGTTGATGACTACCACAGAGAAGTTTCTCCATACTTTCTATATAGGTGGGGCCCAGATGTAGTCATACACTTAGAAATAAAAGATAAGGGGCTTGTATTGAAGCTGTGATTGATAAGTCAATGCACTGGATTTTACTGGGAATGCAGCAGAGTTTAAAATGTGCGTTCATTGATTACATGTTGGGGATCTAAGCATTTCCCTCGTTGTACTAACACAATTGCACAGTGTTCTACACGCTTTAATGACACCTAGGAGCAAATTGGTTTTCGTTAAGAGTAAATTCTTTACCTATCTTCCTTATCAGGAATGTTCTCTTTTCTTAGCTTGCAATTGCAGCCAGCCACTTCTTTCTAATTGCACCTAGCTCGGTCTCCAGATTACTTCCTTTGTGTAGCTACATTATTAATTCAACAACTCTCAATTATGATTTCTTTGATTATTAATATGTAGTTTTACAAAGACTGTTGGGAATTTTTGGCACTCTCAGAAACAAATGCTACTTGAATTCAAGTAAGAGTCTTATTGCATGCACAAGATTTTGTAATTTTATAAGTTGACGTTAATCAGATTGCTTTTGAAAGAAATATCTGATCCATAGCAGATTTCAAGAATCTTGGGTAGGGTAGTTTTTACTTTTTGACACAGTCTTGGAGAAGCAAAGTTTAATAGCTATATTGTGTGTCCTGCCTTAGAGTGATGGCAACTTTCCTGTCCTTTCTGTATTCAGACATCTTATTTCTGTCAGGAGAAATGGCTGATAGAGGCGAAGGCCTCTGGAGAAGTTGTGACACAACCATTTTGAGTATGGTTATTGTTTATTGTATTATAATTTTGTCTTTTTTTAATGTGCACTTTTCTGTTTGTTTTAAAGTTTTTAATTATGTACTTTGGGCTGACATGGAACTCATTATGTAGTCCAAACATCCTGTCTCGACCTCCTAGAGTAGAGTACTAGATCAGAGTTGCTTGCCATCACAATACCTCACAAAGTATCTCTTATCACCAAACATTATGTGTTAAATATTTATTTGCTGATTTTGTTGAAAGATATAAATTATGTGAAATAAAACAATGTGGCTATGTTCTTAAAATGGCATATGATAATATATTTGGTCATATTTACCTATTACTACTTACCTATTATCTTCTCTTATACCTGCATTGAACTAAGCCACTTCTTTCTCAATAGCTTACGTTTTGCTGTGACTTTTCTTTTTAAAGCCTTTCTTTCTACATTTTGCATGAGGGAAAATGTTATATTTATCTGTTGTTTGGATAATAATGTCCCACATAATCTCATAAGGGACTGGCACTACTTGAGAAGGATTAGGAGGTGTGACCTTGTTGTAGGAAGTGATTCCTAAAAGTGAGCTTAAGCAGACCAGTATCTGTCTCTTCCAGCTGTCTTTGGATCCTGATGTATAAGTCCCAACTTCTTCTCCAGCAGCATATCTGTCTGAATGCTGCCATGCTCTCTGCCATGATGATAATGGGCTAATCCTCTGCTACTATAAGCAAAGCCCAATAAAATGATTTCTTTTACAAGAGTTACTGTCGTCATGGTGTCTTTTCATACCAATACAACATTAGCTAAGACAAGCTTCTTTTACTTAGCTTGGTGATCTTAATTTCTTTCATTTCCTTAAAATTGAACAAAACTTCATCATGTAAGCCACTCACCCACTGATTGTACCCTAAGCTGATTTAGCATGTTAAATTTTGTAAATTGTGCTACAATAAAGGTAAATCTGTGGTCTATTCTATTGCATGATGAATCATTCCTTTGGGTATGTTCCAGAAGTAATAAAGATGGTTATATGGGAGTTCAATTTTAGATTTAAAAAAGCAAACAAAAAAACAAAAAAACCAACTCCACAATACTTTCCATGGTAGCTAGACTAATGTTCATTCTCACCAACGGTCTGTAAGTTTTCTTTCTCCTTAAGCCTCTCTTTGTTCTTCTTTTCCTTTCCTTCCCACTTTTTCTAATGTGATATTTTATTGATTATTTTAAAATTTCACAAATGCACCCAGATCAAACACATTTCCCAGTCTTCCTAGGTCCATTTCCTATCCTTATGCTCTTCTCCTAAAAAGAACAAGACAAATGAGAGAGAGAGAGAGAGAGAAAGAAGGAGGAGGATGAGGAGGAGGAGGACGAGGACGAGGACGAGGATGAGGAGGAGGAGGAAGAGGAGGAGGAGGTGGAGGAGGATGGCAGGGCCAAAGTAGAGAGATCAAGAAGTATTGTGAGGCCAAATTAGAAGTAGATAGGAATGGAACCTTAGGGCTCTCAGAGTCTGAACTACCAACCAAGAAACATATACAGGCTGGACCTATGCCTCGCCATTCATATGTAACAGATGTGCAGCTTGATCTTCATGTGGTCCTAACCAACTGTAATGGGAGCTATTCCAAAAGCTATTGCCTGTCTGTAGGATGTGTTCTACTAGCTGGGCTGTCTTGTCTGACCTCACTGGGAGAGAAATTGCCTAGCCTTGCACAGACTTGAAGTGTGGTAGGGAGGGGGGGTAATACCAGGGAAAAAGGATTGAGTGAGTGGATGACCTGGAGGAGGGCAGGGAAAGGGATGTAAAGTGAAAAACTAGAAATAAAAATTAAATTAAATTTAAACAAAAAAAGAAATATGAAAAGTAAAGAGTAGTTATTATATCCAGAGGAATTAAAAGGGAGCTGGGTATGGTAGCATATGGCCATAATCTCTCCACTCTACAGGCAGGAAGCTCAAAAGTCCAAGGCCATGCTCCCCTATATAATGAGTTTGAGGCTAGACTAAGCTACATGCGACTGTCTCTCTTACTCCTTTTGCCTTGGACTGCTGAGGGTCCAAAGCTGATGCACCCTCCTCAAGTCCTACTGGATACTACAAGACTGTGTGTGGCCCTCCACAAACCTTTTCGTTCAACATTAAGTTCCAGTGAGTTACTTTGGCCACCTACCTCCTGTTAAGCTGGTCTATTGTTTAAGTTCAGAGCTACTGATACACTATAAGACACAGTTTTCTCCTAATCTGCCAGTTGGCTTTCAGTACTGATTTGTTCTTTATTATGGTTCAACCATTCTTCTAACAGAGTTCCTAAAAATAGTATGGAAGATGTAAGTTTTGAAACTTCTCACACACAAAAAAAGAAATGTTCCATTGTATCTCATTATTCAAGTGTGAATTTTAATAAATAGAATTTTTGTATTCGTTTGTTTTCTTATTGAATTTTAGAGCTATTGGTTTATTTCTTTTTTTGTTTGTTTGTTTGTTCTAATTTTGGATTAAGACACCCAGTGTCATTCTGATTTAAATCCTTTGGTGCATGGTTGAAGGTTGTAATGTTTATCTGGAAACTGTGTGCTCTATAAAGCTCCACATTATTTCACCTACTTTCCTGCTTCTTCTTAAACTTTTGTTATTACAATATTATATTGTTTTTCTGATGTTCATTGATGAGCCTTTTATTTCTATTTTTCGCATTACATTCTCAAACTTATTTTAATTTTGTATGTTCTCTGCTGATGTTACATATTTTTTTGAAGCAAGTTTTCTCTGTGTGACCATGGTTGTCCTAGAACCATGTAAACCAGGCTTGCCTCAAACTCAGAGATCCATCTTTGTCTGCCTCCTGAGTGTGGGGATGAAAGTCATGCACCGCCGTACCCAGATGTTTATTATTATTATTACTAGTTCTTTTTTGAACAACTGATGTTTTTTTTATTCAATTCTTGCTTCAAATGTGACTGTGACTTATCTCTCTCTAAAGAAAAATGAGGGGCCTGTCTTATTCCACCACGTTGCAGCTCTTAAGTTTTCTTTTTCCTGTACTATGCTTACTCCCCAGTGTTTTGTAAGTCTTCTCAACATCCTTCAGGCTAATGAGACAATAAGGAGTTCCCAGCACTTAGTCCTTGCTGATAATGATCTTTCCTGTCAGTCAGGCTAGGCTGATTCTCTGGACAGCCTGGCTGATGGATGACAGTGTGTCCATGTGTTTTTCTTTTGACCTTGTCACATGCCTCAGAGAAGATTTTGCTTCTTGTTCTGAACATAAAGCCACAGCTTGTTTGGTTTGGTTCAAGTATCTAAAAATACTCTCTTGGGAAAGGATACTAGAGAGTGTCAATTTGTAGACTTGCAGGTGATATTCTAGTATTCTTTATGGGTGTTATACTCCTAATTAAGCTTTGTGTTACAAAGTCTAAGATCTCTTGGGGCTACCATATCTATGGAATAAATGTTCTACCTCCTGGTAGAACTGAAAGATGTAGCCATTGTGCTACATAGAATGCTTCACTCTATAATTCTGCAATAGTTAAATTACATAGAAACATTAAAGTTATAATATGTATTCTTATGTCTAAAAGTAAATATAATATTTCTTGCATTTTCTATCTTGTGTTTCAGTTTGTTTCACTAAATTACATTTACCTAGGCAATGTGTAGCATTTTCAATGTTGTTAACTAGAATTAAATGTTTTGCTAGAATTCTTCTGAATTTTGAAATTTTTCAACTTATACTCTGTTTTATCCTTTTATCAATGAAATCATATAAGATTTTCCCACTCAATGTTAAATTGATGAGATAACTTACACTTAATGGGAAAATATTTTAGCAGAATTCATATATTACTGGTATAGAAATGCCATTTTACTTCCTGAGTGTGCCATTAGCCTAACTTTGAGGAAGTACAGTCCACACTGGAGATATGTGTTGGGCCAGTTCGTTACTCCATGCGCTTTCCAAGAATTCTAGGCTCGTATTTTCATTGATTCTCTTTGGTAAAAGGTATTCCATTTCATATCCATAGACAAACCAAAGTTTTATTTTCATGTCCAATCATGCAAACTGCACTCCAGTGCATCATTAATTCAGTATCTATGCAATTTTTTTGTTTTGTTTAAATTTTATTTATTTATTTTATGTGTGTGTGTGTGTGTGTGTGTGTGTGTGTGTGTTGAATATGCTGTAGCTGTCTTCAGACACACCAGAAGAGGGCATTCAATCCCATTACAGATGGCTGTGAACCGCCATGTGGTTGCTGGGAATTGAACTCAGGACCTCTGGAAGAGCAGTCAGTGCTGTTAACTCCTGAGCCATCTCTCCAGTCCATTTATCCAATTTTTAAGAGGCTGAAAAAATGTGCCATTAAAGATTCTTAATGTGTTTGATGTGGCAGCTTGGTGGATCTCATAGTAGATGCAGTCAATCCCTTTTTACAGCCCTTGGGACTAGTAGATGGCTGGAAAGGATTTGAGAATGCACCCATAGAGGTGATCCCTTGCCTGTCATTTTAGAGTTGAATGTAACACCTTATGAATAATACATAATTAGTCCCCAGACATTCGAATCATCATATACTGTATACAAGTTTACTATTTGTTTGGTAATTTGGTAAAATATTTACCAAAATATAGCATCTTCGGCACATAACAAGAGGGAAACCACGGGGAACTTTAATGACTTTCCATTTTTAGCCTTCCTTCTGTCTTATATGTTCAGTAATACATAAATGTTTTGTTAAATTTCCTTGGAATTTTGAAGATTTTCAACATATACTCCGTTTTGCCTTTTTATCCATGAAATGAAATCATTTTATAGAAAAATATATAAAAGCAGTAAAATAATAAAACATGAAAGAATTATTCAGTCACTTTAGCCATATATATATATATATATGCACACACACACACACACATAACAGTATATATATATATATATATATATATGGTTATATATATATACACATAATAGTATATATATATGGTTATATATGTGGTTATATATATATGTATATGTGTGTGTATATATGTGTGTGTGTGTGTGTATATATATATATATATACTGTTCTCAAGATATTTTATCTTATTTCTGTGATGACAGAAGCAGATCAAGCATATTAAATTGAAAAACAATAAAATTTTTTATCACAGTAGCATGGGTTAACTAATGAAAACCTGGGAAATAGACAAGCATGTAGGAAACTTAAACCCAAAAGTCTAGACTTCATAGGTTCACCTAATCATCTGTATACAGATAACATGAAGTAGAAGCAAAATTATCTACAAAAGCAAAGGAAACGAATGATGTGGATGAAGGCAGGAAAATGGAGTGTTGAGGGATATGCTCAAAGTGTTTTATATACTTGCAAGGTTCTATGTAGTTCAATTATTATTTTTTTTAATCTGAAGAATACAACTGTTCTAAAATCGTTATATACATATTTTTTTAGATCACACGTTCACCTTAAATTACAGAAGCAAGCAATTGCCATTTGACAGTATACACAGATGTATTAGAGAGATTGTCAGTAATTAAAAGGGCTTCGATTTGTTTCCCAGTACGTATACCAAGATTCAAACAACCTCGTGCATCACCAGTGCTGGGATGTCTAACCCTGGGTTCCATGAGCATCTGTACTCACACACGCATGCACACATACACAATGATAATAATGACGTTTAATATAGTGATAAAACAGTTATATAGCATATTGAGTCTGTTCCAGTCTTATTCTCCTAAAACTCCCAAAAGCTTCTTTTGTATTTTCTTCTAAACCACCTTCTGTTCAGTCACAGCATTCATGTAAAGTGAACACTCCTAACATGCAGAGGCATACTTATTGTATGATGTAGAGTAAAATAACTGGCTAGACACCAGTCATTAAGGGCTCTTACATAATTAAATTTGAAACATATATCTTACCCTGATACTTGGTTCTGAAAATGGCCATTTAAAATGCATACTTCTAAATTGGAAGATATAAATCTATCTAATTGTTCTAATAATAGAATAAAATTAACGTGCAATAATTTGTGTAAATCTTTACCAATTGACAGTTTGTTTCCCACTTTTTACCATGACACAAAAAGAAGCTGGGTGCTTCTTCATCCACAAATGGATTTGTATGCTCATGAAAAATGTCCTTTTTGGCAGATAGATATCTAGAAATAGAAAGTTTCAATAAAGGAACCTATGAATATTTAATACTAATGAAAACTGGGTTGCTTTCCAAAAAGTCAGTATAAGTTAAAGACCAAAATCCATAAACATGCCTCATTCATTACACCCTCACTGATACTGAATATTGTCGGGAATAGCTTACCAATCTGAGTAGCACAAAGCACTCTTTTATTTTAGTATGTTCCTGACTTTGAATACATCCAGACCAGATCTATTGCAGATCGCTGTCATGCCTCAAACACTCTCACATTCTATACAGCAGATGAGAACCATATTCCCTAGCATGCGTTGCTTCCAGGGTTTGCTCTGGCTCTCTGTTTATGATAGGTTAGAGCATTCATCGTTGACTTATTTTTCCAGAATTCTAGATAAAATTTAAGAGTCTTTCACCAGACAGTCCTTATTGCAACTCTTATCCTTTTCTGGAAGTTATAGTAGAGATGGACAATAGGAAATCATTTTGAATGGAGAAACTGATGAAGTCCATTGGCTACCTAATAAATAAACACAGCTAGTTTCAGGGTTGCTATGGATCTGTCTGTCCTTACTGGTCTCAGCATCACAAGGCTGGTATCTGTATTAACTACAGAACTGTTTGGCTTTAAAGTAACAAAGTAAAGGTGAACATTAGTCGGATTTCTGTTGTATCAGTGACTGTTTCTCCCACATGGTCCAACTGGGAGTATTCACGTTGATGTCTTCATCACTCTAACTACATGAAATTTGGAAAGCATGTCATAAATAACAGCTTGACTTTGTTTTAAACCAGAAGCGTCTGGATTGCTTCTGTATTTAAGAGTCTGTATAATTTTACTTCTCTTTAAACCTAAGTTTTAAAAGAGTTTGAGCAGCTTTAAAAGGGAAACGCAATGCTAGAGGTTGCAAACTTGCCACATACACTTAGTGTGCTGGCCTGGGGATTCTGACAGAGAGTGCCAGGAGACCCGGCCGAGCTTTAAATATTGAACAATGGGACCTGTGCCAATGTAGCATATGGCTTTATGTGAACAATGAATATTCTATCATGTCTTGTGCAATGCCAGGAAGGCAAGTGGATTTGTGAGGACCTCGCGCAGCTGAGCCTACAGCAGGGACCATCTTTTTCATTATCATTGTCTAGTGTCTGAAACAGAAACAAAGGACTAGCTGGGGGGAGGTGTACTAATATTGGATTTTTAATGAATTAAAACTGTGCCCCAAAAGGCAGAGATTGTCACCATCAAATACATTTTAATGACTTGATAGTCTCCTTGGTGATCTGAGCTTTATCAGAGCTGCCAGGATGTTCTTATATTAGCAGGATAGTGACTTCATTCCTGTCCCACAGAGGTCTGCATTGGCTGCCTCTTGCCCCCTTTGTAGCTCCTGAACAGATGCTACGGAAGTGCTACATCCCTTCTTCATCCCTCAGGATTACTTTTCCTGTACACCTTTGTCATGCACCTATTAAACTAAAAGATTATAAATTGAAGGAGGATAATCATTGATTATTAGGATTAATATGTTTTTTATAGCCTCTGTCACTGACACATTCAGAAGTATATAATATAATGGTGAGAAACCTGGTAGTCTCTACACCAGTGTATCTTCAAATTTCCATTGTTTAAATCTGTTTTAAAACACTTAGCATTTAAAAGACATTATTTAACACCATCCCTGGTGCCTGGCATAGGAGCACACGCCTGTAATCTGTTCACTCAGCTGCTGCTGCAGAAAGGGTCTGAAAGTTCTCAGCCAGACAGAGCTACATATTAAATTAAGGAACCTCAGCTACACAATTAAACTCTGCCTCAAACGTAAAACAAAATGAAATCCTTATTGGCCACTACCTCTGCGGTATTCTCAACATGATATGATTGTTTTTCCAGTCCCAGAAAGTAACATGAAGTGATGAGGTCAGCGATTCCTGGACATAAGTACAAGCGATACCCCATTGCCACTGTAGTTGATGCATGTGACAGTTCATTAGAATAAGAGCTTCCTCTAGCAGTTAGGATTAGATATACATTCAGTCACCTAGGGATCATGTTCAATGAACATTTAGAGGTGGTTTTCCTCAGAGCTCAAGAGTCTGCATTCTCATCTGCTCCCAGGTAATTTTTTTTTCTGATCCATAAGCTCCAAATTCTGTATACAAAACTTTATGATCTAAATGAGATCTTTGCAGCTGGAGGTAGAAAGGCAGCTCTGTTGATTTGCAGTCCTCTGCATCAGCTCTGTCTAATCCAGGCCCTCCTGATCCCTTACTTTAATACCAATGAAAGAAATTTAATTTCTACAGTGGAGTAAAGGAGACTGTTGTTTTTCTTTCTGATGCTCACTTTATTACTTATGACTTAATTAAGCCAATAGAATTAAATCTGAACATTAAATAATGAAGCAGTGCTCAGTATTCTACTGTTTGAAACATTCCACATTTTGCTGAACTACAAATGCAGAACTTAGAAGATTTGGTAGGCCTAATAGCATTGAAGACATATTAGCAAATTATATTGGAATAATTTTTGGGTGTTACTACCCTGCTAGCACTTAGTTCAGCCTTTCCTTGAGCCAGAAGTTACAGCGTCATTGTTGCCCGTGAGTGTGTGGCCATTTCCCTGCTCCAAAAGATAACTTGGATTCCATCCATTCCTATGTAGCATCTGAACACACGGCATCTAAAAGTTTCATTATGGTAGTAAACAAAGACATCTTTATTGTAGTAAATAAATAAAATACATACATGCATACATACATACATACATAACTAATCATGGCACTATTATCATAAAAGGCTTAAATATTCAACTCATTAGAATCAAATGTACATAAGAAATTAATCATTCTGAAAAGCATAGCTAGCAAAATTTATATTGTTGAGGCTGGTGGGATGGCTCAGCTTGAATAGGTATGTGTGCAACCTGGGAGACTCAAGTTTAATCCATAGAGTCCATGTAAGAAGGGAAGGAGGGGGAAATGCCACGACATTGTCCTTTAACCTTTACATTCCTGCCATGGCATGGATCCCCAAGTGTGTTCACATACAGACTGTGGTGGTCTGAAGGAGAGTGGTTCCCACACACTCATCTATTTGAATGCTTAGTCCCCAGTTGGTGGAACTGTTTGGAGAGATTTAGGAAGCCTTGTTGGAAAAGGTGTATCACAGAAGGTGGGCTTTGAAATCTCAAAAGACTCTCATTCCTAGTGTATTTCTCTCTCTCTCTCTCTCTCTATATATATACATATATATATATATATATATATATATATAGATAGATAGATAGATAGATAGATATAGATATAGATATAGATATATCCAACTTATAGATCAAGATCTAAGTTTTCAGTTGTTTTTGTTACCTTGCCTTTGTTCTATCACCACAGACTCTAACCCTCTGAAACTGAGAGCCCAAAATTGAATATTTTCTTTTATATGTTGCTTGGTCATAATGTTTTATTGCAGCAATAGAAAAGTAACCAAGACACATGAAAATAATAGAATTTTCAAAAATGTATAGTAAGTGAAAACAATCTTGAAATATTAATATATTTTGTGTTACAATTAGGTAATATTGAATTGTTATATATTTATAACATAAATAACACAAAATACAGTAGTGGCTAAGAAAATTATAGATTGTGGTTGGTGTAACATCCTTTTATAATTCATCTTTTATTCATTACAGTTTTCAACTTCAAAATGGGAAAATGACAATGAAAATTAGTTATAATCATCAGGGATCACTCTGGCTTCTTGTCTAACTGCAACGATCTCTACCACTCTTTAGAGGAATAAAAGATAGATTTTATCTTATAAAGTACTTAACTAAGTCTTAAATAAATGAATTTTTTTAGATGTATGTGTATTTTATTCTACCTTTAAATGTTATGGTGTACTTAAAACTTGGTGGACCTTAATCGAAAGTACCTCTCTCATGAAATATTGTATTTTTTTTCATGCATCACTATGCAAACTGAATAATAGGCTGTCAGAAGCAAGTCTCACCTGATGTCATGTAATAAAGCCCCCACATCTTTAACTACCCACCAAATTTCTTTTAGTTTAGGATTTTCATCATTTAGTTGAATTTTTCTAACTAAAAAGCTTTCTGTCATCGTGCTGTATAAAATCTTGGCATGTGGCCTAAAATCAGTAAATGCCTGACCTTTTTATTTTCTGCCGCAACATTTGAAGATTTTACCATATGAAACTACTTAGTGGCTAGTAATACCTCTGATATTTTATATTTTCATCAAATAAATAATAATTCGGCTCGATAATTTGAAAGCATGGCTAGCCTTGTTGAGTAGCCTATGCAGTGTCTTCTCTCATCTGGGTGGACCTTCATCTAATTTCTCTTCCCCAGTCTTCTGCTATCCTTGTCTCTGTTCCAAATGTCTTGCATTTTTCTATCCCTTAAATGATTTGCACTTCTAGAAACAAAAAAAATTCTTGGAATTAATCTTATTTCAAAAATCTAGAGGTTGCATTTGTATATGCAAATATATGTTTATGAATTGCTATGGTGGTTTGATTGAAAATGGACCCCATAGTCTCAAAGAGAGTGGCGATATTAGGAGGTGTGGCCTTGTTGGAGGAAGTGTGTCAGTGGAGGGTGTGCTTTGAGGTTTTAAATGTTTAAGTCAGGCCCTTATTCTTGCTTCCTGAGGATCCTGATGTAGAACCCTCACTCTCCAGCACCATGTCTGCCTGTGGGCTGCTGTAATTTCCATCATGATGATAATGGACTAAACCTCTGAACTCTAAGTCAGCCCCAATCAAATGATTTTTTTATATATAAAAGCTGTCATTGTCATTCTGTCTTTTCACAGCAAAAGAAATTCTAAGATAACTACTGAACATGGCTATTGTAGTATTATTTTTTCTTTTATTGTCTTGTTTCTTTTGCAGAGATGGTGATTGAATCAGAGGCCTTGTGTATGATAGACCCTCTCTGTCAATAAACTGTCACCCAAGCCCTTTTATACACATTCAGAAGTGCAAAATATATGGTGAAAAAAAGTGAAGACTTTTAGACACCTTGTACCTCTGTATCTTAGAAAATCTTGGGCACTGGCAAGAAATTTTTATCTCTGTTTAGTGAAAGAATAAATGTATTGATACTATTTCTAACAAGGAAGAAGTATGACCTAACATTAGCTACATGCTAGTTTATGTTATCGATCACCTTTAAATTTCAAGTCTATATTAACCACGTATGCTAGTATGTTCAGTCAATTAGCTATATTAGAAAGATATCTTTCTGCCTTGCTATCAAAGCAGGCTTTTGTAAGGTGTTCACCTTTTTAATTCCATACCAGCTCCCCTTTCTCTTGAAAACTATAACAGAATTCAAATACATTTAAATCAATATCCTAATTTAAACTAAAACCAGTGTTTACCACATTATATATTCTTTTATGTCATCAGTTCCAATCTGCTTGATCACGAGGAGTCTTGACCTGTTACCCTTACAAAGTTTTAGCCCTTATTAAAGAAAATAAACATTTATTTATTTTACATTTGCTCATTGATATATTAAAATATCAATGCTTTCTTTCCAAAATCTCTAGCTCTGGTTCCTAAAAATACACTACCATTGTGTGAATTGAAGCTTAGAATGTGTGGCATTCTCTATGTATGTTGAGATACAATCAGAGAAGCATTTATTCAGTGATGGAGAGTACAGATGGAGATAGTAACTGTATAGGTTTCCAAGGGAAATGCCATGTTTATTAATACTTGCTCAGAGAAAAATGAGGATTGATGTCTTAGACATATTGAAGGACTATGCTTTTGATATGTTTTAAGAAAAATAAGTAAATTGAGGGTTATGAGTTTCTTACTGCTCCAGGGTCCAGTGTTGATCTCTGATACTATTGTTCCTTCCTTTTGAGGCACCACCGGATTTGTGTGGCTCAACTATTTGTCTGGCTCCTTAGTGTGATATCAGGCATTGGTGGGCCTCTGTTCTTAAACTTAGTTCTTGACCCTGAATAGAGAGCTAAAATCTTTATGTGGTGTTGTTTAGGTGAGTCCTGTAGTGAATAATGATTTGAAACAAGGAAAGCTTCCATCAGGTAGTTACTATGGAAACTAAGCATCTAATTTGTATATCTACTGTGTGTGTATATGAGTGTGTGTGTATGTGTGTGTGTGTGTTTCTGTGTCTGTGTATGTACCTGTATGTCTGTGTGTGTGTATGTGTGTTTGTTTACGCAAGCATGAATTTGGCAATCAAATGCTGATCAACCACTTCATCAATCACTTCCCTATCTTATCTTTTTGATACAAGAGATATAATTGAGTCTGGGTCTTCACATTTTGATAAGACTGGTAAAACTGGCTATCAAGTGATTTTCCAATCTCCACACTCCTACTGCCAGTGCTGGAGTTGTTGATACTCATGATGATATCAGTTTTTACAAATTTACTTAAGTGCTGGATTTCTGAACTCAGGTCGTCATGCCAAAGAATGGTCTCTCCCCTCTCTCTCTCTCTCTCTCTCTCTCTCTCTCTCTCTCTCTCTCTCTCTCTCTCTCTCTCACACACACACACACACACACACACACATGTACACCCTTTAAAAAATATTTATTCTATATACATGGAAGTTGCTAGAAGAAAAAATAGTACTCTGACACAACACATTCTTTAGAAATATATGCTGGTTAATTTTAGCAAGGGATATACAACCTGATTTAGGATAACTTCTTCAAGGAGAGATTAATAATCTGATATACAACATATCCAAGCTCAGTTCAACCATATAGATGAATGAAGACACACCTTGATGGGCAATTCATGTACAACTTCCTTTGTTATGTTATCTCTATTCACAGCTGAAGGGGAATCTAGCTCTAATTAAGTGCCTTGTGAGGGCTGTTTCTGTGCAAGAAACAAATATGAATGAAAGGAACTATTTCTAAGCTTGCTGCCAGTTCTCCGGCTTCGCTTTTGTCTACTTTGATATGGTGAAATCTCAGTTAATGCTGTTGACAAGTGCACACACTTTTAGTTGCCAAGCAGGTCTTAAGTTCCACAAAAGAACTGCTGGGAAACTTCTGGCCCTCAGAAGACTGCTGGGATAGAAAGGCACCTTTCATTTAAGATCTCCGCATCCTGCTCTGTGTGCTGAGACCAAAACAGTGGCAATAATGCCAGCAGAAGGCAGCTCTGAAGTAAACAACGTGCAAAAAGTAAAAGGAGAAAATTGCTGGCTTCTTTATGGTAGTCCAGGATTACAGAAACTTGGCTATACAATTGCAATCGTGCTGATAAATCAATATGTTTTGCCACAGAGAGCTGGTCATAGGAGGAAAGTCAATGGTAGTTGTAGTGGTGATGGTGTAGAAAAGAAATAAAAGTCTCAGATCTCCTTCTATGCAAAAATTATATAGAAGTCAACAATTCAAGAATGAAGAAACTGTGTATACATGGAAACCTTAAGGTACTATGTTCCACATTATTTTAGAATTTATATTATTTATATTAGTAAATTAATCACATTATTTGTCTTCTTTTTTTAAATTTTATTTCTTATTTTTACACTCCAGATTTTATCCTCCTTCCAGTCCACCCTCTGACTGTTCCCCATCCCATACCTCCTCCCTAGCCCTCTGTCTCCACGAGGATGTCACCATCCCACCACCACCCACCCCACCAGACCTCTCCACTCCACCTCCATTCTCTTGAGGGTTATCTTCTCTAAAGATATTGCCCACCTCATATCAGCTGGTGTATGCTACCTGGATGGTGGTCCAGTGTTTGAGAGATCTCAGGGGTCCAGGTTAATTGAGACTGCTGATCCTCCTACAGGGTCGCCCTCTTCCTCAGCTTCTTCCAGCTTTTCCCTAATTCAACCACAGGAGTCACCAACTTCTGTCCATTGGTTAGGCGCAAATATCTGCATCTGACTCTTTCAGCTGCTTGTTGGGTCTTTCAGAGGGCAGTCATGCTAGGTCCCTTTTTGTGAGCGCTCCATAACCTCAGTAATAGTGCCAGGCCTTAGGTCCTCCCCTTGAGCTGGATCCCAATCTGGGCCTGTTGCTGGATCTCCTTTTCCTCAGGCTCTTCTCCATTTTTCTCTCTGCTGTTCTTTCAGACAGGAACAATTATGAGTCAGAGTTTGTCTGTGGGATGGCAACTCCATTCCTCACTTGATGCCCTGTCTTTCTGCTGGAGGTGGGCTCTCCAAATTCCCTTTCCCTACTGTAGGTCATTTCATCCAAGGTCTACTTTTCTTAAGTCCAGAGTTTCCTCTTCTGCATCACTTGCCAACTATTCCTATATTTGATGAAGCTAATCCTAGTGCCCATTCTATTTACAAAAACTGTCAAGATTTCAAATAAGTCTGCTCACAAGATATGTTTATCAGAGGCTTTCTCAAAATTATCTTTTCTGTTATAAGAAATCTATCATTGAATATTCATTGTGCAATCACACGATGCATACCATATATACCATTGTTAACTCCTATGAATACACACTGTCATTAAACATATCAGCTGATCTGAGACTGAGATTTTTAAGTCTGTGTTTTAATCAATAAAAAGTTGTATTCTCTGGTGTTCATACAGTGAAAATGAGATTTTTCTTTGACTTAACATATTTTAATCTACAACCTTCTAATACTGTACTTTTTAATAGTATTTTTTATTATTAAATGTTTTTTCCATTTGCCCTACTGTTTATTCTAAGCCAATATTATCATATGACAGAGAAGCAAATAGGTTTATATGCCTAATTCAACACAAAGTAGAGAACTGGCTTTTGAGCATTTCCTGGTAAGCAACAACAAGACAAAAACAGGCTTCCTTAAAATCAGAAAGATTTCTTGCTAATTGTGTCACAGGGATGTAACATAGGTCAATATTGTACTTGTTAGAAATATGTTGGAATAGTGTATTTCTTTGAAAGTGTCATAGAATTATTCCCTGAATACCCTGACCATGAAGAACAGTGAACTTCAGAATTTGAATGTTTGCATAAATGAACTAACAAGGCATTAAGTGGCCCTGGTTTTGAACCTTTCTTTCTAAAACTGAAAGAATGGAGAAGAAAATACAAGTTCCAAAGGAACACCCCAAAGATCAGCTTTAAGCCTCCAACCATAGGGATGGAAGAAAATGTAAAAGATTGTTTTATTCTCACAAATATTGCCTATGATTTGTACATTAATTTATCCTACTTGTCTGTCTAAAAAAAAATGAGGTTGGGTATTAGTACTTCCAGGCCTTGACAAACAACATGGAAATTCAGAAGCAAAGTATAAATAAAATATGAATAAGAAAAATGTACTCTCAGGTTAACTTCATATTAAATCACCATATTCCTAAAAGATATTAACTCTGATCAGCATGCTGTATGTGAGCTCCCTAGCCTCCTGGTACATGTTATGTGAGTTCCTAACCCTCCTGCAACACACCAGGAGATTTTTACATTTTGATCTCCACCATGCTCCTTCCTTACCTTGGAAAGCCACTTACCATTTACTTTCTCTTTCTGGTATTTTATTTTTTTAGCTCTAACATCTAAGTGAGATTGTGCAGTGCAGTGATTGTGCAGTGTTTTTCTGCTGGTTTGTTCATTTCACTTAGAATAATAACCTCCAGGTTCATACTGGGCTCTGCTTTGTGAGATCAATGTGTTAGACCCTCAACCCAAACACTTCATCATATGTACATGAATTAAGTATGATATAGAAACGTTTAAATGTGTATAGAAAATTCAAAAAATAACAGACCAAGGAACAAAATTCAAAGGCAACTATATGGAATATACAAACCAAAAAACTACCATATGTAGAGGGTAAGAGAAAAGATAAACAGTTAACCGGATACTCGAAAGATATAAAGTACTGAATGTGAAATAAGCTCTTGTCATACCTATCTTTCATTTGCTTGATTAGAGTCACACCAAGGTATGTAATATTATTTGTGATTATTGTTAAGGGTGTTGTTTTTCTAATTTCTTTCTGAGCCTGTTTATCCTTTGACTAGAAGAAGCCTATAGATTTGTTTGAGTTAATTTTACGTACAGCCACTTTGCTGAAGTTGTTTTCTGCTGTAGGAGCTCTCTGGTGGAATTTTTGGGGTCACTTAAGTATACTATCATATCATCTGCAAATAATTATAATTTAACTTCTTCCTTTCCTATTTGTATCCGTTTGACCTCCTTTTTGTTGTCTAATTGCTCTTGCTAGGATATTGAGAACTATATTGAATAGGTAGGGAGAGAGTGGGCAGCCTTGTTTAGTCCCTGATTTTAATGAGATTGCTTCAAGTTTCTCTCCACTTAGTTTGGTGATCACTCCTGGTTTTCCATATATTGCTTTTACTATGTTTATGTATGGGCCTTGAATTCCTGATCTTTCCAAGACTTTTACCAAGAAGGGGTATTGAATTCTGTCAAATACTTTCTCAGCATCTAATGAGATTATCACATGGTTTTTTTTCTTTGAATTTGTTTATATAGTGGATTATGTTGATGAGTTTCTGTATACTGAACGGCCCCTGCGTCCCTGGGATGAAGCCTACTTGATCATGATGGATGATCACTTTGATATGTTCTTGGATTTGGTTTGAAGAATTTTTTAAATATTTTTCATCAATATTCATAAGGGAAATTGGTCTGAAGATCTCTTTCTTTGTTAGGCCTTTGTGCATTGTAGATATAAGCGTAATTATGACTCTATAGAATGAATTGGGTGGTGTTCCTTCTGATTCTATTTTGTGGAATAGTTTGAAGAGTATTGGCATTAGGTCTTCTTTGAATGTCTGATAGAATTCTGCACTAAACTCATCTGTTCCTGGGCTTTTTTTGGTTGGGAGGCTTTGGATGACTGTTTCTATTTCTTTAGGGTTTATGGGACTGTTTAGATGGTTTATCTGATCCTGATTTAACTTTGGTACCTGGTATCTGTCTAGAAAATTGTCCATTTCATCCATATTTTCCAGTTTTGTTGAGTATAGACTTTTGTAGTAGGATTTGATGAATTTTTAAATTTCCTCTGTTCTGTAGTTATGTTTCCCTTTTCATTTATGATTTAATTTAGATACTGTCTCTGTGCCCTTTGATTAGTCTGGCTAAGGGTTTATCTATCTTATTGATTTTCTCAAAGAACCAGCTCTTAGTTTGATTGATTCTTTCTATATTTATTTTTGTTTCTACTTGGCTGATTTTAGCCCTGAGTTTGATTATTTCCTGCTGTCTAGTCCTCTTGCATGTATTTGCTTCTTTTTGTTCTAGAGCTTTTAGGTGTGGTGTTAAGCTGCTAGTGTATGTACTTTCTTTTTTGGAGACACTCAGAACTATCAGGTTTCCTCTTAGCACTGCTTTCATTGTGTCCCATAAGTTTGGGTTTGTTGTGCTTTCATTGTCATTGAATTCTAAAAAGTCTTTAAGAATTTAATTTTTTAAATTTCTTTCCTTATTTTTTCCTTGACCAATCTATAATTGAGTAAAATGTTGTTCAGCTTCCATGTGTATGTGGACATTCTGTTGTTTTGTTGTTATTGAAGACCACTCTTAGTCTGTGATGATCTGATAGGGTGGATGGGATTATTTCAATCTTCTTGTATCTGTTGAGGCCTGTTTTGTGACCGATCATATGGTCAGTTTTGGAGAAGATACCATGATGTGCTGAGAAGGTACATTCTTTTGTTTTAGGATGAAATGTTCTATAGATATCTGTTAAATCTATTTGGTTCATAACTTCTGTTAGTTTCACTGCATGTGTGTTTAGTTTATGATTTAATGATCTGTCCAGTGATGAGAGATTTGAAGTCTCTCACGATTATTGTGCGAGGTGCAATGTGTGCTTTGAGCTTCAGTAAAGTTTCTTTTATGAATGTGGGTGCCCTTGCATTTGGAGCATAGATGTTCAGAATTGAGAGTTCATCTTGGTAGATTTTTCCTTTGATGTGTATGATGTGTCCTTCCTTATCTTTTTTGATAACTTTTGATTGAAAGTTGAATTTGTTCCATATTGGAATTGCTACTCCAGCTTGTTTCTTGGGACTATTTGCTTGGAAAACATTTTCCATCCTTTTACTCTGACATAGTGTTTGTCTTTAACACTGAGGTGCATTTCCTGTGTGCAGCAAAATGCTGGGTCCTGTTTATGCATCCAGTCTGTTAGTCTATGTCTTTTTATTGGGGAACTGAGGCCATTGATGTTAAGAGATATTAAGGAATAGTGATTTTTGCTTCTGTTATTTTTTGATGTTATTTTTATGTTTGTGTGACTATCTTCTTTTGAGTTTGTTGAAAGATGATGACTTTCTTGCTTTGTCTAGGGTGTAGTTTCCCTCCTTACATTGGCAATTTCCATCTAGTATCCTTTGTAGGGCTGGGTTTGTGGAAAGATATTGTGTAAATTTGGTTTTGACATGGAATATCTTGGTTTCACTATCTATGGTAATTGAGAGTTTTGCTTGGTATAGCAACTTTGGCTGGCGCTTGTGTTCTCTTAGGGTCTGTATGAGATCCGCTCAGGATCTTCTAGCTTTCATAGTTTCTGGTGAGAAGTCTGGTGTAATTCTGATAGGTCTGCCTGTATACGTTGCTTGATCTTTTTCCCTTACTGCTTTTAATATCCTTTCCTTGTTTTGTGCATTTGGTGTTTTGACTATTATATGACAGGAGGAATTTCTTTTCTGGTCCAATCTATTTGGAGTTCTGTAGGCTTCTTGAATGTTTATGTTCATCTCTTTCTTTAGGTTAGGGAAGTTTTCTTCTATAATTTTGTTGAAGATATTTACTGGCCCTTTAAGTTGGGAATCTTCACTCTCTTCTGTACCTATTATCCTTAGGTTTGACCTTCTCATTGTGTCCTGGATTTCCTGGATGTTTTGGGTTAGGAGCTTTTTGCAGTTTGCATTTTCTTTAACTGTTGTTTCAATGTTTTCTATGTTATCTTCTGCACCTGAGATTCTCTCTTCTGTCTCTTGTATTCTGTTGGTGATGCTTGCATCTATGACTCCTGATTTCTTTCCTAGGTTTTCTATCCCCAGGTTTGTCTCCCTTTGTGATTTCTTTATTGTTTCTGTTTCCATTTTTAGATCCTGGATAGTTTTGTTCAATTCCTTCACCTGTTTGAGTGTGTTTTCCAGTAATTTTTAAAGGGATTTTTTTGTGTTTCCTCTTTAAGGGCTGCTATTTTTTTACCTGTGTTCTCCTGCATTTCTTTAAGGGTGTTGCAGGGGTGGGTGAGGAGCCAGTGCCTTGGGTCTTCTCCAGGAACAGGTGCAAGCTGGAATGAACCCATGCCTCTGGCTAGGCAGGGTTTTGTGTTTCCCTGGTTCCTGTGAGGGTCCCAGTTATGCTGGGTTTGGGGGAATATGTTATGGCCTCAACTGTGATCTTGAATATGTCAGAACTCTAGTGATCCTGTCTCCTGGGAGTTGAGCTTCCTCTGTGATCCTGGGTGTTTCAGAGTACCTGGGAGTTGGACTCCTTCTGGGTGTTGTAAGAACTTGCACCAGGTCTGCTCTAGGTGCAGGTTCAAACCAGAAAGAACTTGTGCCACTGGTCAGGTGGGGGTTCCTGCATTCCTAGATCCTGGTGGTCCCAGTTACTCCAGGTGTTGGAGTAGATGTTGTGGCTTCCTCAGCTGTGATCCTGGGCATTTCAGAACAACTGGGTGTTATAGGCGTGGGTACAGAGTCAGTGCCCCAGGTCTTCTCGGGGTGCAGGTTCAAACTGGCAAGACAATTTAAAATTTTAATACAATGAAATTTTAAGAAAAATAATGAAGAGATTGAAGACCTACTGGAGAGTAAAATGTGGGAGTGATTCCCTTCAAGACACATCCAATCCCTTCTTATCAGCAGCATGCTGATCATATATTTTTAATATTGTGAAGAAAAAAAACATGGGAAAATGTTTTAATATTTTGAAGAAAATAAGGAAGCTGTCAAGTAAAGGAAAATTGTGCTTGACCTCAAGGAATCTCTTTTAACAAATTTAAAACTAAAATTTTAGGAAAAAGAAAGCCTACCCAGAAACACCACCTAAGAAACAAGAAAAAAATGATAAGCAAGGCAATGATAAATACATATGTATATTACATGCAAATAGATTATCAAAATGGAAATACTAATACCAATAGATTACTGTGAATGAAACTTCCTATTTTGGAGAGTGTGGAATTACAAGATCATTCTATTGTTATGGAAGAATATCAAAAATATTCACTTTAGTTATTCATTATTTTTGTAAACTCGTTATGCTAACTTGATTAGCTATTTAAAGAAAATAAAACATTCTGGAACAAAAGGAGAAAATGTACTGAAATAATCATCAATTCAGAAGGAAAATGAGGCAACCTAGAAATGTATAATTTCCAAGTTTTGAGAGTCACAATCTCACTGTTACTAATTTCTAATTACATTTTCATTTTAAAGAATAAGTCTGATTCCAATTATTTCAATTCATTTTTAATTTGTTGATATTTATTTATGACCCCAAATATGGGATATCTTGCAATATATTTAATAGTCAATTGCAAAAAATTTGGACTCTAGTTTCTGGTTCCAGTGTCCTGTAAGGATTTATATGATCCTATTTTTTCATTAGAGTGATGGTTTTCTTTGGTATTCTTATGGATTTTATATATAGTTCTATTGAATCCTTGGTACAGAGAAAGATGTTAAATTGTCTCACACAAATTTTTCATTTTTTCATATATTTTCTACTCGGTTTCATTCATAAGTCTTTTTTGTAGAGTAATGCTTAAATCATTATTAACTATCCCTTTGTGTCTCTATTACATTTCAGCTATAATAAACTTTATTTGATCCTAATGTAGTCACTATTCCTTTTTTCCAATGTTTTCATAATACAATTATTCTTATTCTTTTATTTCAATATACTTATTTACTTGAAGTGAATTTCTTGGTAGCATACAGAAGTCTCATGTTCTTAAGTCACTCACTCAATTTACATTTTTAGTGTATAGACCATTTATATCTGATGTTATTCGTGCTTTATTAAGGACTAAGTCAAATATTTTGACATTTTGTTGGTTTTTACTTTTGCTTTTTCTTTTTTATCTGATTTCTTGTGAGCTATGCATTTTCGAATTTCTATTTTGATTATTCTACAGTGAATGGGAAATTAATCTGAGCCTTCAGAAAAGGGCCATATTGTCTTTTAAAAGTTTCAGTCCAGAAATCTGATTGAGGTTGACTGTCATGCAACTTCCAATATTTGCTAATTATGCCTCCTTTTTGTAACAGGTAAATTTTTAAATGTCTGTAAAAAGCTCATAAAAATGACAACTTTATAAGATTTCCTAGGGTTGATGAGGTACCATGTATAATGCAGATGCTGCCACAAAATAGTTGATGGATAAAGAAGAGCTCTCCCATTTTTTCTAACTTTACCATAAAAGGAAGCAGATTTGCAAAAACATTCTTTCTTTCAAGCATGAACCTCAAAAACATCATAGTATCATGGAAATGTACTACAATAATATAAGCATTTGTTTGGGCAGAACCATTAAACAGCAGTAAAGAACTGTCATTGTACATAAAATTATAAAAGGTCCTCATTCTTGTAAAGGACTTCACAAATATGGATATCCACTCTAAGTAAGAGAATAAGTATGACTGAGATGGAAACTCAGGTTACAGACAGTGTCTACTCCTATTAACAATGTAGCTGCATCAGGGCTAAAAAAAATTAATGTTTTGTTCTTCTGTACAAATAACTATGTAAACTTTTCTATATACATGCATATAATTTAGGACATGACAGACAAATCAATAGACTTATCCTGCTGTGATCTCTGAGAGCTACAATAACAACTAAGGCATACCTTGAAGGTATGCCTTTTTGTGCATCGTGTTGTAATATTATGGGTGTAACCAATCACTTTCTGCTTCAATATAGGGCCTACTGACCAAGACAGAACTGTTAATTGGACCAAGAACCCAGGCTGGGTAGTTAATATACTGCAAGCGGGGAAACAGCTTTTATTTTGCTTAATGGCCATGGTGAAAAGCTCTTCTCTAAATACTTATCTTTATATACATAGATTAGTGCAGCTTTCAGGCCTCATTGGAGAAGCTTGTTTTTATAGTAGATGGCAATTAATACTGAGACTCACAACTGGTCATAGTGCAGAGAATAAAAGATTGTGCTGTGCTCAGCTCTAAATGGGATATTCATACTGTGCCTTTTCCTCTTAAAGCTTAGGAGAGATGTCAGGAGACAGGCCAGAAAGATTGTGTGAGATAGAGTTTGTAAAGGACTGATGTAAAGCCATCTTTTCAGGACATGACAGTAATCCCAGGGGCAATGGTTATATGAGCAAAACCAGCACTAAATAAAGCCACTTAAAATTCTATGAATAGGGTGGGAGGCTATGAGGTTCCATCCATAGCTATGAAAGTATTGGGAAGGAGAGTCAGTTTTCTTCCAAAATACAGTGCTGCATGTTGCCCATGCTCCAGTGTATAGTCCTACACCCACACATACTCTGTTTTTTAAGGAACATAAAGTGAAGGTACATTACTAGAAGTGTTCAAGAGTAACAAGTAGGGTGGATTTGATTTTTAAAAATGCATGCATGTACATCTTAAACAATTAAATTAGTGTTACCTGCCCTTCTCCTTCTGTTACAAGAAGAGAATCTAGAAGAAAGAACATATAATAGCTTTTTCTTATTTACTTTATTTATATATCTATGATCTCGAAATATGAGACATAAGAGTTTGCTGGTTGTTTGAGAAACAATTTAGTAGCCCCAATGTATCATCATAGTGTGAAGAGATAGATTCGGTGTGTCCCTGAAGGCTTGGAGAGCAGATGCTCAGGATGAATTAGTTAAGACTGTAGCATCAAGGTTCAACACTCTCAGGTAACAATAAATGCATCAAAAAGAGTAGAATATAATGTTACAAGAAACAACTCAAAGGTTGTGTGAAACTTTTGCCAGTTGTTCAAACAGAGGTAAAGTGTGTTTGGTGGTGGTGGTGAAACTTATCTCCCCTAATTGTCTGAACAGAAGGAAGATATTGAAACAGTAACCTTAAAGGAAGCATAAAAGACAATGAAATGAAAAGGAAAAGGAACTGCTGATAGTATTAGCCCACTTTAACATAATCAAGTATTCGCTGATTAAATTTTAATACATTTTTAATTTTACATTATATTTTTAAATCATAATTTTAAAAATATGTATTAAAATTAGATTCACTTCTCATTATAAGAAGTATTTTGACATGACCAAAGTTTGCATTATTTTTTATTATATTTAAAGAGGAAATGTGATTTCATTCTAACACAATGTATAGCTCTTCAGAAACTACAAAAAATAATGAGAATGTTTAGAGAATTTTTGCAAGTGATTTCTCCTACAAATACAAACAAGCAAAGGCTTTTAAAGAAATGATTGGCCCATAACCCTCTCTTCCATCTGGTCATGGTGGTTTGCCATTTATGAAACACCATTGTGGGATTCTTAAATGCCATGGTAGGCCTGTCCTGCTGGCTGCCTGTAGGATTGTATAGGTCAGTCAGCATAGAGCTTCAACCTTAGTACCCTCCAGTCTATTTCGTTTCCACTGGAGAGTGGAAATTCAATCTCCGATCACTGTTCTATAACAAATTGCCACACTGGGCTTTTACTGAAATAGGTCCCCCATTTCCTACTTGAGCTACTTGTCCACAGTAGCTGCACTTCTTAAGGTCAACATCTGTTTGGATGTTAGGATTCAAGTTGGAGGATTTAGAACGTAAGAATTTTGCAGCAGGGACTCCATTCTTGGCTGCTGAATCAAATGCTATACACAGCCATCTCCATAGACCAAATGACTTCCTTGGACAAACATCAATCTTCTATACTCAAATTTGAAAGAAATTTTTACCCGGGCCATTGATGACTTAGTAGAATCCTAGACCGAGAGACTCATACATTACCTTTTACAGGCATGCTTTGTCTTATACCTGTACACATAATTTGACCAGTTATTAGGAAATAAGTTTCAAAACCATCCCCCCAACCTATTTATAAAATGGAATATTGTTACAGCTAATTTAATTGTGAGAAATTCATTCCCCATAATCAGACCTCACAGCTTGAAGCCTCATGTTCATAATTAATCGAAGTGTGAAGGTAGCAGAAATTGGGAGTGAAAAAATCCCTGATTATGAATAGTTATTGTCACAAAAGATATAGTTAGTAGACTTTAGGTTTCCTTTCAGCATATTTACTGCCCAACTCTTGCCTGCTGTTGAAATTAGTCTAAGTATATTTCATTTTGCTCACATTGCAAACCACTAGACTTTTCTGTGGCTTGCTAGCTGACAGGAAAGAGAATTTACATGAAGAGTACTGAATTTAAAAGGGAAAGTTTAGGACTACTTGTTCTAGGGCACCATCAAAGTATGGAAACCATGGTAGATCTTCAACACTTGGCTTTCATTTGGCTTTGGTCAGAGGATAGGGCCTGCTTAATTGGAATCTGGAATCTGATGTTGTATAGAGTCTTCTAAAAGAAATACAAACACATTAGCCTCACAACTATAATTTTTTTTTCTTCTGGCTACTTCATTTAGCAGACTTTACCCTGCTGAATTGTTTTGGTCAGAATGATGATGTAAGGTGACCTCATCTGGTTTACCTTTCACTTCTCAGAGGCAATTCTTATTTAGATTTCAGATTTTTTTCCTTCAATATTTCTACATTGTCCACATTCTAAATTACCTTGGCTCCAGTCATAGCTTTGGATTCATGGCTACATCTTCTCTCGCTTGATGCTTGTAAAAGAGCTAACAATGTTATTTTCCCCAGTCCAAGTTTCTATCCAGCTGCCTTAGCTACCCACTCCACTGAGAACAACTTCAGACCTTGCTCAGAGGTATTTTCTAAAGCATGCTGGTACTATCAAGCTGCATTGTCCAAGTTTTTTATCCTTTAATAATCACTTGCACTGGGGGGTTTTAATAATTACTTGACACAAGCAGGAGTTGTCACAGAGAAAGGAGCCTCCCTTGAGGAAATGCCTCCATGAGATCCAGCTGTAAAGCATTTTCTCAATTAGTGATCAAGGGGGGGGGGGTGCATTGTGAGTGGTACCATCCCCTGGGTTGGTAGTATTGTGTTCTATAAGAAAGCAAGCTGGAAAAAAAAAAAGTTCAAGGTCACCCTCAGCTACACAGTGAGTTCTCAGCTATATTAGACGACATGAGTTCTGGTCATTCTATTGAATGCTTTTAAGTTCTCTTACCACAGTCAATAAAGCTATGAAAAGAAAGAAAGAAAGAAAGAAAGAAAGAAAGAAAGCTGAGCAAGTCAGGGAAAGCAACCCAGTAAGAAGCACCCCTCCATGGCCTCTGCTTCAGCTCCTACCTCCAAGTTCCTGCTTTGTGTGAGTTCCTGTCCTGGCTTCCTTTGGTGATGAACAGATGATGGAAGTGTAAACTGAATAAACCCTTTCCTCTCCAACGTGCTTCTTGGTCATGATGTTTGGTGCATCAGTACAAACCCGGACAAAAACATTACTCAACACCTGCAGTGAAAATCCCAAAGTCTTTAGACAAGCATAGCTGTTCTTCAGTTTCTCCTAATGTGGAACTTTCCACAATATATGATCTTCATGAGTGTTTTACAAAATACAATTTTGGTTAAGAAAATATTCTGTAAGGTAATTATATAACAAAATGTGTTATAATAAAACAGACCAAGCCATGGCCAGAGTAATACATTTTTAAATTGCTTTTCATTATTTTGTTTAAGTACATGTGAGGTATATCTAATAATTCTTGCCTGCTGTAGCTTGAAGCTAAATCATTCTCTTTCTCTGTCACTCTGCCTCTCTCTCTCTCTCTCTCTCTCTCTCTCTCTCTCTCTCTCTCCCTCTTTCATTTTACAAACGGTTTCTCTGTATAGCTTAAGCTCTTATGGAACTTGCTTTGTAGACAAGGCTGGCAACAAACTCAGAGATTTGCTTGCCTCTGAAATGCTGAGATTAAAGTAGTGTGCTACTGTGCCAGGCTCTTTTTTCATTAAAAAAAAAAAAAAAAACTAACTCATGTATGTCGAATGAAATGTTTAGTGTTGGGAGCCGCCACCCCCCAGATGCTGAGACCTCTATAGGTCATGAGAAAATGAAGCCAAGAAGAACTTGAAAATAGACCATACAGTTTAGACCATACAAGTCTAGGAACTGGAAAATATTATGACTGTTCCGAGAGCTGAAGGTGAAACCATGGAGACCACAAGGACAAGCTGTTTTCGTAAAAGAACATCTGGGTCACTGTGACTGCTGGCTGAGCCCACCCCCTTCCCATCACCTCACACCCCGTGCTTCTCCCCGCCTCTGAGTTTTCCCCTTTTTGAATATTGTATAAAAGTAGTTGAGTTTTGAAAATTAAACGAGACCTTGACAAAGAGCTTGCTTGATCTCCTTCTTCTCTCTCTCGCCCATTCTCTCCCACAGGTTTTGGGATCTCCTCGGGTATCCCTCCAATAACTGGTCCTGCGGGTCGGGACAGATTAGAAAAAGAAGACTAGTTATGAGTTTTAAACAATCAAGTTCTCCTATTTAAAAATAATTTAGGCCGGGCAGTGGTGGCACACACCTTTAATCCCAGCCTTTAATTGGGAGGCAGAGGCGGGTGGATTTCTGAGTCCGAGGCCAGACTGGTCTACAGAGTGAGTTTCAGGACAGCCAGGGCTACACAGAGAAACCCTGTCTTGAAAAAATAAATAAATAAACAAATAAAAATAATTTAGAAGCTACGTTTAATATCTTATGTTTCTATGCCTACAAGTGATTTATATAGAAAACTATAAAACCACTTCATACAGTCATGAGGATCTTAAAATGTTTATTGACTGAACAAAGTTATACATCTCTTATCATCAAATACTCCCATATAAAATGCACAACACTTTTTAATCAATAATATATTGTGCTTATATATTTATATTAATATATTGAAATATCTTGCTTTTATAGGCATATCATACTTCACTTATGATTATGCCAACTACATTTAGAAATCTCCAATATTATGGAAAACATTTTTATGACCATTGTTATCTGAAATCAGACAAGTGTGTACTTGTGTCTGTGTGTGTGTGTGTGTGTGTGTGTGTGTGTGTGTGTGTGTGTGTGTTGCACACACACCAACCATTTATTTTCATGTCTAGGTCTGTGTGTGTGGAATTAGTCAGTGGATTCTGTTATTTTCCTTATCTTACAGATATACAGTCAAAACCTACAGTTTAAGATAACAGCTTCAAGGGCTAAAGTTTCAGCCATTAAGAGCACATGCTCTTCCAGAGGACTACAGTTTTATTCTCAGCATCCACATGGCATCTCACAATTGTCTGTAATCTAGTTCCAAGGGATCCAGTGTCTTCTTCTGTTCACCATGGGAAAAGGGGATGCATACTGTGCACATATATGCAGGCAAAACTACTCCATACAATAAATTAATAACATTAAATAAAAAATATTTAAAATATCACAGTTTAGAATAAATGGCAAATTTAGATTTTGAAAGATTAAATTAAAAAGTTCATTTCCAGGCACCTTATCCACAATATTGCTTTTGCAAGTCATACTATCAAGATAAATTCCAGAAACTGAACTTAATTTAGTGTCTTTTAGAAACAACATGTTAAAGAACATGCCAAAGCTGCATGTTTGTCTTGCCACTAGGGTGCCACCATTTGTAATGGGACCCTCAGACCATGATTTTACAGGTGGGAAGCATCGGAATTTGGGATGATTGCTGTGGTTCCCAGTCTCCTGTGTACCCTTGTGGCCCTGGTGTCCTGCTGGGTATTGGAAACAGGGTTCCAGGTCCACACCTTCCTCAAGGCATCCACATACCAGGTAGGAAGGGTAAGGCAGAGCCAGGACAAGGGTAGAACCAGGTTTGAGACTGAATGAGTGCTGAGAGCATGGAGCGGCTGAGAGAGAGATGGCCTCCTCCAGGAGATTTAGGCATGGCTACAACAAAGGTCTCCCCTTTGGCAATCCTTGATGAAGAGATGGTTCTTGCTTGTTCAAACTGTTTTATTTGGTGGCAAATGTGAATGCATTCACCTTACTCAGGGTGAACAAGGGATTAAATACCTTTTGTTGGAAAGAATGCCCAGAAAAGGAAGCTCATTGGTGGAACATCAGGGCCTATCTAGATATCTCATTAGCATGGAGAACTCCAGGATTTTATGCTAATGGCTAATTACCATGGTCCTCTTAGTAGGGAACAGTGGTTAGGTGTTGCAGAGAAGGTAGAGTTTGGCATGGACCTGGCTCCATGCCTACAATACTCAGTTCTGAGATTCCCCAGGTTTGGGCTTACTCAACTTTACCAGTTCTTCTGCTGCTGGCATGATCTCTTGCCCCACAAGAACTTTCCTGGATCTTCAAATGGGCTTGTTTTGCTTCTATCTGTAATGTTCCTGCCCTAACTCTTCTGGGCAAGAAAACTTTGTACAGAACCTTGAGACTCCCATGTAACAGGGACCTCTTTGCAACGGTGTTTAGGAAATTCTTGTCTGTCAGGCAGTGGGTTCAACAATTTTCTCTTTCTTCTTTAACTGTCCTAAGTACTTCTCTGCCATAGTGCATGCAATATTTTATTATAATTGCATGATCTATATCTCTCCTTCCATCTAGATAGAGAGTTACCTATTCAATGCCAACAGCTCTGCCATTTACATTCCTAGCTCCATTGCAATTGTTCAACACTATGTGTTGAACAAATGAATGGAAAAGGAAAACATTTTTGTAATTTGAAGTTCATAAAATAGAATCTGGAAAGAAATATCTAATGATATTTTAATGGTTGGATCGAGGTAATTTTTAAATACTTTATTCTTACTTCCCAATTTTCCCACATTATACTCATCATTGCTATAATTATATTGTGTTATATTTATTATCCATACATTTCCACATCCTAAAATCAATTAGTATCAGGTCATTTCTACAATGCTTCCTGTTCTAGTTTGTTGCCTATTGCTATGATAAAATATTCTAACTAAAAGCAACTTGGAGGAAAAAAAGGGGGTTTATTTGATCATATTCTTTATAGTCCTACACCCATGGAAACAAAGATAGAAACTCAAGGCAGGAACCTGAAGACAGAGACTGAAATAAAAGCTACAGACGAATCCTGCTTACTGGTTTGACTTCCATGCCTTGTTCAGCTTTTCTTAAACAACAGATTCAAATGCCCAAGTGTGGCATTGGTGGTACAGTGGACTGGCCTTCACACCTCAATCATTAAACAACAACAACAAAAAATGTCCATAGACATGCTCACAGGCCAGTCTGATAGAGTCAGTTCCTCAAGTGAAGTTCCATCTTCACAGATGATTCTAATTTATCTCAAGTAGACAAAAACTAACCAGCATATCTCTCATCAAGGAGCATGCTACCCTTTTCACAAGATAAGAACTTAAAACTTCTCTGTCAACTGATTTTCCTAGAAAGATTCAGTTCTTGAGTTTGGTATTAATAGATTAGAAATAAAACTTGCTCCATAAGTGATGAGTATACCTGTTGATCACTGAATGTCACTAGACACGGCCCTAATGATTGTTTTTCATTATTGAAATGAAGTGCTTTTCTTAAGACAAGGAATAAGGACTTACTGGTAATATTTCCATTTCAAATACTTTAGTGTGCATGATAAGGTGTATTAGGCACAGTTGGATCTCTGTGTCCATGTTTTCTGTACCTATGGCTCAACTAGCTTCAAATGGAAAATATTAGAAAAAGAAATTGTGTCATTATTGCCTAATCAAACTATCATAAAAAGTATTTGTGAAGTATTTGGGTCTTAAAACTAATTTAGAGACTATTAAAAATCAGCTGCAGGATATGTACAGATTACTTGGAAACACTGTGCAGTCCTCCATACACTGATTGAGAAGCCAGACTTTAGTTCCTACAAGGATCCTAGAGCAAGCTGCATGGATTCCAAAGGATGATAATATATACTCTAACATGTGCATTGAAAATGTGCAGATCTTTTACTTCTGATTAGTGACAATTTTCTAAATAGTTTGGATAGTTAAGACCAGATTTATTTACATCAATCTCCTTAATACTTATATCATAAATTTTTAATCATAATAACACTTTAATTTTTTCCGACAGGTTCTTACTATGTAACCCTAGCTAGATTGTAACTTGCTATGTAGATAGGCTGGCCTCTAACTCACTGAGATATGCTTGCTTCTACCACCAGGATGCTGGGGTTAGTTTTAGTTTTTCTAAAAATAAATCTGTTGTTTACTGAAGGGTGATCTGGCAAAAGATCTGATCCTGAGCATTTCAGTAAAGACACTGATTACAGCCATAGTTGCATTGGCATGCCCTTATCTCAGATGGTTTTCGAGAACTGAGAGAAGGTGAGGCAAAGCACTAGAATGCTCATGGACATAGCTTCCCTATAAGACAGTATACTGTTCCCCAGAAAGCTCTCAACCAGGAAAGCAAGAAATGTAACCTATGTGAAAGTATATCAGCACCTAAACATTGCCTATGTACAAATGGTTAGAATATGATTCATAACCTAATATTTAAAAGGAGTAAATTAACATAGAATGTAGAAATAAGTATTTAGTTGACCTTAAAGTGGAGAGTCACATTACCTTTCATTGGAGAGCCAAATTGTTCATAAGTGTCATTGTATGTACCAGAGAGATATGACTAAGAGACATGGAGAGGTGACTACCCAAAGACTCTATACAATGGACACTGTGGTTGCCTCTGAAGATGGAGGAAAGAGATCTTTCTAGGAGATTAAAAAGCCAAGGAAAGAAAATGTACTGTAGAAACACCCAAAGGAATGCAGGCACACCAGTACCCTGATTTTAGCCCACTGGGGCAAATTCTAGCCTTTCATGAGCTAATTTTGATGAAGAAACTGATTAATTAGCACAGATGATGTTCTTAAAAGACAGTTTCCCTCTGTTAAAAGATGAAAAATGGAATAAAAGCCCTTCTGGGAATGAATGAAGAAAAGGTGTTAAACTGTAGAGTATCACAGACACACTCTGTTGATTCTACAGGCATTTCATTTCAGAATTTAACCTCTTTAAACAAGTAGTAACATGAGTTCAAAGGGACATATGGAGCAGGGGATGAAACTACTCTCAGTTCTAATTTAACCTTGTTGATTGTTCATATTTTTATAGATTTTATGGGATAAGACATATTTGTCCTACTTTTATTAGTACCAGTTTAACAAATATTAATAAACTGAATGTTGATAATCTGCATATTGATAAACTGAATATCATTCATGTCATATGCATAATGCTGCTATTCTCAGGCTTTAGGTCATTTCTCTAATCCATTAGCTCACTAGCATATTGAGAAGCTGGTGAAATGGTTGTCCCTCTGCTCCTTCTTATCTTGAGTCAGTGCATACAAGTTTTCTAAGTGAATTTCTGATATATTGATTCCCCTCCCAGGCTCTCTGCCATCAGTCTTCATAAACCTGACCATCTACAGAATGACATCCATTACTTTTTTAACAGGAAATGTTCCTTGATATGATAGTTGGAGGTTTTTTAATTCTTTAAGACAAAGCAAAACAAATACTGTGTCAGGGCATGGGGTTACATGTCTTTAATACCCTGTATTTAGCAGGCAGAAATAGGAGTATTTCTGTGAGTTCAAGACCAGTCTGGTCTATATCTTGAGTTTCAGATCAGTCAGAACACAATGAGACTTTGTCTCAAAAAGAAAATAAGGACCAACAAAACAAAACAAACAACAAAGACATTAACAAATGTGCTTTTGGTGAGACACTATACTATTTCCTTGAAACATATACTTTCATTATTAAAATGTAAGAGTAGGAAATACCCAGTCATTTCCCAAAGATACGGAACTCAAAACCCATGAAACTTTTCCAAATGTGCTAGAGACACTTTTCTCCCCTACCAGATCCAGTTCAAGAACAATGCAGCTAGCTGGGCAGCGGTGGCGCACGCCTTTAATCCCAGCACTTGGGAGGCAGAGACAGGTGGATTTCTGAGTTTGAGGCCAGCCTGGTCTACAGAGTGAGTTCCAGGACAGCCAAGGCTATACAGAGAAACCCTGTTTCGAAAAACCAAAAAAACCAACCAAGCAAACAAACAAACAAATCAAGAACAATGCTGCAAACTACTCATCTTTAAGGGACATTTTCTTCTGAGCATCCTACTTCCTGTCCAGCAAACTATTACATGCAAACACTGATGACTACCGGGCTGTGAGATCTGGCTGTAAAAACAAAAACAAAACTAGCAACAACAGCTGGTAATATAACTCAGAGTGCAAAGGGAGTTAGGGCCATGCCTGGTAACCTGGGGTTTGATTCCTAGAACCTACATTCTGAGAAATAATAAAAATAAATGTTAAAACTCAGCACAAGAAAGTAGGGATGAGTACAAATGTTATTGATAAACTTATAGATATGAAGAACATCTCCAAATTCTAGCTTTTCACACGTGATCACTATCTAAATAGTGTGAGCACAGGAATTGTTGGTCATCCATATGGAGCATGAAACTATTTTGGGTGGTTAGTGGATAGACAGTTTTTAAGCAAAGGGAGTAGTAGAGAAACTGCGGGAGGGAGCAAGGGGCCTAGGCTTGCATACATCAGAAGCATTCATCTGTAATCATAACTTCTTTGAAACAATCTGAGAGATACGATTCCACCAAGAAAGATGTTAATTGCAGACATTAAACCTTATCTCTTTGAGGGAAGATTTAATCCTACTTAATCCTTTGTGATTACAGAATACCTAGCCCATGAATTCTTAAGTTGAAAGTTAGCCACATCAGTAGCAGTTGTACAATGTGCTTTTACTTCAGCCTTTTATGAGAGTATGGCTGGTTTGATGCTTTCTTATGTCTCTGTGGCAAGTGAGATCTCATTTTAGACTTTTCTTTGCATCTGTCTCTAGTGAGCAATGGGGCTGTTCAAAAGGAATGGGCATAAAAGGACTCTTCTTTCTTTCTTCTGAAACCCAATGCTGTCAGATATTTTTAAAAATGCTAACATTTAGACAGGTACAATCCAACTAAAAAAAAATGAGATTAAAAACAAATAAGTAAAAGATAGCTCCAACTTGATTTTATAGCACTCAAGTGTCTTGTTTAATAAAATAGAAAATAAGGAAAGAAAGAAAAAAGAATGCATGAGTTTCCACTGTATTCGTCTCATCATAAGCCTAGAAACCTGTTTATACTCTAGAGGTTTTATAATGCGTTATCTAAACATATTAATTTTCATAATTATGAACAATATTATAAGCAATTGTTTAAAATACAAAGTGAACAGTTAATAGCAATGTGCGAATCTATGAAGTGTGTTGTCACCATTTCTTGCATGGGCGAATGTGCAGAAATTCCCAAGTACAGAGCCTACAGAGCAATGGAAGATGCTGAAATATATTACACTATCGCTCGGTGTCATTTATTAAAATTTTGATCACTTTTAGTTTTTAATTGATTAGGGAAAAATGCATACCCATTTTTAATCATACTCTATTGGCTCCCCTACCTATGCTAACTTTCATTTAGAAATATTGCCCTTTTTTAAAAAAATCCTTTTATGGTACTGACTACTTTTTAATTTCAATTTGATGAGTAGTTGACTTTGCTTTCCTGAAAGGCCTTATGCCTTTATGCTGTCTTGATTTTTCCCCATTTACTTAATGTTCCAGTCCTTCTCGTGCCTTTTGCAGTCTCTGCTCTGCTGTGACTTTTCAACATCCACCTTCCTTGGCTTCCTCATCACCCTCCCTGCTGCTGCTTCTGCCCCCTTCCCTTCTGCTTTCCTCTTTATTGGGTTGATTTTGTTTGTGGTATTTTACAAAGGTGGTAACTATCTAACCTTGCTCCATGGTGACTGAAACACTGTTTCCAAAGTGTTGTTTTACTATGATGACATAAATGTTCAACAGTAGATGCTCAGCACATTAAGCAAACCCTGATTTGTAGCACGGTGAAATTTCCATTTTGTAAAGATCCCTTTCCAGTAAATACCAAGATCCCAGTCTGACACCAGGAGATGAGTACCTTCAGACTGTAGAAGAGATTAGCAGGGTTCATATTCCCAGCAAGAGCCTGGAGCTTCATTATATCACTGACAGGGATAAGCATATTCATAAAGTTCATAAAGTGAGTTATGTATTATTTCATTTCATTTTGTGACTATGAATTTTTACTGTAATGTCCCAGGTACTTCTAGAGATTATGACATTCAGAGAGAAAAAATTTTGTTGGTTAATTAAATAAATAGATAGTTAAAGACAGTAGTTAGAAATGATTATTAGCAAACTTGAGTTATTTTATTTTTTAACAGGCTTTTTTGTTGTTGCTACAGATGTTGATTTTAAACCACAATTTTATGGTAAGCCTAGATATTGCAGAAGTTCTGTCCCTTGTTCTTGATACAATCCTGCCCTTACGTTTTGTTCGCCCATTTGAATATTTTGAGGCAGGTTCTTACAACATAGTGCAAGCTTACTTCAAACTTGCAAGCTTCAAGTTTCAACATTCTAAATAATAGAAATTTAGATGTATGCTATTTTTGATGGCTTCTGTTTTCACTTTTATTTCAACCCATTTCAATTCTATTATTTAAGTGCTCAGAAAATAAATGCTAAAAGAGATAGAGCATCTTGAATGAAGACATCAGATTTCTAATAATTACCATTCATTTAGCTGCCTAAATTATGCCTATTTTGGATTTTTTCATATCATAAAAGGGAATAGTAACCATGCATTATCTGACAGCAGAGAAATGAGTTTTTCTCTGTTTTAAAAGTTCACTTTAAAGGTTTCCGTGATGCATGACAGCTTTAAAATAGGGTTTCCGTTTCTGAATGAATTGCCTGTGGCTGCTCTTCAGGGTTGCTTTATTCTGAGCCTATTCATCCTATTTGAACATAAAAACAGTACATATTTATATCTCTGATGGGCCAATAAATAAAATGTTGCTTCCTTCGGGGGAAGGTTCCTGGGAACTAATTAGAGTCAGAAGCAGAGATACACAGGAGATTGAAAATATATTTCAGCATCTTCCATTGCTCTGTTGCTCTGTACTTGAGAATTTCTGCACATCCATTCATGTAAGAAATGGTGACAACACACTTCATAGTTAGGATGCACCTGTGATGTCCTTGTAGCTGTGCTCTGATTATCTTTGAGGATCAGCTCTTCTCTATTTTCCTCCGCAGCTTAAATTCCACTTACTGGATAGAGGACATTTCTTTATGTACAAAGAAATTAAACTTATTCAGCCGTACACCTGCTGCATAAGTAGAAAAATGCCTAGGGTGCCATTTACATTTTAAAGATTCAGTTTCTACTGCTATCAATATAGCTAATTGCTGTATCATTTTTTAAGAATTATTATTTTATCAAGGAAAATCTAGAAAAAGACCTCTGTTGTGTGAGATTAGTTTCCAAACACATGGCAGGTGGGACTGTACAATTTTTAGGTTTATTGTCTAAGAAGGACCATTTGTACATGGTCATGACATTGCCAGTGTTCACTGGACTCTTTGAAATTCATTGTTCAATTATAAATGGTTTAAGTATGCAGTGCAATTCACTGAAGTATTGCTTTAAAAGTTAGTTTTATATAATGCAAATACAATTTTCTATGGTATTCCTAAAATTGATATGGTACCATAATATTTATTGGGGTATTCAAAAAGACTTTGCCGAATGTGATTTCAATGAAATCACAAGGTTCAAAGGACTATTTCATACCAGTTTTTTACATTAGGATAACAGGCCTAGAGTAACTAAATGAGTAGGAATCTTACTGAAAAAGTTTCAAACTCTAATCACTACTAGCATTCGAGTGAAAATGAAAGAAAGCAAGTAGATTTGGCACAGTATATTAGTTAGTTTCCTGCTGCTGTGATAAAATGCCTGAGGAAATCAACTAAAGGAAGAAAGCTTTATTCCATGGAGGTTGTAGTCCATGATCAAATGGTTCTATGTTGCCTCAAGTCTCTGATGAGACTGAGCACTACTGTGAGAATCATATGCTAGAGTAAAGCTGCTCACATCAAGGCAATGAAGAACCAAACAGGGGGACAAAAATATATACTTCAAAGTCATCACCCTAGTGACCTATTTTTTCCAGCTAGAGCTCACCTTTGTAATTTCCAAGTAATCCATTAAGTCATGAAATTAGTCCACTGTTGAGTTGAGGGACCATCACATACCACCCACTCCATATATGACACTGTTGCAAGGACACTAACATTTTTTATAACACGTGAGCTTTGGGAGTATTCTTCCTATCCAAACTATAATTGTTTATGTATAATTCATACAGGAAGATAAGGGTTTTCTTTTGTTTTCTATTTGATACCAGTTTTTTTATTGTACACCTAAAGTTTTTGTTATTGTTCTAAGTATGCTGTGCTGGCTAATAACTTGTTGAAAAATAATGATTAATTTAAGACACATTCTATGCCTGAAAGTTTTTCTGGAGAAAAAGTTTAAGAAGCATGTATAATTAGGTCAAAAATGAAACAGGTTTAAAATTCTATAGTTGAGTTCAGAATATTCAAGTTACTTTATAAGATTTTCTGAGTAAAAGTGAATTAAACAGTTTGCTGAATAGATCCTACAATGGAGATAGACAGTGAAGCCCAATGTTAGAGTCCTTCTTTAATATACTGGCCCATCTCAAGAGTGATCATCAGTACCACAGTTTTAAAAATACAGATGGTAAGGGAAGCAAGTGAGGAAGATGGTGAGAGGGGGAGAGAGAGGGAGAAATACAAAAGAAGGACAAAAAGAAAGAAAGAAAAGAAAGGAAGAAAGAGAGAGAAGGAAGAAAGAAGGAAGAAAGAGAAGGAAGGAAAAAAGAAAGAAAGACAGAAAGAAAGAAAGAAAGAAAGAAAGAAAGAAAGAAAGAAAGAAAGAAAGAAAGAAAGAAAGAAAGAAAGGGAGAGAGAGAGAGAGGGAGGGAGGGAGGGAGGGAGAGAGGGAGGAAGGAAGGAAGGAAGGAAGGAAGGAAGGAAGGAAGGAAGGAAGGAAGGAAGGAAGGAAGGAAGAGAAAATGAAAAAGAAAGGAAGATAAAGTCTACAAGGATGATTGTAATTGAATATGCAAATTTTTGCAGCTGGAAGCTAATGATAAAAATGATATAATAGAGCCTGGATTAGCCAACAATGAACTCTCTTTTGTTACAGCTTTCAGCCTTGGAGAGGCAGATCTTTGACTTCCTCGGCTTCCAGTGGGCACCCATTCTTGGAAATTTCCTTCATATAATAGTTGTCATATTGGGTCTGTTTGGAACCATTCAGTATAGACCACGTTACATCATGGTGGTAAGTTATTTTTAATTGGTTATTTTATTTATTTACATTTCAATGTTGTCCCCCCTTCCCAATCTAACCCCTACAAAACTCCCATCTTATCCCCCCTCCACTATGCCTATAAGAGAGTTCTCTGCTACCCACCTACCCCCTCCCGCCTCTCCCTTGTAGCATCCCCTGTGCTGGACATCAACCTTCCACAGAACCAAGGGCCTCCCCTCCCATTGATGCTATATAAGCAATCCTCTGCTACATATGTAGCTGGAGCAATGAACCCATCCATGTATACTCCATGGTTTGTGGTTTAGTCCCTGGAAGCTTTTGCGAGGGAAGGTTTGTTAGTTGATGTTGTTGTTCTTCTATGGGGTTGCAATCCCCTTCAACTTCTTCAGTCCTTACCCTAAATCCTCCATTGGGGTCCCGGGGCTCAGTCCTAAAATTGGTTGTGAGTATCTGCATCAGTATTAGTCAGAAGCTATCTCCACTCTGTTGGGTATTTCAGCTAATGTCATCTTAGATGGGTCCTGGGAATCTCTCAGTTCTCTGCAGTCTAGGACTTTCTAGTGGTTTTCCCATTCCCTAACCTCACTAATAAATATTCTACTCATTTTCCTGATCCTCTGGACTTTTCTCCTGTCTCTTCCAATACCTGTTCCTGCCCACTTTTTACCCCTTCCCTTCTCTCTCATAGGACCCTCCCACCACCTACATCCTGTGAATATTTTGTCCCCCTTCTAAGTAATATTGAAGAATCCACACGTTGGTCTTCATTCTTCTTAAGCTTCATATGACCTGTGAGTTGTATTGTAGGTATTCTGAGCTTATAGGCTAATATCCACTTATCAACGAGTACATACCATGTGTGTCCTTTTGGATCTGGGTTACCTCACTCAGGATGATATTTTCTAGTTCCATCCATTTGCCTAAGATTTTCATGAAGTTATTACATTTAATAGCTGAATAGTACTCCATTGTGTAAATGTACCACATTTTCTGTATCCATTCCTCTGTTGAGGGACATCTGGGTTGTGTCCAGCTTCTAGCTATTACAAATAAGGCTGCTATGAACATATTGGAGCATGTGTCCTTGTTATATGTTAGAGAGTTTTTGGGGTATATGTCCAGGAGTGGTACAGCTGGGTCCTCAGGTAGCACTATGTCCAATTTTCTGAGGAACCACCAGATGGATTTCCAGAGGGGTTGAAACAGCTTGCAATCCCACCAGAAATGGAGGAGTGTTCCTCTCTTTCCACATCCTCATCAGCATCTGCTGTCACTTGAGTTTTTGATCTTAGCCATTCTGATTGGTGTGAGGTGGAATCTCAAGGTCATTTTGATTAGCATTTCCCTGATGACTAAGGAAGTTGAACATTTCTTTAGGGGCTTCTCAGCCATTTGAGATTCCTCAGTTAAAAATATACCCCACTTTTTAAGAGGGTTATTTGGTTCTCTGGAGTCTAACATCTTGAGTTCTTTGTATATTTTGGATATTAGCCCTCTATCAGATGTAGAGTTGGTAAAGAATTTTTTCCCAATCTATACATTGCTATTTTGTCCTATTGATGGTGGACTTTGATTTACAGAAGCTTTAAAATTTTATGAAGTCCCATTTGTCAATTTTTGATATTAGAGCCTGAGTCATTGGTGTTTCCCCTGTGCTAATGTGTTTGACGGTCTTTCCCACTTTTTTTTTTCTGTTAGATTCAGTGTATTTATGGAGGTGCTCTATCTACATGGACATGAGCTTTGTACAAAGAGATAAAAATGGATCCATTTGCATTCTTCTACATCCAGACTACCTGTTCAACAAGCACAATTTGTTGAAAATGCTGTCTTTTTTCCATTGGATAATTTTGAGTTCTTTGTCAAAGATCAAGTGACCATAGGTGTATGAGTTCATTTCTGGGTCTTCAATTCTATTCCATTGAACTGTCTGTCTCTGTACAAACACCATGTGGATTTTATCACTATTGCTCTGTGGTAGACCTTGAGGACAGAGATGGTGATTTCCCCAGTTCTTTTATTGTTGAGAATAGTTCTCACTGTAGTGGTTTGTTTGTTATTCCAGATGAATTTGAGAGCTACTTTTTCTATCTCTGTGAAGAACTGAGTTGGGATTTTGATGGAGATTGCACTGATTATGTAGGTTGCTTTTGGTAAGGTGGCCATTTTTACTATGTTAATCCTGCTTATCCATGAGCATCGGAGATCTTTACATCTTCTGATATCTTCTTCAGTTTCTTTCTTCAGAGACTTGAAGTTCTTGTCATATAGATCTTCACTTGCTTGGTTAGAGTCACATCAAGGTATTTTATATTATTTGTGACTGTTATGAAGGGTGGTGTTTCTCTAATTTCTTTCTTAGTCCATTCTATTTTGTGTTATAGTTTGAGAAGTATTAGTACTAGGTCTTCTTTGAAGGTCTGATAGAATTCTGCACTAAAACCACCTGGCCCTGGGCTTTTGTGGTGGGAAAACTTTTAATGAATGCTTCTGTTTCCTTAGGGATTGTGGGACTGTTTAGATGGCTTATCTGATCCTGATTTAACTTTACTCCCTGGCATCTGTCTAGACAATCATCCATTTCATTAAGATTTTTCCAGTTTTCTTGAGTATAGGCATTTGTAGTAGGATCTGATGATATTTTGAATTTCCTCAGACTCTGTTGTTATCTCTCCCTTTTCATTTCTGATTTTGTTAATTTGGATACTATCTCTGTGCCCTCTAGTTAGTATGGCTAAGTGTTTATCTTGTTAATTTTATCAAAGAACCAGCTCCACGTTTTGTTGATTCTGGGGGGAGTTCTCTTTGTTTCTCCTTGGTTGATTTCAGCCCAGTGTTTGATTATGTCCTGCCATCTACTCCTCTTGGGTGTATTTGCAACTTTTCGTTCTAGAGTTTTCAGATGTGGGGCTAAGCTGTTAGTGTATGATCTCTCTAATTTCTTTATGAAGGTACTCAGAGATGATTTTTCCTCTTAGCACTGTTTTCGGTGTGTCCCATCCATTTGCATATGCCATGCCTTCGTTTTAGTTACATTCTAAGTAGTCTATAATTTCTTTCTTTATTTCTGTCCTGACCAAATTATCATTGAGTAGAGAGTTGTTTAACTTCCATGAATATGTGGGCTTTATATTGTTTTTGTTGTTTTTAAAGACTGGCCTTAGTCTGTGGTGATCTGATAGAATGTGTGGGATTAATTCAATGTTCTTGTATCTGTTGAGGCTTGTTTTGTGTCTGTTTATATGGACAATTTTGGAAAAAATACCATGAGGTACTGAGAAGAAGATATATTCTTTTGTTTTAGGGTGAAATGTTCTTTAGATATCTGTCGAATCCATTTGGTTCATAACTTCTGTTAGTTTCACTGTGTCTCTGTTTATTTTCTCTGTCCATAATCTCTCTATTGGTGAGAGTGGGGTTTTGAAGTTTCCCACTATTATTGCATGAGGTTAAATATGATATGTGTTTTGAGCAAATATGGGTACCCTTTCATTTGAGGCATAGATGTTCAGAACTGAGAGTTCTTCTTGGTGGATTTTTTTCTTTAATGAGTATTGAAGTGTCCTTCCCCATCTCTTTTGATAACTTTTGGTTGAAAATCTATTTTATTGGATATTAGTATGGCTAGTCCAGTTTATTTCTTGGGACCATTTGCTTGAAAAATTTTTTCCAGCCTTTTACTCTAAGGTAGTATCTGTCTTTGCCACTGAGGTATGTTTCCTGTATGCAGCAAAATACTGGTTCTTGCTTATGTATCCAGCCTGTTAGCCTATGGCTTTTTATTGGGAATTCAGTCCACTGATGTTGAGACATATTAAAGACCAATGATTGTTCCTTCTATTGTGCCAGGGAAATATTAGTTATCCTCAAAAACACAGACAGGAGCCAATCTGATGCAACACACAGAAGGGTCTTTATTGTATTTGATCTAGCTAGCCCCACCCCCAATGCACCACTGTCATGCAGGATGATTTTGGTGGTGGGGAAGCCCCAAATGTCTATCAGAGCAAGGCTTTGGAGTAAGCAGCAAGCAGGGAGTATGTGTGCAAGTGTCTAATTGGAAAGTTACTGTGGCCTTTAACATAAATGGTTGGTGCTGGGTTTTGTATCTTAACTTTAACTCTTCTTCTCTTTGCATTGGTGGTAGTTAGGCAGAGGGTGGGCTTGTAACCTGGGGGTGCATGTTTGTTCAGGGAATAATCTGGAGACACTGGCCATGTTGAGGGTGTAACCTGGAGATGGTCTTATTGGGGATTCACCTAGAGACTGGAGCCAGACTCGGGTTTTGTTGGGGGGCAACATGGAAACTAATGCTTAGTACCAGCCTGTTAGTTTACCTGAATTCAATCTTAGGTCTGGTTCTTTAAAATGGAGTCTGAACTTAAAAGATTTGGCATCTCACTTCCTGATTTTTGTTGTTAGAGGTGGAATTATGCTTGTGTAGTTTTTGTACGTTCTTTTGGATTTGTTGTAAGAAGATTAATTTCTTGATTTTCTTGGCTGAAGTTTCCCTCCTTAAATTCCCTTCCTCTGTAGGAATGGTTTAGTGGAAAGATATTGTTTAAATTTGGTTTTGTCATGGAATATCTTGGTCTCTCCATCTATAGTGATTGAGAGTTTTTCTGGGTACAGTAGCGTGCACTGGCATTTGTGTTCTTTTAGGGTCTGTATGACATCTGCCCAAGATCTTCTGGCTTATAGAGTCTCTATTGAAAAGTTTGATGTAATTCTGATATGTTACTTGACTTTTTTTCCATACTACTTTTAATATTCTTTCTGAGTTGTGTGCATTCAGTGATTTGATTATTATGTGATGGGAGGAATTTCTTTTCTGGTCCAATCTATTTTGCATCCTATATGCTTCTTGCACATTTATGGGCATCTCTTTTTTTAGTTTAGGGAAGCTTTCTTCTCTGATTTTGTTGAAAATGCTTACTGGCCCTTTGAATTGGGAATCTTCTCTCTCTTCTATTCTTATTATTCTTAGGTTTGGTCTTTTCTTTATGTCCTGAATTTCCTGGATGTTTTGGGTTAGGAGCTTTGCAAACACTTTGTATGTTCTTTAACTGTTGTGTTAATGTCTTCTGTGGTATCTTCTACACCTGAGATTCTCTTTTCTATCTCTTGTATTCTGTTGGTGATGCTTGCATCTATGACTCCTGATCTCGTTCCTAGGTTTTCTATCTCCAGGGTTGTCTCCCTTTGTGATTTCTTTATAGTTTCTATTTCCGTTTTTAGAACCTGGATGATTTTGTTCAATTCCTTTACCTGTTTGTGTTTTCTTTTATTTTCTTAAGGGATTTATGTGTTTCCTTTTCAAAGGCTTCTACCTGTTTACCTGTGTTCTCCTGTATTTCTTTAAGGGAGTTATTGTTATCCTCCTTAAGGTTCTCTATCATCTTCATGAAATGGGATTTAGATCAGAATCTTGCTTTTCATGTGTGTTAGGGTATCCAGGGCTTGATGTGGTAGAGAACTGGGTTCTGATAGTGCCATGTGGCATTGGTTTCTGTTGTTGTGTTCTTGCTTTTACCACTGGCCATCTGGTTATCTCTGGTATTAACTGGCCTTGCTCTCTTTGACTATAGCCTGTCCCTCCTCTGAGTCTAGATATGTTGGGACTCCTTGCGTCGGGTTGTCTCTGGGTGTGAGAGGGCTTCTGGAGCACCTGATTTGTGAGTCTGGCTGTGGCAAAACTCCTGGCAGTCTTGATGACTCTGGATGTGGACAGGTTAGGGGTGCTGGAGCACATGATTTGCTCCCCTGCACAGTTATGGACCAGAAGGAACATGTGTCTCTGGCAGGGAGGAAGGTCCTGTGTCCTCTGGGCCCTTGGGGGTGGGAAGGTGTCCTAGTTAGTCCAGGTATTGGGGCCAGAGGGCAGACTTACCTGTGAGCCTGGGGTCAGAATTTCTGGTGGTCAAACTGTCTCTGAGTGTGGGTGGGGTTGGTGGGTGGGGGTGGTGGAGGACACAATCTGCTTCCAGGTGCAGTATGAACAAGAAAGAAGGTGTGTCCCTGAAAGGGCACCGGGTCTTGTGTCTTCTGGGCCCCAAGGGCAGGGTCCCAGTTAAGCCAGGTATTTGGGCTGGTGGGGAACTCACCTGTAAGCCTGGGGGTATCAGTACTCCTGGGGATCATGCTATCCCTAGGTGTGGAAGAAATGTAGTGTAGTGAGTATTCTCATGTCTCTTCATATAAACACCATGATCTTCCTATGAAAAATGAAAAATCAATAAAATAACTTGGGAGCACTTTAAATGACATGGTATTTCTGCTCTTCCTCTGAAATGCTCAATTTTGGAATAAACCACAATCTGTAAAACTGAAAATTCGAAGAATACTTCACCTAGAACAAAGCCATGCTCATAAGTCTTAGATGGCAGAATCATTCACGGTATAATGAATTTAAGACACAGTTTGGATAGAGTAGAAGGCTTGATGAAACACTTGATGCTATAGTGAGATTTAGTATACATTCATAGTTCGTCAGTGTATTCAGGTATCATTAAAATTCAGTGAAACCACAACTAACCATAGAAACAAATCTGTCTAGAACATTGATTTAATCATTGATCATAGTAATGCATCATTTTCATTAATATAGGGATGTATAACAGCATTAATACAATGGTGTTTAGTATATGCTCATTTTTTTTGTTGTTTCCAGATTGTTAAAATTGAATGTGTCTCACTTGTCAAGGTACACTTCAAGCATTTATCTGTCTTGCATGTTATGTCAAGCATGGCCAGACTACTGTGTTTCAAGGTGCTTGTTGATGTGCACAATGTAGCCTACATGTAACTGATGGCATTCACAGTCTTTAGGTGTCATTTCCATAAAAAGAAGACAGCAATATGGGCTACTTTTATGGAAAGTCATGAATTATACTTATGTACATGATTTTAAGTAGGACTATTATCCTCCAATATGGCCATCAAACCTATAAATATAAAATATACCATAGAATTTTTGCAATGTTGTGGATTTACCACATTAGAAAAAAATGACTTAAATATCTCCTCTTTAAATTTTATTAAGTCCAATCTGTTTACACACAAAAACCATCATTTGCTTTGAAAAATATAGCCATTACATAATTGTAATATCAAGATAAAACTAGTTGTATCTTTGTTCATTTTATAGAAGTAAAGATTTGGAACTCGTCAAGGACTAAAGAGTATTTGATGGCCCTCATTTTGCTGTGGGGCTAAGCAGTTCCTCTTCAACTTTTCAATATCATCTGAGCTATTATATGATTTATTACAAAGAAATTTCCTGGGGATAGAATATGGCATAAGATGCCTTAGTATCTGCAGAATAGTAAGTTATTGATTAAACTTTAAATAGTAGTAATGTCAAGTGACTTTGTTTTTTGCTATTGTTATTCTAAAGCCCCAGGACTAAACAGGTATGTATACATTGAAGCTGCAGATATCTATTGGAGATACTGTCTAGTCCTGGTGACTTTGATATTCTAAATGTACCCTTTCTCCTTAACCACTGCTTGATTGAGGTTTCTGCTGTATTTCGTCTATGTAAGGGGTTTTCTGTGATCTCTCAGTCTTTGACTTTCCCAGGAAGTTTGTCTGCGCTTTCCTAAATTGTTAACTAAAACCTATCATAGGCTTCCTGAGAGGTTAAGATTAAGAATATCCCTGATCTCCTGACCAAGTTTATGTCTGACAATAACTCCCGTTTTCTCTTCCTTCCCCTTTCACTTGATCTCCTAAATTCCTCTCTCTCTCTCATTGATCCTTCTCTCCTAACATCTTTTTTCTTTTATTGATTTATTCATTCAAATGTCTGTCATTTACTTACAATTAAAAGTCTCACATTTATTATATGTGGAGCACAAGTAACACTGTCTTGAGCTTCTCTTCCTCTTGTAGTCCAGAAGGAAATTGTCTTTATGCTTCAGATTCTGGTCTCCTTTTGCTGCCACTGAAAAGCTGCTGCCCGCTGAGTCACTCATGTGACCTATAGCACAACCATTTTCTATACGTTTTAATATTAAAATCCATTTCAAGGTTACTAGTTGTAGGGTCAAAAGAAGGTACACACACACACACACACACACACACAAACACACAAACACACACACAGAGAGAGAGAGAGAGAGAGAGAGAGAGAGAGAGAGAGAGAGGAACTTTAGAGGAACACACAGTTGACTTGTGTGTTCATAAGACAATGGAAAGCTAGCACACAATTGCAGTAGTGCAGTAACCTTCCTCAACTATTAAAGGAACCATTGTAACAGACATATCATTCTTGTGATTCTTTAGTCATTTGTCTCAAATAAGAAATGCGTTAATTTCATTTCCTATGACAAAATACATTGCCATAAGCAACTTATGGGGCAGAGAATTTGTTTTAGCTCACAATTCCATGTTATAAGCGACCACTGCTGGAAAGTTAAAGTGTCAAGAACTTGAAGTAGTAACATGTCTAGAAGAGAGAACAGTCAATTAAGACATGCACGCCTGTGCTCAGCCCACTTTCTTCTTTTTTATATAGTCTAGGACTTTTGTGCTGAGTCTTTTCACATTAATTTAAGTGATTGAAATAGCTCCTGACAGACATGCCCATAGGCTAGCTAATCTAAACCATCCTCCACCAAAATTCTTTTTCCAGTTGATTCTACATTATGCCAAGTTGACAATTAAAACTTACTATCATGGGCAATTTGTAGCCACGTGGGAATTTGGATCTTCTCATAGGCAATAGTAATCTGCGGTTGCCTGAGAAACAGATCAGGACTCGTTCTAAGGTCAGCATTTACATCAGGAACAACTTAAGGTTTCAAATCTGGTGACAGAACTTCAAGAAGCTAGTAAGAGTTGTCAGACCAATACACCTCTGGCTCACCTGCTCCCTGCTAGGTCCCATGAGCAAGTTACTTAGCCATCTAACAAGTCCCTCTTCACCTATACCTTAAGGATGCTAAAACAGACCTCACCGAATTCTTGGGATGATTAACTCACATGAGGCATTTGGCATGTATCTTTTGCTTTCCCAGCAAATGATTGCTTACTTTCCTCTTCCCTAGGACATTCGTTAAAGATGCTGGCATACCTAAAACTTCCTTTTCCTTACTGGGTGTAAAAAGGGAGGAAGGAAGCAAAGCAAAGAAACCAGAAAGAGAAGCAATGCATGCGACGCCCAAGGAACCTTGTGAACTGATTGAGTGTAAGAGGGAAAAAAGAGTATATGTATGCATAGCCTCTCCATCACACTCAGTGTTCTCAAAGATTCTGCCCAATAAAGAACATGTGCAATGTGAACAACTTATTAATCATGCTCATGACACAGAAACAAGGAGCAGAGTGATTAATCATTAAACTTCGTAGAGGAATATGTATTCAAGGAAATGCTCAACTGGGCCAAAGATACCAGGCAAGGCTGTGGGAGAAAGAGGCTGGAGAGGTAGGCAGGAACAGAGGGCATGTGAGCAAAGGTGCCAGTCACAGGCTACTCCAGTCTCTTCTCCGGGCTCAAGCATTCTTCAGGCTCTAGCTGGCTCTTCTCACTCCAATATCACAGCATTTTCCAATGGAGCAGGAACCTACTTCCCTCACCTTCTTCCTTTGGTAGAGAGCCCCTAAAAAGACGGAACCCACTTTATATGCATTCGTTTCTAGTCACCAAGACCTACTAGAACATAATATTCGGTGTCTTAAGTGAATGAATTGAAGCTATAGCTTTGAACTTATAAGTGTTCTGTGATGATTCCAGTCCAGAAATCCTTTCAATTCCTTCTACCCTGAGGATTCACACCAAAGATCTCAGCTTGCGGGTATTTCTGCAGTGAGCCTAACACTTCCAGAACCTTATCAGACATTTCATGACACACTTCAGTCCTTTTGTATCACATACCATAGCTATACCACGGTTGCAGTTCAACATTTAGATTGCAGGAGGTTTTATCTCAAAGACACGTCTGCCATTCTTCATGCCCCCTTCTTTTTATATGCCAATTACACTTAGTCCACCAAACTAACAAGTACTTTGGAACACCAACACAAAGTCCATGCTAAGTGCTTACTCAGAAACTAATAAGGTATGCTGTCTGTTGCTGCAGCAACTAAGTGGAGCTCAAAATATAGCAATACAGGGGTTAAGTTTCTACCATTTCTGACAGTGAGGCCATACTTGACCTCAAAGAACTAATCACCCTTGTAAAAAAGGTTTGGCTAAATGGATATGTGGAAGAAGCTCTTCAGCATCTTTCATCAAATTTCCAAAATACATAGAGCATGAAGTCAAGCTAGAGAAAATTGCTTTTCTTCTCTCTAAGGTCTTTTGTCCTCCTTGCAGAGACCTCTGGTGTTTCCTGTAGTTCATAAGCTCCTCTGTCTTCTTAGGAGCACATTCTGAATCTTCCCCCTGGAATGACCTGTTCTCGTATCTTCTGGGGAAGTTTGTAATCCTTCAACTAAATTGGCACTTAGTAAATGTCTACCCTATTCTATTCACCTAGAGAGGACTAAGTAGCTAGTCCAAGCTGTTAGTACTGATTCTGCTCACTTTCTTCTTTGCCCTAATTATCCCAGTTTCCTCCCTTTCACACTGTATTCAGCTTTGCTCTTGAAAGCAGAATTGTAGCCACCCACTGCTGTACTCTCCTCAAGCTTAATGTTTGAAGAACATTATGTTTGAAGAAAAAGTAAATAAATATAAGGGTTTTAGATGAAGTGACTTTATTTCACCTATTATTGGCTGTGAAGCCTTGGAATATTTGTTTGATTTCATAGCTGCCATATTTACCTCCTTTATAAAACCCAATTCATAGATTTGTTGGAGTCAGAATGTATGTGGCAGGTTTTTCCTGGCCTTTACCTAGACCAAATCATGAAACATGATTGAACTGTTACTATTCATTACTTTTATATTTGCCTTCAATCTGACTTTCTTTTACTAGTAAGGTTCATAAATAGCAAGTTTTCCTTAAGGTTCTTCTCACAAAAATATTAAACCCCAGGACATAGCAGAACAGTGTAAAAGCAAAGAGCCTACCCCATTTATTTCATACCGTATTGTGAGCAAACGTTGTGGTAAATGCATACTGATGAGGAAAGAAGAAAATGGCTGTCCAAAATGATCTTATAAAACAATCCATGTTAAAGACTAATGCTCAATGGTGGAAATACAGACTGGAAAACGTACAAAGTTTATTTCAATTACCAAATGCTTAAATATCCTCATAAGGTGAGGACATGTTTAGGAAATCACATAAAACCATACATTGTCTGTGGGACCTAAAAGATGTGTGCTGAGTTTAAAGAAACTGGAGAGGGAGAGATTATGCACAGGTAATTTTAACACGGAAAAGTCAAGTCATTCACACTTCAGTTTGCATGACCTACATAGATACACAAGCCTGATGCCATGCTCCGTACTAACCAAAAGGCATTTGTCAAAAATAGAAAGCCATCTTGCACTATAATTACCATGTCACCTGAATTGTTAGTAAAAGCAACCCATTTCAAAGACAATGTGCAGTGGATTGTCAGTCTCAAAGGTGTTGACTTAGTATTTCTGACTAGATAAATACCCATCCACAGATTCGTTTTGCAAGAGTTCTCTTTTGCATATTTATGATCCTATGTGGTCTATTAACTGCATATTGAAGTGTATCATGTATATCCCACACAAACCAAAATTCAATCATAAAGGCATCATTCTCAACCAGCAATATATTAGAAGGAACTCTATCCATCTCTCATACAAACAAAAGTTTGTAAGATTCCTACCATGTGTGACAGTGTCTTACAGAAATTATATAAATGAACTATATTTTTAGTAAAATGGTCCTTTGATTCATTTGTTATCTGGTGAGTTGAAAAACTTAATGAAGGGTCAATTTACAGTTAGAGTCCTTTTCCTAAGATGGCCTGCAGTAAAGCCTACCAAATGAAGCATGCTGACTCTGGAGCACTGCCAGATTTCATAGGACATCTCTGACACGCTATAGAAAATCAAAGGTTGACCCATTCTACAGGGGCTTAATATGGTGATTTGAGTGCTATGCCCCCTGGAAAGTGCCTAGTACAACACTAGGAATACAGCCTTTATTACACTCAAAGGTGTAGACGTAGGCAGATGCCATCAGTGTCTGTGAAAGGTCAGGAACAGAATCTATAATACAACTTGTAGGAGATCCTTATTTCCCTTCAGTCATTGTTTGTGCTATGAGTTTTTTAAAGGGCTAGTCTTATTGTACCTCTGTTATACTCTGGACATTGTCAATACTTACTGGGTTAGAGCTGAGTTATAATAATTAGGAATTAAATGACTTTTCTAGGGATGTAGCTCTGTGATACAAACTTGCCTAGGGTCTGGAAGGGCCTGCTTCAGTTCCCAGTACAGGAAAACAAAAACAAACTAGCAAAAACCCCTGTTATGGCTTAGTCTTGCTTCATTAGAAGTTGGTTATTGGTCACGTGGTTATTGACATTGCTGGCCTGCTCTGATACAGGTATGTTTCATTTCGTACTCTCGGATTAGCAACACATCTATAGTTTTTTGTATTTGTGATGTTTAAAGATAGCCCATTAAAGTTGCCTTTAAGATGTGTTCAGTATTCATTTGGATGGTGCGTAGTTTAGAAAAGTGTGTTTGACTGTATTCACAATAACTGCAAACACATAAACCAGCACAACCTCTCATGCTCATATGACATCTTTAACTGGTTTTAGTGTAAATCCACAATGATTGCGGAGCTTTAAGTAACTTTATTACCTTGTTTTGCAAAAAGCAAAATATTCTCAGAAAAGAGAAATATTACATCACAAATATCCATTCACAGTTTACACACTGACATGAGATCATTTTGAAACACTTTAAAATCATAAATGGCATATTACACACAAACAATTTTAGTGTATATCTGATAAGGTCATGATTTTGAAAAGTACCTAATGTTCATATTTTTATTATTTGACACCGGATAAAATTATGAAATAATTTCAAATTTTTATCTTAGAAATTGGGTACAATGATTGCAATCTACTGATAGAAATGATTTAACTCAAATGCCTATTTCAACACTTCGTAGATTTTTTTTTTTTTGCCAGTACAGTAAGATGAGAATACAAACAACTATATTTCATCAGTCAATGGTCCTTAGAGCATAAACTGTCTGTACTTGTCTAGGACTCTGTCTCTCCATTCAGGGGTCTGATCTGAACCACATTAAATCACATCAGCTAGTGCTCTTATTGATGTTGTTTCTGACCTTTCACAGCAGGATGGGAATGAAAGGTATTTTTTATAATAGAAATCAGCTATTTGTTTGCTCTGTCTCTTAGTTATTAATTTCTGGGATTTTAAGGAAATTTTATGCACTCATTCTTTCACTACTTGATTACAGGGGTATGTGCTCTACTCTCGGCAAAATAACACAACAGAGGAGTGTTTAGTAACTTCTCTCCAATATCCATTTTCAAAGTCTTCATTCAGAGATATGGAAGTTAGATTTTGTCAAAATTTCTGAAATTAGACAATTTATACTCATGAGTTGGATATTTTCCATCTAATATATCTGAATATTTAGTTATATTTATGTAAGTGGCCAGATAGAAAGATAAAAAAATAGATAGTACATAAATTTGTAGACTGGTAAAACAGATTGATGGTTCCCGGAAAACTACATAACCATGTTATCGTGAAAAGATAATATACAGAAAACAGAAACATGCAAGTACTTGGATTTAATTTGTACCTATAAATCAAAAAAGGATTTTAGAATTCTAGGTTTCCAGCCATCCATTAACAACAATGGGAACCATCATTGGATTTTTAATGTTTAAGTCTTAGAGTACTTCATAAAAAATGTTTTTTAACTCAATATTGCCTATTTACTTACAAAAGACTTATATTTGTTAACATTTCTATTACTAATTTATTTCAAGTATGTGATTTTCATCTCCACTTTTTCTTTCTTTTTCTCAACCCTTCATATTCAGTATACAGTATGGACCGCCCTCTGGGTCACCTGGAATGTGTTCATCATCTGCTTTTATTTGGAAGTAGGAGGCCTCTCTAAGGTAAGCCTGAGATGTCTTTGAAATGCACTTTGAAAGAATATAGTTATAAATTAACTACTATGATAGACATTTTTATTATAATGCTTGAGTGGAGAAATATAGAATGTTTATACACAGGGCTAAATTAAAAAATAGTCTAAGGTGGCCTGTGGTACCTATCACATCACTTGGAAGGTTGAGACAGGAGGATCATTTTAAGGTCATACTTGGTTGCCTAATGAATTCAGAGTCAGCATCTGTTCTGTGCGATCGTGTTTAAAAACTAATGTCTCTATTCTATCATGAGAAAGTGATATTGTAGAAAAGCATGCTAATATAAAGGACTTTCAAAATCATGGCTTCCATTTTGTTTGTTATAGTGAAATTTGAAATTGAGGCTCATCTTCTAGTCAATTTTCACATGCTTGATGAATACATAGTATTACAGCGACTGCATTCCTATATATTAAAGCAAAGGGGGCTATGACCATTCATGCTGAGAGTAGGATAAGGGTTGTAAAGAATGGAAGTTCTTTAAGTACAGCCCCACGTGCTAACATGTGAACACATGGGTGTGGTGTTTTCTGTTCTGAGGTCCTCATCAGACAGAAAACTCTGTTCTTAGGGCAACATGGTATCATGTTATTTCTGTCTGCTTACAATTCTTATTTTCATCAGGCTTTCTGAAAATATATATTTTGATTGTTACAAAAAAATAATTAAAAGTGTGTTAAATTTCTAATTACTTGTCTTAAAAATAATATCTGACATGCTATTCACTGTAAAGAAAAAAATAACAAAATAATTTTAAAATTTTATAAGGAAATGTATTACTTTTAAATATTTTATTATTAAATAAATTTGAATTATTTACTATTTACTGTCTGAAATTGTACACAGAATATGGTCCTATACTTGCATTTGTGGTCCTGACCTTACAACTCTATCTTAATGACCAAAGACACTTTTAGAACTCTTGGACTTGAAGTCCATATTAAAGAAAGCATGTCAGATTCAGCTAAGGGAGTGGAGATCATTGGGAGATTTACGCTAGCACCTTTAGAAGTCATTTGATTCTTCTTTCTATACTATAGTGACTTTAAATTAAAGCTTGTCATCATTTTCCCATTGGAGAGTTCAAAGACCAGAAATGGCAATTGTGCTACTAAGACCCAGACAAAAGCTGCTGCAGACTTCTTGATAATTTATGCTACTGATTGTTTGTCACCACTAAAGTCTAGGACATAAAGCTTGACTAGACTCTGCATCCAGGTGTCGTTGCCTATCAGTGTAGATTATAGGTCATTTTAAATTGCAAATATGATTAATAAAAGAGTAATGAGCACTAAGTTAAACACAGTATTAACCTTTAATTTTCTATGTTGTAACTGGAATGGTCACTTTAATACATAGATATTTTCCTTTCAGTGGGTGGAAACTGTCTTTTATTTCCTTCATTACTAATTTATTTGAAATAAGTTAGAAGACAGGAAGTTTGCCCTGAGGAATTGGCATAGCAGTGCTTTGAAAGAATACAGAGTTCCAATAACAAGCATTTAGTTCAAGTTTCATCTGTAGCACTTACTGTGAACTGTAAACGAACCATTGTTCCCTTGTGATCCTGTGAAAGCATCCTAACAGGGCCAGTGTTGCCAGTAATGGTGATAGCAAATTTTAGTTCCATTTATGTTTATCAGATGTGGTAACTCTGTAAGCTTCAAAACAACTCTATGGAGTGATAAAAATAAATATCAGCAGTCATTTGCTCTGCACAAGTCCAATTACCTATTATTGCTCAAGATTATTTTTGTCAACTGTCCTTCATAACTGCTTTTTTCTAGCCCCTAAGTGTATGTCAAAGTATTTCTTTTTCTTTTTATTCTCGTTTTTACTTTTTTTTCTGGTCCCCTTTTTTTGGATATTAGTTAGCAGGATATGAAAAAGCCATGAACAGGATGAGAGCTGGGCAGATAGTCACGTTCAGGAGTATCCACATAGGTCCCTCCTTGATGAAACTAGCATCATGGCTCATGTTTGAGTTCCTTATAAGAATAACATTAGCTGAGAAATACATAGGAAGCCAGCCCCGTGTTGAACCCAACAGGTTGCTGTACTTGTCATCTTGTCTTTTCATTCTAAACCCATTCAAAAATCCATTAAGCTGTCAGCACATATTTCTGGTTAAAAGGATGTGGGAGTCCAAAAATAATATTCTTAATATGTTCTGTTAACTTTTAAAGCCTTTCTGGCTAGCCACAGTTTAATCTCAAATGGAGCCTACAGAAATCTACTGTGAAAGAGTAAAGTTAAGGACCCTTGACAAGAAATACCCCTGCCAAGCTTCCTGCTGTATTCTGTTTTTTAAGAAACCCCTCCTCCATATGGGAAAGTTTCTGTATTAAACTTATTATAGAGTGTTCTCCATCATCTGCTAGTCCTGTGATTACCCATGTTAGTTGATTAACAGAAGCTACCCTGTACCTTTAGTTTTACCCAAACATACATTCTGGAACAAAGAACCTGTTGAGCTCATTTTTCTGGGGAAATGTACAGTAAGATTTATTCATACCCGAAAGAGTGCAGCAATGTGTCAAAGAAACAGTTCTGTTCATGTTCAGCTTAATGAACCTGTTTCATCCAGGGTTTCCCAGAGAAACAGAATGGCTAGGATGAGCATACATTACAGAAGGGATTTATTATATTGGCTCACACAAGTCAGGCTGGGCAATAACCCTCTGCATGCTCGAAGGGCTGAGAACATGGTAATTGCTCAGTTGGTAAGAATGAGTGCCTCACAGTCTCCATCTGGAGAGCAACAAGTCTTCAGTTCAAATCAAAAAGCAAAGAACTCAGGTTCGGATCTCACAAGAGAGATGCAGCAGTCATGGCAGGCATGGAGGAGATGCATGTCTCAGCAGGGCAAGCAGGCAGGTAGGTAAAAAGCGGTGGCATTTCCTCCAGACCGGGCTGCTGCTGGAAGACACTCTTCACCCTGACGGAGGATCTCCCTCTGAAATTAATCCTTCCAAAAAATACCCTAATGAATTACACAGATGTGTCTTGTACTTGACGCCAGATCCAATAAAGTTGACAAGATTAACTAAGAAAAACTAATGACTTTATTAGAATTGCTTACACAAGGACAGGCAAGACAAAGGTGGCTGAATGACTGAAGAGTCTCACCCCAACATAAGTGACTCACAGAACCATATCACTGGAATTCTCAATAGATGTCACAGGCATTTATCCACCTCATCATCTTTATCCCCTAAGCATCCATTTGCTATTTGTATAACTTTGAGATTGGGCCTTGTGCTTCCCTTAAGTTTGCCGAGTTTCCTGGACTTATGAGTTTCACAAGTCTCTGTGTCTCCCTGCTTGGACAGAGGAATATTTCTATCTCTAAGAAACAGTTACAGAATAGAATCTTCCTGTATACACTGAACCCAGAGAAATCTTCACGTTGTGTCTGTGAATGTAGTAGTCATTCTACTGTGGCATATGGGTGATTACTTGGTACTCCTAAAGAAGTAATGATACTATGAGAACAAACAGGGAGGCAGGGAGCCCTTGTTTGGTACAAACAAAATGACAGTGCAGTAAGGTAAATTAAAAACCATGCATGAAGTATATAGGTGACATATAAATAGACTAAGCATAATAGTTAAAGACAGATTATAATATTGGACTTTTAAAAAGACAAGACTCCATGTTACTAATGTAAATAAATTTATATGTATACATCCAGTGGACATTAAAAGTTAGGAAGAACAGGATATAAAAAGACAAGTAGAAGAAAATCTTTGTAGTCCTATTAATATCATAAAATCTCAGTCAAATATCCTAATACACATAAAAAGAGATGTTTTATAGTAAGTATACAAGTATAAATTCATCAGTGAGACATAATAATACTTAAACATATCAAATCCCAAATTCTTATTTGCATGAAACAAAGAGAGAGAAATTGAGAAGATGGAAACAAACACGGAAAATTTACCAATTCTTTTATGCTTACTAATATAAAACAGAAATAATTCAATAGAAATAAAAACTTTGTACAATCTGTACGACCAATGTATGTACTGTATTACTGTCAAAACCAAATAGATGTGCATTTTATTAAAATGTGGACAAAAATGATCAAAATGGTATTCTGGGTCACAAAACGCCTCATAAATCCAATAACAAATAGTGCAGAGTGCTCTTTGCCACAAACAAAACAGTGACCTGAAATAGATAGTAGTTAAAATCTCTAGAAAGTGTTTAAATATTTTGAAATCAAGGCAGATTATTTTAAATAATCTACAAATCATGGTGTGAATTTGGAGTAATTTAAAATAATTTTAAAGAACATAATAGAAAACAGATTGTATAAACAAATCCAGGCAGTGCTCAGAGACTATATATTACAGCAAATATTATTACAAAGGGAAGTTTTAAACAATATTTTTAACCATTGATCTTAGGAAAATTAAGCTGTGTGTGATCCCTTACTGTGTTGCTTTAAGCTAATAAATGAACATCTAACTCTGAGATAGATCAAAGAGCAACTCAAATTCCCATTGTCACTAAGAAGTCACAACTATAGATGATACAGACATAGAAAAACACCAATAACATTGGCATTTTAAAAGAAATGAACTGATTTTTTAACAGAGTAACAGCAAGGATATCATAACTAGAAATAGAAAAAAAAGCCAACCAAAACGTAGCATTAAAAAAGCTTTAAAAAAGAACCTCAAGAACACACAGAACCAAGATAAATATGGCAAGCAGTCAGGGTAATCTTACTTCACTTTTTTAGGTAATGAAGAATAAAACATTTGCGAGATACATTTAGGGTATCACATGATCCTGCTATTACATACTATGTGAAATCTGTGTTGTCACTGAAACCCTAATAGTCCTTGAGTATCTCCCCAGGAAAAGTGACATTGTAAAGTTAAGTTACATTACTGAGTGTTTTTGAAAAGCTATTTAATTAACTTAATGACATCCAACTGCATATTGCTACTAAATTCTTGTGTAGCTTTAAATTTTGCATAATGTCACATAATATACACGATATGAGAGTACATAGTTTTCATACCTATTCTTTGCAATTATGAATGTCTTAATTACGGTTGCTGTTGCTATGATTAAGTACCATCACAACAGTAAATAGGCGAAGAGGATTTATTTGGTTTACACTTCCACATCACTGCTTATCAGTGGCGGAAATGAAAACAGAACTGAAGCAGGGCAGGAACCTGGAGGCAGGAGCTGTTGCAGAAGCCATAGAGGAGTGCTGGTTACTGGCTTGCTTTCCTGCTTTTTTATTAACTCAGGACAAACCATCTAGAGATGGTCCTACCCAAAATGGACTAGGCCCTCCCAATCAATCATTAATAAAGAAAATGCCCTACACAGTTGCCTACAATCTGAACTTATGGAGTCACGTTCTCAATTGCTATTCGTTCCTCTCTGGTAAGTATAGATTGTGTCAAGTTAACATAAAACTAGCTAGCACAGTGAAATATAAACTAGGTTCCTTTCCTCAGAGAGGTGGGGAGGGTGACGCTAACTTCAACTGAAAGAACTTATTTTATCTTGCTTAATTATTCAATATTTTTAAAATAGTATACATTATTCAATGTACTCAGGTGTCAACTTCTTTTGCTCTTTTTATTAGTAATTTGTACCTTTTACACTGTGTTATAGCATGACGTTTTGAACTGTAGTTCTCTGGAGCTTAGTTTTTCTGAACTATGCAAAGTGACTATCTAACATACCTTCCACAGAGTCAAACCCATAGTATAAATCGTGTTTACTGAGTAGATTTGGTACTGATTTGTGCTGCTGATTTTTATGAAATAATAAATGTTATGTGACTTGATATAATACCATCATGAATGCCACATTTCTCTTTAAATGATATTAGTTTGTTTATTATTTATGTTGTAGAAATTCTCTATAATCCAACATCCTCTTTGTCTGTGATTTGGCCTCATACATTCACAGAATTTTCTTTGTAGGGTTATATTTGAACAAATGTGTTTCAAACATACACATACACACACATGCCTCATTTTATCTTTATTTTACTGAACACATTGAACTTTTAAGTAATGTAGAATATGTGAGGTAAAACTTTCATATGAGAAGTCGGGAAAGCAATCGTTAGTAACAGAGAACTAGCAACTAACTGGTAGGAAGACAAACAATGAACATTTTAAAAGGGGGGAGGGTAGCAATAAAAGTGATAAAATTATGCTTTGCTTCAAAACCTACCTTCCCTCAAAATTACCCTTCGCGGGCTGTCAAGATTCCTGGGTTCCACTGGACAGAGGCCTTCTTACTATGACCCATGCAGGGAGAAAGCTGAAAAGACAGAGACTCAAATAAACAAGAAGCTAAAGAACAGGGTTCAGAAACATTCAGAGGATCCGGAGCAGTGACAGCTGTAATAGAAAGCTACTGCTTAGATGGAAAAAAAGGCCCAGCTGCTGTCCATCTGTTCATGCCGTACATTACTAAGGTGTGACGGGGGAGGATGTGACTGTCCCATCTGGGGCCACCATCTGCTGCTTTGCCAGGGCAAGGCAGAGTCTGGATTAGAGGTCTAACTGGTTACACAAATCCATGTCTTTTCAAAAAAGGAATCGATACATACAGGCTCCAAAGACAGGGACAACTCAGGTCATCCTGAAGCTCAGTCTGACTGTTCTTACTAATGAATAGCACACACTCTCATGAATGATGAGACACCTGTTAAATTCTTACTAGACCTGGATAGCAGTTTCAGATGCTCACTTTGCATTGACCTCTTGTACCACCCATCCCTGCAGCAGGTATCTGCCACTATGCTCTTGAACACATTGATGCTCTCCACATCTTCTAGCCCTTGAAGGTGATGGATGCTTTGTTTTTGAAAATCACTGTATATGGGCAACCAGAAGTGTTTGTATAATATCATTGTCTGGAGGTGCAGTTCCCTTTCCTACAAAACCAGGAAACCCACAGCAATCATGGTATTATGTTGTTGGAAGAACTGAATGACATAATACTGTGTGGAGATTAGAAAGGACCTTGTCGTATCATGAGGTCTCAGGAAATGATAGTTCTTTATTGTCTTCATGGTCATCTTTATAGTTCTGGAAGAAATTAATAGACATTGAGATCTTTGAGGGTATATATGTATTATCCTGCAAGAGATATCCAATGTAAGTCTTTCATACTAAGTGGTTGAGGGAAGTATGAAGCAGTCCCTTTTGAGAGGTTCTAAGCTTTGGACATTAACTTCTCAGCTGCATTGCTGTTAGTTAAACATTCCCTTCAACATGTAAACAGCTTCTTGATCTAACCTGCAAGCAGGTTTTCTCAGTGTTCTTTCTGCTCCCATTTGAAGTGCTTCAAGCACCTTTGAGAGCCCCTGTGGTTGATTTTATGTCTTTTTTTCTTTAGATCAATAGGAGGACAATTAATAACTTAATGCCACTTCTTTGGAATTTAGAAGAATTGAAACAATTTTTCTCCTGAGGAATATATTCAGAACATAAATGCAAAAACCTTTCTCATTTTCTATCACATTCTTGAATCACTAGGGTCCTGGAACCTGGAAGAGGACAACAAGGGAACAAAGAAAGGATAGATACAGAAACAGAGAAATGCTAGTATTGGGTGGTCTGTCCTCTCTAGTGGAAACACATCTCTCAATATATACAAATGGGCCAGAGGAAAGATTTTCAATCCCTCTGAGCCTCTCCTAGGAAAGGGTTTGCCATTTCCATGAGGCTGAGGCACAGAAGTCCTTGACATTATTCTGCTTATGATAACACATGCATTTACTCAGGATTTCACTCAATCTCTACAGTTTTCTACCTTTAAAAATATTGAAAGTTTTTAGCAACAGTGAGAACATGAGTTGTAGTTTCTTTTATTCAAAAGAATTGGGCTGCTATTTTAATAAAATCTTTTTAAGTTCTTTTCCCAGAATGGTACAAGTATTAATCTAATATTTATTCTAAATGAGTTTTCTTGAGGTATATAAAACTGGTATATTATCTTAGAGAATGTCAAATGTAGCACGTTTTCACAGAATTCTGAATGCATATTGCTTTCTGTGGACATCATTTTAGTCATAAAAAGAAGACAATTCTATGAAAATCTATCCAATCTTAATTATGAACTTGGATCAAAAACCTTCTAAAATACTCCAAAGACAGAACTGAACTAACATTTTATGGCCTCCTTCATACAGGTACTATATTTGTGTCCTTACCTCCAGGACAGATATTATCATCTACATTTTAGAGGTAAGGGACCTTGGTGAGAAGATGCTCCCTTGCTCAAGGCACATGCGCAATAATGGAGAGTCATGTCTGATGGCCCCATCACCCTACATTGTATTCCACATAGGAAGAAAACCCATATGTATTTGTTTCTCTCTGCCCCGTTCCACCTATACTTTTTAATTATAGGGATTTTAGTTTTTATAGAAATGTAAAGTATTTTTCCTCAAATCACTTTCTGAGTCTCATTTTATATAAACCGACAGGGTTGCTCATGAGAGTCCTCTATGGAATCTTCATGTACATCGTCCCCATGAGCAGTTTGGGAGGTCACTGAGTTCATTCTCAAGGCATTTTCAAGAGGAGATTTCTCTGTGTGTTACTCAGTAAATTATTTTTCTTGGTCAAGGTTTGGTTTCCTTCAAGTCTAGATTCTTCCATCAACCTTGGCTTTCAGCAGGGACACTAAAGCAGAACAGATAATCAAGACTGATGTCTTCCCAGGAGACATTCAATGCAAACAACTCTCAGTCACTTTCAATGGCTTACAGTCCAAAGAACTTAAACCATATCTTTCTGTTTGGTGTGGATGCTACTGCCTGGAATGCCTGAAAACAAAATGCCTACCACCTCTGTTCAGTGAGGGAGATTGATTCTTCCTGGAACTATTCATTAGTAATGAAAGGTTGATGGCCTTTCCTTCAGTCTCTATTCTACACTTTGTCTCTGTATTTCCTTCCATGAGTATTTTGTTCCCTTTTCTAAGAAGGACCAAAACATCCACACTTTGGTCTTCCTTCTTCTTGAGCATCCTGTGGTTTGTGAATTATATCTTGGGTATTCTGAGCTTTTGGGCTAATATCCACTTATCAGTGAGTGCATAGCATGTGTGTTCTTTTTTGACTGGTTACCTCACTCAGGATGATATTTTCTAGTTCCATACATTTGCCTAAGAATTTCATGAATTCATTGTTTTTAATAGCTGAGTAGTATGCCATTGTGTAAATGTAGCACGTTTTCTGTATCCATTCCTATGCTGAAGAACATCTGGGTTCTTTCCAGCTTCTGCCTATTATAAATAAGGTAGCTATGAACATAGTGGAGCATGTGTCCTTGTTATATGTTGGAGAATTTTTCGGGTATATGTTCAGGAGTGGTATAGCTGGGTCCTCAGGTAGTACTATGTCCAATTTTCTGAGGAACCACCAGAATGATTTCCAGAGTGGTTGTATCAACTTGCAATCCCACCAACAATGGAGGAGTGTTCCTCTTTCTCCACATCCTCACCAGCATCTGCTGTCACCTGAGTTTTTGATCTTAGCCATTCTGACTGGTGTGAGGTGGAATCTCAGGGTTGTTTTGATTTGCATTTCCCTGATGACTAAGGATGTTGAGCATTCCTTTAGCTGTTTCTAGGCCATTCAATATTCCTCAGTTGATAATTCTTTGTTTAGCTCTCTACTCCATTTTTATAGGGTTATTTGGTTCTCTGGAGTCTTAACTTCTTGAATTCTTTGTATATATTGGATATTAGCCCTCTATCGGATGTAGGGTTGGTAAAGATCTTTTCCAAATCTGTTGATTGCCATTTTGTCCTATTGACAGTGACTGCCCCACCTGGGGATCCATCCCATATACAGTCACCAAACCCAGACACTATTGTGGATGCCAAGAAGTGCTTGCTGACGGGAACCTGATTGAGCTGTTTCCTGAGAGGTTCTGCCAGAGCCTGACAAGTACAGAGGTGGATGCTCACAGCAAACCATTTGACTGAGCATGGGGTCCCCAATGGAGGAGTTAGAAAAAGGACTGAAGGAACTGAAGGGGTTTGCAATCCCATAGGAAGAACAACAATGCCAACCAACCAGAACCCCCAGAGATCCCAGGGACTAAACCACCAACCAAAGAGTACACATGGAGGGACCTATGGCTCCAGCTACATATGTAACAGAGGATGGTCTTGTTGGACATCAATGGGAGGAGAAGCCATTGGTCCTGTGAAGGCTCGATACACTACTTCAGGGGAATGCCAGGACAGGTAGGCAGGAGTGTGTAGGTGGGTAGGGGATCACCCTCATAGAAGTAGGGGAGGGGGCATGGATAGGGAGTTTCCAGGGGGGATTGGGAAAGGAGATAACACTAGAAATGTAAATAAAGAAAATATCCAAAAAAAGAACAGAAAAAAAAAGTTGAACCTAGTCTTTTAGTTTTGTAAACGTCATCAAATGTCAACATTTTTATGATCTTTATTCTACAAGGACAACTTAATGTTGTGTTATTAAACTACATGCAGAAACCATAAACTTCTATTAGATAACAAAAATCCTGAATAATAGCAGAAGTAGTAAATTAGAATTCCGTGCTATAATCTCATGTTTTTCTGTCGAAGTTCAAAGAAATCTTTCTCACCAGCAGGAGGATAGACTATTGGAGCTCTTCTTCATGTTTTATAATTAGAGACACTACATTGAAAGAAGGTCTGTGCAAATATCCTCCTGACTCACCCCATGGGATTAAAGATAAATACCTTCCTACCTCTCCAAATTTACATAGAAATGCTTAGGCCCTGCTCTTTGTATTTGTTGTTTCTCATTTTTTCTTCTGAAAATATAACTGAGATAACATTTTAAAGAAAGATAATAATTTTACCTATGTATCAAGATTACTTTTTAACATAATCCATAATTAATTGTGGTATGGTTTTATTTTGCCTAGTATATAAGCACTCAAATCCTGTCTTAAATCTACATTCTACCCCTTAATAAACTGGGTAATAGCATAAATAAGAGTTATGGAAATGAAAAATTAGCATTCTTGCTTCAGGAGATTGAAATCTGTTCTTTCAAATCAGCTTCAGCTAATCACCTAAGCCAAACACTTCTGAGACTTTTTGTGGAGGTTAACTCTGAACAACATGATTGTATTAAGATCTACCTAAGAGATTAATGAAACACAACTCTGATTGTGTCTACAATAGCATTTACAGACAGCATTACATCATCTGGACTTTGATATATTGATGGTTTAATCCATGCATTGATTCAAATTTGTGCAGGATATGAGGGGCTAATGAATCTATTGGAGGTGGAGCTTGCTTGGGAGAATGGATCAATCAGGAATGGTCTCGGGTACTGCATGTTGCCATAAATATTTCCTGCAGTGGTTTTGCTGAATTTGTTTGTTTATTATTGTAGATGGATTTTGTTTGATTTTGAGACAGGGTCTCATGTACAACATGCTGGACTGAAACTATATATATCCATATATATATATATATATATATATATATATATATATATATATATATATATATATATATATATATAATCCTTCAACTCCTGATCTTCCTGCCTCTATTTCCCCTTATATTAGGGTTATAGGTAGGGGCCATAATCTCCTTTACCCTTCTCCTGTTATGGTTCTGTTATGCTTCTATCTGCTTCTTGACCAACATATGGCCTGCTTCTCTTTGCTTTTCTCATCAGAATGAGTCCAAGCCTCTGAAACGATGAGCCAAAATAAAACTTTCCTTCATTTAGTTGTTAATATCAAGTGTTTTAGCTGTAGTGATTCACACAAAACTAATGTATTTATGCAGACTTCCCCTTCTTTCTCTATATTTACTTTGAAAATGAAAATGTGAACTATCAGTTTACAAAGCCAGTTTCAAGGTATCCATACCTCAGACACTTATGAGTCTGTTCCAGTGACTGAAGGGACCTGTCTCAATGTATGTCTAAATATGGTGAAATATCTGACCACCTTCAATAAGCTGGTATTTGAAAGTCTGCAGTTATTCCAGTGCAAAAAGCAATGTATTGCATAACCCTAAGCCATTCTGTTTCACCTCAACTGCTGAATTTCCATGTAAGCATTATAATCAAGAGGATTTGGATACTGCAGAGAGCTTGCTTCTTCAGCTTGTATTCAAAGGCTTCGCTGCCTTTAAAGGCAATTTAAGGATTCTGGTGCAGTTTTTGATGTAGTCAATTGAACATGAGATTGTTTTAGAAGAACAACATGTAGTACAAACACAACACATGTAATTGCCTTTAAGATTTGGGATTTTCTTATGATGTTAATTGGTTTGTTTAGAGAGCACAATCTCTTGACTGTGAAGCATCAATTAAGAGTACAACCATGGCAATGCGTTTCAGGTGATATTTTCCATGGTTACATTGCAAAAGAGACAATGATAAATATGTTTCACTGTATTTACTTCTTCTCTAAGCTAAATAGCAGTATATATACTATTGTCAGACTTATAAGATAAAATTATGCCCATGCTATTCTTCTGAATGAAGTTTGTAGAATTGCCCTGTAATTGACAGGGCAGCCTATGTTGACAATCATTCGATTCCTCAGCCAAGAATGTTGCGGAGACAGATCACAACTCATTTCAATACTTTTACCAATGTTTCCTCTGTAGCCTAATGAGATAAAAAATTATCTCTAATATATGATTTTGCATATAATGAAAACCTATATGAGCAGGTATTGTGATACCATGAAGAGTTATTGGTCTAAGTTGTCAGACTGAATCAGTGCCATGAACATAGATGCCTAGAAAAGTTCTTGGGTGCTCGATTTGTTAATTGTCTGGTTACAGCAGCTGCTGGGTTCCAATGGTTCTAAACATGCTGTCTGTTGTAGCATAAGAACTCTGGATCCCTGGTTGAGCAAGGATAAGTGTGAAAATATAAGCAGAGTCGAATGATGAGAGTATAAAGCATATAGATCAGGAAGAGTGTAGGAAATGACTGACCAGAAACATACAGTGTCAAATATGAGAAACAGGAAGGAAGATAGGTTTTACTGCTCTTGGTTCAAAGTGTTGTTAGCACAAAGACAAACCGTAAGCGGTTGAAATGATCCTAACAACCCAATGTCTGTATGCAAGTGGATCAATGTAGGGTATTAGCTATAACATGAACATACCTAGGGAGATGGGACAGGGGACACAAGGAATTTTAGCTTTATTGTGCCCTGTCTCAGGATTGATAAGAGAGAAAGATGGAGAAGAATTACCTATGTGAAGACTGCTCAGATTTGGCAGTTAGCTTGTGTGACTCACACAGGTCACTGCATCAAGGCCAGAAGTTGAAAGCTAAGGCACAAGGCACAAGGGCATCTGAGGTCTGCTTAGTCAGAATCGAGCTGATGTCTCTCATTCCTTTGGAGGAGCTCATCATTGATTCACCTTTCCCTGTTTCCTGACTCAGCAAGAGAAGAAATTCAGGAATAAGTCAGCATCCATTTTTCTGAAGAATAATTGCCAGTACTTGTGCAGGTCAAAATCAGCAAAAGCATCCCACTTCTGGGCATATATCCAAATAAGTAAAATCAGTATATTAAAAAGACACTCGAACACATGTGTTCTTATTGCAGTGCTTTCTGAGCCAACCAAGATATGGGATCAACCGCAGTGCCCTGCAACAGGTGAATGGATAAAGAAAATGTGGCATATATACAGCAGAATATTATTTCTTGTTTACTATGGGTAAACTCTTGTCATTTATGGCTATATGGATAGCACTGAAAAACAATATTAAATGAAACAAGGCAAACACCAGAAACAGAAACCTCACCTGCTAATTACCAAATGTATGAACGAAAATAAGTTGATTACACAGAAATAGAGTGGGATAATAATCATTGAAGGTAGAGAAATACAGAGAGCTGAGAAGAAAAAAAGACTGATAAAGCCTACCAAAAACAGCTCAATAAGGATTACTTCTATTGTATAGATAAAAGACATTAAAAGTAGTTCAACTTTACTCTTCTAGTTGTTGACAACTTATTTATTGAATCTGAATATTCATATTTCAACAGAAGGGTCAAATGTGAAATAAAAGTCAATAAAAATTTAAAGGAAAGATGGTCCTTTATAATAAATTACAAATTTAAGCAGTAGATTTCCATAAAAACGATAGCATTTTTCTAGTTACCAGATACCCACATGCATTTGGTCGTCCCTTCATTGACTTTTGCTTGTCTTTTAATACCCAGTCCCCTTGTTGG
>CM052702.1:10125088-10146279 GCA_028551405.1 Uromys caudimaculatus
CACACACACACACACACACACACATATACACACAGTTTTGACAGAGAAAATATCATAGAATATAATGGAATAGCTGCTTAAGAGCTGTTAGAAGCAGGGCAAAAGTTAGTCAACCAATGTAAATTTACCCCCTTGATTTTTGGAGACCAGAAATCTTACATAGGTCTTGAAGGTCTAAAACCAATGTGCCTGTATGGCTGTATTTCTGTCTAGAGAGGCTGGAGAGAAGAATGTATTCACCTTCAAGGTGACCGCATGCATAATGATGAACACTTCATTCCCAAAGTGAAGAGATGGTGACTATATGCTTATCAAAAGGAAATCTCTGGTTTTCTGTAGTCAGAAAGCAGCCTCTGTTTTGAAGGACTCCTGGGATGAAAACTGGGTTCAGATGATTATACAAGGCAATCCTTCTACCTGACAAACCTTATATCAGTCACATTTGCAAAAACTTCTTTTCATGTAAGGAAACAGGCACAGGTGCTGCGGATGAGGAAGTGGTTGTCTTGGAGACTATTAATTTACTACTACAGAGATGACAATCATGTTACTCTGAAGATGGTCTTGAAAATATCAACAGTGCATGAGAATCTGAATAATAAATAATTGTGGAATGAGTTTCCATTGTAGCTCTTGCCTGCTTCCTTCCACATTCATTTTTCTATTAAAATATATTCACCAGTCATTGTTTAAGAAATGTGAAATTTGTAGCTAAAATTATCACCTCAATAGCCATACAGGCATGTACAATTCCTCTTATTTTGGTTTACATCATCCCAAGCATAGCACCAAAAGCTCTAGCCTATATATAGCTGCTATACTCCTAATGTATTCCATGAACAAACAATGTTCTCAACTTAAACTTTCATTAAATTGTATAGTGGTTTGAATGAGATGTTTCCATAGTCTCAGACATTTCAACACTTGATTCCAAGTTGGTTGTATTGTTTAGAACATGTGTGACCTTACTAAAGGAAGTACAACCCTGGAAGTGGGTTATGATGTTTCTAAGACTCAGCCCCTTTGTAGTTTTCTATCTACTTTATACTTATGGTTTCAAGATGTGAATTCTCGACTTCCTGTTCCTGCCACTTCCTCATCATATAGTCCTGTTATCCCTCTGGAACCATTAAACTTCTCATTTTGTTATGTTAATTTTATCACAAGCATAGTGCAAAAAAAATCTAAAATGTACCACTCCTTCTAAATCTGTATAGCTTTGCCACCTTTGTAAAGTAAAAAAGTAAGCAGTACCATTTTTAAACTGTCAATAACAGAAAAGGCAAACATTCAATGAATACTAACAAGAGGATGTTTTGGGGTGGTTGGAGTGATAATGGAAAGAAGAGACACTCTATACCAGGGCAGGGAGCATAGTGTTTACCAGGATTTCACCAGGATCAGCAGCTGCTTTCCCAGGAAAAATGAACTTAGGAGTGTATTGTTCTCTGTAAAGAAAAGCATTTCAAATGACCTTCTTCTTTTTTTTTTTTTTGGTTTTTCAAGACAGGGTTTCTCTGTGTAGCCCTGGCTGTCCTGGAACTCACTCTGTAGACCAGGCAGGCCTAAAACTCAGAAATCCGCCTGCCTCTGCCTCCCAAGTGCTGGGATTAAAGGAGTACTCCACCACTGCCCGGCTCAAATGACCTTCTTACTTTCACAAAGATGCTAGCATTTCCTTCGGAAAAGGCTTTGAATTTCTACTTTTGTTTTTCTGTATTGGCTTCTTCCAAATGTGTACCTCAATCCCCCACTCATTTTTAAACTCTCCTTTGGTTAGCATGCACCATAGAGAGAGCTCCATGGGGTTATGCGGGTTAGAACTGAGGTCACTGCACTGAAGAGGTGACTGTGCAGAAATAAGTTTAAAATACAGAAGGTATCAAGTTACACACTGTGCCTGGCAGTAAGGGGAAAATGTGTCTAAGCGGTCCTTTTGATGCTACTGGAGGTAATTCTTCTGAGCTTATACAGACAAGAGTGCTCCTCGAGCAGAAGACGGTTCCTTGTTCCATCCACAGCTTAGCTCAGAGCCAGTACTGATTCAAACACTTTCAAGGACAGGTAACTATGTTTCCCACAAAATCCCCTTAAGGAATGTCAGCACTGAAAAAAAAATGGTGCAGAGAAGTCCTTTCAGAACAAGCTCTCTCTTTCTACATTTATTTTAGCAACAAAAATTCAATTTGCTTGAGCTGTCTAGGGACAGAGTTGACCCTATTTCCAGAACAAAGTGCAACAATTTGACAATATAGTTTTAAAGGGGCCTTCTGATGCTTTGCTCGGTAGAAATAATTCATCATTTATTCTTGTCCTGTAATTATAGCATTAATAAAGAAGACTGAATATTCCTCTGAGTATTTGACTATTAGGGCATTGAGGCAATCCTGATGTCTGAGAAATTACTCTGCCCTGCTTTGGAACAGCATCAGAAGCACCAGATGTATAGTAAGCTGTGCTTGCCATTAACTGAGCTACTAAGGTATAATAATAACTGCATTTATTATCCTTGCATACAATTTTGTATGAGGAGAGTTCAATATGGATTTCAGTTCTGTATAAAAGACGGGCTACCTGATATCTGAAATCAATGGGTGTCAGAAGAGCCTAGACATTGGGTGATGTGCATGAATAATTGAAAACTGACTTGTTAACTGCAGAAGTGAAGTTGGCTGCACAGAGAGAAGCCATTGTAAATTGCCAGCAATTTACTATGTTTTTGAAAACCACAGGCAGCAATTTACAGAAGAGATTAGGCCAGTTACTGTATGTGGGTGGCATTTTCTTGATTTAAGATGTCAATCTGGAAAGCTGTAAAGTGACAGCTGGAGTTGGGAATGAGGTGATAAAGTTTATCGAGGAGCTGCTTTTTCCTGAGAATGCCTATATTTCTATGTGGGATGCCCCTGAGCCCACATCTCCTGCTGAGCCTAGCTGCCATATGCGATGAACAATGTCACAGAAGGGTGATCTACTCACTTTCAGAAACATTAAGCACCTTTGCAACACTAGGTGTTCTAATGCAGAGCTCTTATGAGGGGGAGGTGTTCAGATTTTATTTCTTGAAAAAGAAATCACTGTCCATATTTCTTCAATCCTGTGCCATCGTGGGGGGGGCATCATTACTTGCACTCCCTATCACGAGCTTACTTGGCAGTTCTTCATAAGAAAATGATTAAGGGAAAATCTCCTTTTTATTAGTGTAATCTCTCTCCACTTATTCTCCCCATTGGTGTTAAGTCAGTAAAAATAATTTCTTCATATTGAATTCTTCATGCTTGAAAGTAGGTTCAGCCCTCTAGAGAATTTGTAACCCTGGGGATGATGAGGGTTGATTGCTGGCAGATGAATATTCATGAGATGCAGCACTTCATAACTGATACACAATAAAATGTGGCCCACAATGAATCATTTTTAGAGTTTACCAAAAATGGATTTTTTGGTATACTTTGCAATTTATTCTCAGTATTTACATTCATTCAAGCTATCATCTTTTCTAGTGATTATTTTTAGGAAGCTTATATCTTACAAATCTTAGTTGTGATCTCTTCCTATCTAAAACCCCTTGTGTCAATGCCCTTTTTGAAATGGAATTTGGCTTTCCATGAGAATCTTTTCAGCAATTCTAGCATGTGGTATCATTACTAATTAAATCAGTCTGAAAGCTAAGACATACACGTTAAGTTATAGCCCCTCCGGCTCTATTCTCTTGCCCTAAAATCAGGCCACATCCCCTGCAGGGTTGGTAAGCAAAACATGCTGAGGCCCTGGAACAGTTAACTTTCCCTCAGAAACCCTTTGCAAGCCCAGCCTTCCAGATTCCCAGACCCAATGAAGGCTTTGCTTTCTACACCTGTGAGTTTGTCACACTTTAGGCTAGTGGTTCTCAACCAGAGGGTTGTGACCCCTTTGAGTTGGTCGAAAGACCCTTTCAGAGGAGATGCCTGAGACTATCGGAAAACACGGGTTTTAACAATTAACAGTAGTAACAAAAAAAATTATGTTTGGGAATCACTACAACGTGGGGAACTGTATAAAGGATTTCAGCATGAAGAAGATTGAGAACCACTGCCCCAGAATCTTCGAACAGAAAGGCATCCCCGTTGTGGTTGGGAACTGAAGGACCTTTTCATTTGACACCCATTGTGGCTTCCTGTGCCCTCAATGCTTTAATCTACTAATAAAGCTCCTCTGAGAGGTTATCAGAATCAGTTCATTTCTATCAAATCCATAATTGTCTTTCCTTATATTTAAAAAATGTGCCCACTCTATTTTTGTGTTTAAAATTATGAGTTGAATCTAGGAACGCCTCTACTGTTTGTCTTGTTATTACTCTTTCAGAATTTTGTTCTCAAAATGGAGGATGAGGATCAAAAAGACCATTTCTTGAGTTGTGTGTGTGTGTTTGTGTGTGTTATCTCAAATATTAAAGGCAAAATATAAATGTATAGTAATTAGTCATAAAGAATAAAGATTGAACTGCTTAATAACTGTGATCAGTATTACATTATGCTTCTTGCTTTATTCACAGGTTTGTCAATAAACTATAAAGATTAGCACAATGAAAGTTCACATAAAGAGAGCATTTTTAATACATTATGTTTAAGACACACAGCTGTGATGTGGCTAGGCTGGCTTTAAGGAATTTCTATTGGGTGTACAAATACTCTTCCCACTTCAAGCAGATTCAAGTTATTCTACCTGATAGTTTCAGGTGTGTTGCTTTGAAATGGCAATAGGCAATTTCATTCAACTTTCCCGAGATGTTCTTTATGTAGTATCAGGCATTTGTAATGAAGACCTTGAAGAATGGGATCCAATTACTTTAAGCCTTACTATAAAAATATCATTTAAAAAAAATTTCAGAAAGGAGTTTGAAAACAGCTGGAAATAAAATTTCTAAGGCTGAAATAGTGAAGGTTTATACTCTAAGCTTGCTGCTTTGGTCAGACTCAAATGATTTCAACTTGATCTATGTTTTACCCTTACAAGCTCCCTGGTTCATTTTTTTCGCCGGATCATTGAAAACCCCACGTACTTTATTAGGAGAATCAAGCAGAGGCCGTTTATTATTAGTTTGCATTTATATTGTATTTTCCTTCCAATAGCTCTGGGTGTTTTACAGAACATGACAGAAGTCATCAAAACACTTTGTCAGGAATGTGAGGTGAGAAATAACATTGTAATATGCTAGAGGCATGTTGCTTACTAGAAAATGCCCACTCTCTGCTTGCTTTTTAACAGAACATTCTTTTAGAACTTTTATTTTAACTCTCTTAAACATTTTCCTTTGTTGCCCACCATATTTACTGAGCATTTAGTCCACAAAGCTGTTGATAGCATGAAGAAGGCTTCCTAGTTATTTAGGAAGGCTATCTCACCTCAGGTAGGCGCAAGGGTGACGTCAGAGGGCATGAGATCTGAAAAAATCAAGAGCCCCAAAAGTTACCTGGGCTTTTAAGTCATTCTTTAGTGAACTCAGATGATAAATTTCACAGACAGAAGAGAGCAAGTTTTTCAAGTGGAATTTATTACAGGTTCTCACGGAAGAACGTTCGAGTCAGCAAGCAGCTGTGGATCCAAGGCTTTCCATCTGCGAGGGTTTTAAGGCCTCTCTTGGTAGCTGCCTGGAGGATGACCTGAGCAGGGTAGATGGCCCACCTATGAGTTGTTCATGTACCACGGTTTTAGTTTTATCAAATTCAGCTTTCAGGAAGTGCTGCTAGGGCTGTATAAAAGGAAAAGAAAGAAAGCAAGAAACCCGAGCAGGAACCAAAACCTTCAAACACTTCGGGCATTAAAAACATCAATAAGGACAGAATCAAGGACATTTGCAACTTATAGCCAAGGTCAAGAACCTGAACTGTGGCTTCTGATTTGAGATCCATGTCTGATCAGTTTAATCTCCTCCTCTCATCAGTGTTATTGTACATACTAAAAATAAAAAGAATAAAAAGGATAGAAAGAATTTGCTCTTGCTCTGGAAGAACAGATGTAATGCAATATAAGGCATTGTAAAGGGCTGGCAAGATAAAAATGTAAGACAGGCCAGCAGTGAGTGACTTTAAGGCATTTGTTCTCAACAAGTGAGAAACAGCCCCTCCAGCAGTTAAACCACTGTTCACGGGAGTCACCTAAAACCATCAGAAAACACAGATGTTTACATGACAATTCATAACAGCAGCAAAGTTACAGTTGTGAAGTAGCAACAAAAATAATTTTATGCTGGGGCCACTACAATATGAGGAACTGTATTAAAGGGTCGCAGTATTAGGACGATTGAAAAACCACTGCCACAGAATGACTCACGTAATCAAAGAAAACGCATGGCTCAGCATTGCTAGTTTGTTTGTTTGTTTATATAAAAAGCACAACTGAGAAACAAGCAAATGAATGAGAGATGGGGAAAGACAGAGTCTCCATGTCCTCACCATCCTGATGTTTTCATGGGTACCATGTTCACAGGATTGCATTATTCACATGATTTTTAAAATTTAGCTTTTTACGTTTTTCTGTACTTATTTGATTTTAGGTATCTATATACATGTGAGATAAAATGCATGTTTCTTTTCCTGAGACTGGCTTAGATTACCCAATTTGATTATCTCTTCAACTGCATACATTTGCACGTAGATGGCATCACTTTGTTCTTTTTTTTTTTTTTTTTTTTTATTTATTATATGTAAGTACACTGTAGCTGTCTTCAGACACCCCAGAAGAGGGCATCAGATCTCATTACGGATGGTTGTGAGCCATCATGTGGTTGCTGGGATTTGAACTCATGAACTTCGGGAGAGCAGTCGGTGCTCTTAACCGCTGAGCCATCTCTCCAGCCCTACTTCGTTCTTTATGGCTGGAAAAAAGTCACATTTTCTTTACCTTATTCTATTGGTAAACGCCCAAGTTGGTTCCATGACATAGCTATTGTGAATAGTGCTGTAATATACACCGATACACAAATATTTTTGTAGCATATTGATTTGCAGTCCTTTGGGGACATACTCAGTAATAACACAGATGAATCACGTGGAAGATGCACTTTCATTTTCTTGAAATATGTTCATACACATTTCCGTAATGTCGGGAATGGTTTACATGCCCACCAGCAGAATGTATGAGGAATCTCAATGAGCTATAATCTCACCAATATTTGCTGGTGTTTTATTAATGACTGCTATCCTGATTGGAGTAAGATGTAAACTCGATGTAATTTTGATCTGCAGTTCTCATAAATATTTGTTGCTGATTGACCATTTGTATTTCATCTTTTGAAAACTGCTTGCTCATTTCACTAGCCTATGTGTTGATTTCAATGTTTTATTTATTACTGAGTTTTTAAAATCCTTTGTAAGTCTAGGTATTAATCCTCAGCTTTGCAATGTAGACAGGATTAGTTAAATTATGGCCTTCAGGGACTGAATTTACTCTCTAGCATCCGTGAGCTTCTCTAGAAGGATAGGCTAACAGCTCCAACTTTCTCATCATGTAGTTTTTTACTCTGGCAACCAAATTTCATTATGAAACTGTGTAGCTCCACCCTACTCCCAAAAGTCATTTCAGTAACAAGCTCAACTATAATTAAAAGGAACGCCTTATTAACATAAAAAAACACTACAATCACTCAGAAGCTCCCTAGAGTCTTAGAAACTCTGTTCGAGGAATGGGATAACACACCAAATAAGCACACACACTTTAATTATTCCACACTAATCATAGCATCTTTAATTACTAACACATTAAATAAAGAACTTTTGGAGCACCTTGACAGTAGATGCTGAGGTCAAACCAGAATGCGACCATCTCTGAATGCAAAAAAGTTAAAGCTAAATAGGAAGGCAAAAGGCAAAATATGAAGACCAATTGGATCCTAAGCAGGTTTGCCCCAGGAGTTTCTGTGCCACTAGCCTCAATCTTGCATAGAAAATATTTCAGCTACCATATAGATAAGAAAGTAGAAAATTACAAAAGATAAACAATTTCACCATGGTTAGACAAGTGATACCAGGTAATGTTCAACCTGGCATGATCTCTCTTAGGCTAAGATCATATTCATTATTTACAACTACCACATAAAAAGACGCAACAGGCAAAGAACAAAAAGCAGAACAAGACAGATATATTACTATTTAATACCTGTTTCTCCTCCCTGATAGTGGTTTTCTCTTTTATATAAGCAGTAGAAAAACTTCATATATCAGATATTTATGAATAAACACAAGTCTGTAGCAATGCCTGGCACCAAGGCTCCATCACAAAACGTGACAGGAATGTTTAGCACATTAGCCATGTGAGTTCAAGCATGAGGAAGTGTTGTCCTAATGCATTGTTCATATTTCCAGATTTCAGAAAGACTTTGGCTGAAAATGTATGAAAAAACATATTTCCACAGCTTAGGGACTGAGTTTTAGAATGTTGGCCACTCCACTTGCTGTATTCATTAATCATCTAGAACACCAAACTTTGAATTTCCTGTAGCTTCACCCACTTTTTCTCATTTTGATAGTGAAGATTAATGGATGCCAGGCTCCATCTTGAATAAGTGTCTGGCTGAAATACCTAGTAATATTCAGGTGGTGCTGTGTTGGCAGATGAGCATACTGAGCCTTGCCTGTATCTCATTGTGCAGTCGCATGATATTTACTTAACTTTACTGAATATAACTTGACAATTTCCAAGCCGAGTCACTTGCCTTAACAGAGACATAGAAGTGTTCAAGGCAGATACAGGCACTTTAGCTTAAAGAAGTTGTAAAGGGACTTTTTGCTTATAAAGACCTTGCTAGCTCTTGATAAATTAGTGCAAGGCTTGTTAATGTGGCCAAGAAGTAGGCAGCATCATTCTTGAAACATAAAATGAATAAAATGAGAGCCAGATTGAAGTATTGGGAGGATAGGATAAATTTGTGGGGCAGGAAAAACTACTTTTCCTTCTGCCAGTCTTGGTTCAATAACTTTTTGTAAGGAAATGAAGGTCTCAAGAAATACTTAGTTCTGGGTTTGATAAACAGTTTGCAGTTGCATAAATGTAAAAGAGTGTAGGAGTGTGATGTACTGATAATTATGGCAGGAGGAAGTTACTTAACAAGGCCAGTGTTCTAGTTTTATTTCTGTTGCTGTGGTATGTATAAACATGAAAATCAACTTAAGAAAGAAAGAATTTATTTGACTTAAATTCTCTGGTCCATAATAGTAAGTCAAGGTGAGAGAGATGTAAAGTATGCATCATACCCATAGTCAGGAACTGAGAGAAATACATGTATATGTAGCTGATATTCAGAGCGACCAAGAATCAATGCATAGGGAATGATGCCACTCACAGTGGGCTTAGAATTCACACATCAATAAACTTCATTAGGATCCTCAGAGATAAGACCAGAATAATGGAGATAGTGCCTCATTGTGTTATCAGACTTAGCTATAGCCCCAACAAGCCAAAGTTGGCCAATGCCCTCAATAAGACTTTTGGAAGAGCTATAATAATAGTGAAAATAAGAAAAAAGAACATTTAATTAACTTGGCCACATTGGGAGGAAGGAAAAAGACATTTTCCATATTTGCAGTCCTGAGATGATACAGAATTTAAATAGAAACTAAGAGGTATGTATAATGAAACAGTAAGGCCAAGGTATGATCCCTTGTAGACTACCACCTCAGCTCTAAGTCAGTCTCTTCTATATAGTTGCTAACATATAAAATTGCTAACTTAAAAAAATTTTAATTTTTCTTTAGAACACAAGTCTTCTGGCTGCTCTCAGTGCTTCAGCCATTTCTTCTTCCCAGCAGAGAATTACTGGGGAAATTATAATTTTGGGGTATCCATTCTTTCAGTAGTCTGATAGCCAAACAGGGGAGGAAAAGCATCGGTTTAGAATATATTCACAACTTCTAGACAGGTCAGTAACAGATGAGGCTCTTCCTGAGTGATTCTAGGTTCTATCAATTGGCAATTTAACTATTATATCCAGTTCATTCAGATCTTTCTTCCCCTGTATCTTCCAAAATAACAGTGTTTCTTTTCCTAGTTCCACATCTCTTATACAAGGTTTTATGACCAGGTACAGGAGATCACTCCTGTGCATTCCCTTTCTCAATTCCTTTCAGCTTAAAATACCCAGCAGGCTAACTACATTGCTATTTCTTGGGCTAATATGTTAACTTCCACTCTGGCCCATCACCAATATTGATGTGCCCTGGTGGTATCTTTATTGGTCAATTCAAAGATGCCAGGGACAATTCTAAATATTTCAAAACTGATACCTTTGATAGAGGCTTATGTTAGATTCAGATACCCTCATATGAGGCAATTGTACTTTATCTGTGTCTATTCTTTGAGACCTTATAGGTGATCATATTATGTCTATGAGAGAAGAGAAAGAACCCCATTTTCTCCTAAATATGAAATATAATTGTTTTCCATCCTCCCTCCTTTAGTCTCCCACCACCTTCTGTAGGTAGAGTCCTTTTTTCTACTAAGAAAGATGTTAATGAGATGATTAACATATTCAACAATGGCCCAGGAAATGCTGACATTTCCCAAAGCTTTTTGGTCAAGGACTAAAGTAATGAAAATTGCCAGTTATTCAGGTCAAAATCATAAATGCTTTAAATTCACTTCTGCCTGAAAGGCCAGGTAAATTAAAGGACAATGGAGGGCTGGTCTGATTGTAGGGAACCTGAGAGCTCTTTGGACTGGCTGAAACTAAGAATCCCAGCATTAATTCCAGCCAGCTTCCTGGTATCGATTAAGAAGTCATTGCAAGTGCTCATTTGTGGGCAAATTAAGAGGTAAGTCCTTTTTAGAAGGTCATTTACAAACTTCTTTTTAATTAATATCACTGCTTTGAAGATGTGCAGTTAAATTAGTCCATTAATTATAAAAGTCTCTCTCTGAAGAGTAGGAAATGATAATTTATTTAATATCAGAACCAGGTGTCCAATAAACCCCCTTTTTCTGACATTCTACTAGAAAGATCTGGAGTTTGAGATTTGGGCAGGATAGGTGTTTATAACCTAAGCAGATCTGTTTTGTTGTCCACAAATATTTTCTAAAATGACAAATATATTAAATTGTACCAAAGGGGGGATGGATCTGCCTTCTCCCACCTACCAATCAAAGATAAACTAGAACTTTAATAGTTATTCCTTTTTTGGGAAGAACTTAATTTTTTAATATCATTTTCAATTAAGATATTACATTAACTTCTCTACCCTCTCCTCCCTCCAAGTATTCCCCCAATTGCCCCTCATTTCATCTCAAATTTATAGCCTCATTTTCCTATTATAACCTATATTTATAAATTCATTAACATGTAAATGCATATTTTTCCCTAGGCCCAGTATGCATAGTCATCTTAAATTAGTCCTTGTTTAAAGCATCTTTATGTATCATAAGAAGAATGTTTTTTTTTTCTTCCTTCTATTGCTTTACTTTTTTTTTTTTCTTTTTTGTTTTTGATACTTTATTTACATTCCCAATGTTTCCCCTTTTCTAGGTCTCCTCTTTGGAAACCCCTTATCCCCTCCCCCTCCCCGCCCCTATGAGGGAATTCCACCTCCCACCCACCAGCCCACCCATTCCCATATTCCCACCTTGACATTCCCCTTTACTGGGGCCTCTAACACCCTCAGGCCCAAGGGCCTCTCCTCTCTCCCTGATGGCCAACGAGGCCATCCTCTGCCACATATGTGGTCCGAACCATGGGTCCATAGATGTGTATTCTTTGGTTGGTGGTCCAAACTCCAGGAAGACTGGGGGGGGGGGGGGTCAGGCCCGTTGACGCTGTTGCTCCCTCCATGGGGCTGCAAATTCCCTCAGCTCCTTCAGACCTTTCTCCAACTCCTCCATCTGGGACCTCACTCTCAGTCCAGCGTTTACTGTAAAGTGCAAAGTCTTGTGTTAAGAATATTTATGTGATATAAAAAAACATTCTTATTCTACTCACCGAGAATAAAAATGTTTTTTATATCACATAAATATTCTTAACACAAGACTTTGCAAAACATAATACTTTAAAATTATTTGTAGGCATTTATAAAAAAATTAAACAAGGAGGTTCAATGAAATCTTTACCCAGTTGTCCTCCATGATAACATCTTAACAAAATCATGGTGCAGTTTCCACAAGCAGAACACACACACACACACACACACACACACACACACACACACACACACACGTATGCATGCATGTAAGCACACACTCACATGTATAGCTAAATAATATCTGTATTATATATCAAATGTTATTTCATATATATACATACATACACATATGTAAAAGAGAGAGAGAGGCAATGCATATATATTAGCAGGTGGCCTTTTAGTTAGCCATTTATAATTACATATACTTCTCATTCAATTGGTCATGTTTCTCTCCATGCTTTTACCATTACCAGAATATTTTGTACCTGGAATACCAGAGTGTGTGACTTACAGGTTTTAACTCATTTCATTGAGTAAAATTCTTTGAAGATTTGTCCAAGCTGTTATATGTATCAATACTTCATTCGTTTTCTTATCAAGTGATACTCCATGTTCTGCCTGTTTCACGTTTTTTCCACTTACTCACCCATTAGTTTTATGAGTGCAGTGATGTCAGAGAAAACAATACAAGTTCTCTTAAATATGTATGAATAATCAGTATATGCCAAATAATGAGATGATTATTTTTAAAACAGTGGTCAGGAAGCAACTGCCCTGTGGAATCAATATTGTTGTTACATTTTTCTGTATAGTAAGACTAGGTGTTTCTAAATAGCACAGTGTAAGATCAAATCAATACTATGATTAATTAATATATTACACATTTCTAAAGATATTATTTTAAGTACCTAAGCTAATGGTTTACAAAACCGCTATAAAATTTATACATATAATTTGGTTGTGAGCCTAACCTTCAAGGGCTGAGCAATCTCTTAGGACCCTTCTCCTGTTTGGCTCCTGTGTTCAACTTTAATATGATAGATTATGTTTCATCTTATTATATTTTATTTTGTCATGTTTAGTTGCTATCTCCTAGATACCTACTATTTTCTAATGAGAAACAGAAAATGAGCAGGTTTGGGGGCAAAGGGGAGGAGAGGGGAAGAGAGGGAAGGGGAGGGAAGAAGAGGGGAGGGGAGGGAGGAGAACTGAGAACAGTAGAGGGAGGTGGAAACTATCGCCAGGGTATATTGTATGAGGAAAAACTCTATTTTCAATAAAAGAGGAAAATGAAAAGAATGTATAGTTATATACAATATTTACATTTTTTGTAAACTTCTATAAGCACTGCTTCATGCACAAAATGTCCGATACAGAATATATTCCACTGCGACAATGCCACAAATCACAATTTTTAAAAGTGCTATCCAATGTTACTTTGGTGTGATATTTCAAAGCATGCCATGTTCAGCCTAAGTTAATCCATCATGACTCATTCAGGCACCCATTAATTCACTTAGCGGTTGTCATGGTATGCTGGGCGTTGTGCATTATGAATGGTAAGTTTTTCTAGTAAAAGCTGGAGCCACAAATTGGGTTCCTACTAGTTTCTGTGCAAGCACTTTTCTCATAATTTTGTGAATAAGCTTTACTTTAGAGAAGATTTCAACTTGTAGCAAATCCGCATAGATATTGCAGAGTTTGCAGGTATTCTACCATGCAATCAATGCGCAGTCTGCCTCATTAATGAAGGCTTCACTGCAGGAGTGTATTTGTCAAAAAAGACAAAGTTACGTTGGCACATCATTATACCAAAAGACCATAGTTCATATTAGGATATGAATTTTCTAATTAGAGTTCATTGTAACTGGTTTACTTTACATTAGACTTTACTATAATTAGTTTACACTGGAGTTCATTTGTGGCATTCTACATTCCATGGGTTTTACCAATGTATAATGCTATTACAGTAGCAAACAAAGTAGAGTTCCTGCTCTAAAACCCTCCTAATATGGCCTAGTATCCTCTGTCTCCACCCTCTTTTACCTCCTGGCCACCACTAATTCTCTCATCTCTATAGTTTTTCACTTTCCAAAGTGTCCTATCTAAACTCACAAGCTCTTTAGATCATAGACTTTTCAGGTGGCCTTTCTTTTATTACCTAATAACCACATGTGTGTCTCTTTTTTTTCATGGCTTACTAACTCATTTTGTTTCAGTCTTGAATAACATTCTGCTGTCTGGATATATCAATCTCTTTACTCATTCATTCTGAATGGCATCTTATTTCTAGGTTTTGACAGCTGTGAGTAAAACTGAAATATACAATCATGAGCTGTTTGTGTGTGTGTTTGTGTGTGTGTGTGTGTATGTGTATGTGTATGTATACATCAATTTCTAAATTGTTTGAGTAAATATGAAGGAAATCCATAAGGTTTCTGAATCATGTGATCAATGATAAGGCTGTGTTTAGTTTTGTAAGACAATGTCAAATTATCTTTCATTGTGTGTTGCTGTTTGTATTCCTATCAGCAACAAGTGAGTCCCCAATTGTTCTTCTTCCTCTCTGTGTTTATAATTTGTGCTGTAGGCCTTCTGAATTTAGACGATTCCACTAGATATGAGGTATCTACCATGTTTTAACTCACAGTGTCTACTGATGTGTTAATCCTTCACATATGTTTACCTTTCATCTGTATATTGTTTCTACTGGAAAAGTTATTTATTGCTTTTGGCCATTTAAAAAAATGGATTGGTTCTCCTCTTACTGTTGAGTTTAAAGAGTTCTTTGCTTGTTCTAGATAACACTCTTTTATCCTATATGTCTTGGTACATGTATTCTCACAGTGAGTAAAGTTTCTCCATTTTTTTCTATTTAAAGGCTTATTTATGTTTATTTTATGTATGAGTGTTTACCTCTGTAGGGTTGTGGGCCCTGTGTCTGCTCTAAATGCCCTCTCTATAGGTGAAGGCCTTCTCCATGGCTCCCCACGGTGGATCCCGATGAAGAGGCAGTCCATGGGTTTAAGGCATTTATTGCCATGGCAGAAAGTAAAGGAGTAAAACCACACCCCACTTCTCACAGTGGACCTGAGATTGAATACCTTTTGCAAGGAGGAATGTCTGGGAAGGAAAGCTTTTTGCTGCTATGTTCTCCAGGCCTCTAGGTACCTCATGTGCATGGAGATCTCTGTCTTGAGCCTACGTGACCACAGGTCATGTCTCTTTTCCTATTGTCTTGGTCTGAGATGTTAGGGAAGCCTCATCCACATGTAGAGGGGTTTGGGGCATTCCTCTTATGTGACTGATGGCCACAAATCCACGGTGTCCTGCTGTTACATGACAGGGACCTAGTACCTGGGAGCAGGCAAAGCTCCTACCATCCCTTCAGGGCCTCCAGGGCTTCAAAGCCTTTAGCTCAACCAAAGTCCAGGCTAGCTCTCATGGTCTACTGCCCCACAGACCTCCATATGTATCTAGAGCACATGTGTGCCTGGTGCCAGCAGAAGCGTCTTATTCTCAACATGTGGCATAGAGTTTACTAGATAGATTTTCAAAATAATTCAAGTTTATTTTCAAATAACACTGCAGCCTTTGACTGTTTCTCAAAGTGGAGAGTGCATAATATAAAAATATACCTGAGGGTGGAGAGATGGCTCAGGGCTTTAAGAGCACGAGCTTTTCTTCCTGAGGACCCAGGTTCTAGGCCCAGCATTCATATGGCAGCTCACAACTATATGCAACTCAGATCCAGGGAATCCAAAATCTTCTTTGGGCCTCTGCGGGAACTGTACCCATATACTACATAGACATACATTCAGACAAAGTCTAATACATACAAAATAAAGAGGGAAATATTTGTAATTTTTCCTTTGATTCATTATTATCTATCATCTCTCTAATAGGATATATATGAATAAATGCATATATACAGGAAGACAGTGCACATACAAGTGTGTATAAGGGGGAATGGAGGAAGGGAGGGAGGGAGGCGAGAAGGAAGGAGGAGGAAGAGTTAGAGGAAGTTGTTTTAATATTGGCTCATCTAATTCTGATTTTTAGACTGGTTCTCACTGTGTAGCCCTAGCTGATCTGTAACTCACTATTCGGACCATCTGACTTTTAATACACTGAGAGCTGCCTGTTCAGAAGTTCTGGGATTAAAGGCTTATGTCACCATGCCTGCTTGGTTATAATAGCTGTTCCTTCAGTCCCTCCAAATTATGTTTTGATTCGCAGTGTGCTAGCCCTTGTGATGGTTCTCTGTTCATTAGTTCCTGCCTGTAAGGAAACCACCACAGAGAATTTCTTTCTGTACCACAGTATACAGGAGAGACTCCCCATCGTTCCATCTATAGTTATTCCAGAAGTACATAGCAGATATGCCACTCAAAGCTGCTCAGTGTTCTGTGATTTCCACAGAGAAAAGTTGGGTGTCAAGGAAGAGATTTGTTTTTTTGGTTTTTTGTTTTATGTTTTTTTATAAGCTATTGTTTCAGTCTGGATTGGTAAGTCCCTTGGGTAGGAAATTGAATTTAGATCAATAAACACATAGAAGGTTCTGACTGAACAAACACATTATGTGGTCCATTGGGCATAGATTAGAAAGCTCTAAGGGCATAAGGGCATGATTGTCTTCAGACTTAGACATTGATTACCTACTCCTGAGAACCAAGTCTCCCCAGTGGTTCCCAGAGTGAATTAAGGGTGGTAAATGGTGTCATTCCAGAAGTCAGGTACTTTGGGGAAATATTCTTAGGATGTTCATTCACCCTTACCTGCCAACTCTTGGGAAAATCACTTAGCTGTGCCTCCGTGTTATCATCCATACAATTCCTATCAAATCTGCATGCCCACCTTAGAGAATTCAAGAGTATGAAATGCAAAAAGTCCATGTAAAGCATAGACAATAGAGCCCAGCACATTAAAAAAAAAAAAAAAAAAAGAATACAGTACACCTTTTTTTGGAAAGCGGAACATTTTATGACTAATCATTGAAATCCTCGAGTGAACTAGATGCTGCAACAGCTACCTCTTAGGTTTAGGTGTCATTCCTTCATGGAACCAGTGTCTGAAATTTCTAGACATTTTAGCTGTCTCATTCATCCTGTTCCACGAATGTTCTGTCTCTTGGTCTTGGCACTTCAGTTATACTTTATCTTGCAAAGGAGTACTACTTATTCGCTTGTTCCTCATGGCTGGCTCAGTTTACTTTCTTATAGCATTCAGGACTACCTTTTGTATAGTCCAGGCATCAATCAAGAAAATTCCCTGCAGGTTTATGCACAGGCCATGTAGTAGAGGCATTTTCTCAAGTGAGGTTCCCTTTTCCCTAATGACTCTAGCCTGCATCAAGTTAACATAGTTGACATAAAATTAGCTAGCACAACCTATACAAACTATAAACTCTCAATGCATATGTACATATGTACACTAACACACACGCACACACACACACACACACACACACACACACACACACACACACCATGGAAATACAGAAGAGCATCTTAAATACTACTTGTACTTCTATTGGTGGTGACTTTACATCCTTGTGTATTGGAACCCCTTCAGACATCAGACTAGCAGCAAAATGAACCACAAAGAAGGCATAATGAAAAGATGATTCAGCTCAACTTAGTAAAACTTTATCAAAGTTCAGGAATCTGATGTCAGGTAGTTTATTGTAAGCATATGTAAACAGTACAATTTGGGAAAAAAGGTCTCCAGGCAGCAGTCATTTCTATTCTATTCTAAGCACAGTAAAGCTTAAGACATGACTACATAGAAAGTCCTTTGCAAAGTCCATGTGACTCTAAAGATGGGTTCTATAGCTTAAGATCCTATGATCTTTTGTGGTCTCTGATTAAGATAACATAGATGTCAGCAAGCTATGAAAACACCTGTGACATGTCTTTAAGGATAGCTTCTATAAAGATCTAAGGAGGAAGCATCTGGAATAGATTCTAAGGGATTTGGCTGAGGTCTTGCTCTACAGCTAGCAAATGTTACCAGTTCATTAACATGTCCATTCCTCGATTTCTGAGTGGAAAGCTGGTATATTTTTTCTTCTATTGAAGAGATACCCCTGTATATTTGACATTCTGGGTTTTCCCTCGTACTTATCCATGAGTAAAAGGCCATGTGCCTCCTATAATTATGTACCACAGCACGTGGGGACACTGACGTTCGTTCACACAATTCAAAGGCCTGGGAGGAATTTCTGTTAGTCAGATGCTAAAATGCCATCACCTCAAAGCTGAACTAAATGCGTGTGCATGTTGCTCCACAACAAAAATACATTATTGTTCTGCTAATGCTTTCCTGATGAGCTAATCCTCAGTTTGCAGAGCAAACTTTGTATTTTTACCATCACCTGTATTTTAGATTAGTATGCTCCTTGATGAACTGTACCATTATCTAACCAACTGTATCAGTTCCAGGTTTCCTATTTCTGACCTAAATGTCTCATTTTGTTGAGGAGTATGATGTTACTTCTTATTAAGTAATGATAAATAATTTTAAGGATTTCTTGTAGCCAGATCTGCTCTTCCTTCCCACAGAGTAAGAAGTAGTTTTCCTTTCTCTCCATTTTATTTATCTAGAATCTATACATGTGCTGTGTTTTTAATGTCTCTATATAGTACATACTTTTAATCATGGTTACATTTTGTGTTATTGTTTGTCAAGAAAGTTTTATAGATTTTTTCATGCATAATCTTATTCTGAATTCCTATGTATATTACAAGAAAAGTGGACACACTCTGATAAGCATGTTCCTTTCTAGATATCATCTCCCACAAAGCCAAGGAATGTTCATTTTAACCTTCTGACACATTGTATTTTTAACTCCTGTAGACTGCGTGAGATATAGAAGACCTTAATACGTATTTTAATATATAATTAAAAATTAATTTTTCAGTTCATTTCAGTTGTATTAAAACAACAAATTCATTAGGTTCTTAAAATTATATACTTGAGAAAACTTTCTCTATTTGAAAGCACTTTTTCTTTCCCAACCTAGTTTGAGACTAATAATTATATAAGACACTGTCTTAGGATTTGACAGTAGAAAAAGAATAAGCCTTGCCTACCCTTAAAGGGAGATACAAAAATGAACTGCAGTTCTAGTAATTTTGACAAGCAGATACATATGGTGATTCTGTGTCAGAACTTGATAAAACAGCTCACATACACAGATTCAACTTTACCATTACCTCTCCTGCTTATCTAATGTAAAGTACAATCCAAAGGAATAAGCAGATTTTTTTTTCACATCTCTGTGCTTTCTTTTATTTTCTCAGAGTTTTAGTCCTTGAATGCAAGCTGCTTTGTGTGAGGCAGTGGTAATTTGATACTGAACACAAGGAACGCATGTTGCCCTGTGGTTTTATATCCAAAACGTTCCTCTTTTTATGAATGATGGGAGGGTGAAATGAATGAAAAAATTAGTTTTCATCATTTAAGACATTAATTCAAGTACATTCCATCCATCCACAGATACAAAAATCCATGGATGCTAGAATTCCTTAATTGAACTGAGCTACATTTGCATATAACTTACATACAATGTGCTATATTTTTAAAATCTTCTCTAGATTATTTAAGGTGTCTCCTACAGTATAAACACTATGCAAATTGCTGCTAAATTACACTGTTTAAAACAGATTGTTTTTCAGATGTTTTTAGTCTGTGGTTGGTTTAAACCATGGATATATGCTCATGATTATAGAAAGTCAATTTTACTGGTAAAATAATCAGGAAAAATACTGACACATTGTAGGCCCTCATGATTATACTACAAAGATAGATACACAGAGAACTAAGTAAATCAATGTTTTATATTAACTATGGGGAAATTGATAAATAGTTCTAAATATAAATTATCCTCAGCAAAGGTATTCTAAATGTTGGTCTCTGCTAGGTCCAAGATTTTTGCAACAACATAAGTTGTTTTAGACTGGAGAAACATTAAACAACATATTTCAAATTTATTCATTTCACTGGTCATTTGCATTTATGAGGCTTATTTATAAACTTGGACCCAACAGTGCAACTGATTTTGAGCATTTGAAAGGTATATATTAATGATTCTTTATTTTCCATTAATTTCTTTATTCATTTTACATCTCCTGATTGCTGCCTCCCTCCTGATTCCCCTCGCACAGTCCCTCCCTCCACCCCCACTCTCCTTCTCCCCACAGAGTGTGGAGACTGCCCTGGGTATCCCACCACCCTGGCACATCAAGCCTCAGGCCAAGGCTCATCTTCTCCCACTGAGGCCAGACACAGCAGCCCAGTTAGAGGAATAGGATCCACAGACAGGCAACAACTTTAGGGACAGTCACTGCTCCATTTGTTGGTGGTCCCAGATGAAGAGCAAGCTGCAAATCTGCTATATATGTGTGTGGTATCCTTAAGTCCAGCCTGTTTACTTTGGCTCCTATTCTGTGAGTTCCCAAGGGTCCAGGTTAGTTGAAACTGTTAGTCTTCCTATGGAGTTGCTATCCCTTCTAGGGCTTTCAATCCTACCCCAACCTCTTCCATAATACTCCCAGAGCTCCATCTAATGTTTGGCTGGCATTTGTTCCAGTCAGCTGCTGGGTGGAGCCTCTGAGGACAGTCATGCTAGGCTCCTATCTGCAAGCATAACAGAATATTACTAATGGTGTCAGATATTGGTGCTTGCCCATGAGATGGGTCTCAAGTTGAGCCAGTCATTCATTGGTCATTTCCTCAGTCTCTGGTCTATCTTTGTCCTTGCATTTCTTGTAGAAAGAACAAACTGGGGTTCAAATGTTTTGTGGGTAGCTTGGTGCCCTTATGCCCCAATTAGAAGTCCTGCCTGGCTTCAGAAGGCGGTCACTTCAGGTTCTATAGCTCCACTGCTCCACTCTTGTCTTAGCTAATGCTACCTCCATAGACTCCTGGGAGCCTCCCTCATCCAAGGCCTCTGTCACATGCTAGAGATGCCCTCCCATGCCCAACCCTGCCAGCTGCTGATTTCCATTCATTCTCCTGGCCCTCTGGTTCATTCTCCTATCTCTCCCACACATGATCCTGAACACCCCACGATTCCCTCCCCATCCCCTCTCCCACCAAGTCCCCTTCCTCCATCTGCCTTAATTATTTTATTCCCCCTTGTAAATGAGATCCATGCAACCTCGATGGGGACTTCCTCCTTTTTTTTTTTTTTTTATTTATTTTTGATACTTTATTTACATTTCCGATGATTCCCCTTTTCTTTGGAAACCCCGTGTCCCCTCCCCC
>CM052702.1:10146779-10158456 GCA_028551405.1 Uromys caudimaculatus
TTTTTAATAGCTGAGTAGTACTCCATTGTGTAAATGTACCACATTCTCTGTATCCATTCCTCTGATGAGGGACATCTGGGTTGTTTCCAGCTTCTGGCTATTATAAATATGGCTGCTATGAACATAGTGGAGCATGTATCTTTGTTATATGTTGGGGCATCTTCTGGGTATATACCCAGGAGAGGTATAGCTGGGTCCTCAGGTAGTATTATGTCCATTTTTCTGAGGGTCCACCATACTGATTTCCAGAGTGGTTGTACTTCCTTCTTATTCAGCTTCTTTGAATATGTGGAGTGTAGAGTGAGTATTCTGTATTTTATGGTTAATATCCACTTATAACTGAGTACATACTATGCATGCCCTTGAGGGTGTGGGTTACCTCACTCAAGATGATATTTTCTAGTTCTATCTATTTGCTGAAAAATTCATGGAGTCCTCATTTTCAATAACTGAGTAGTATTCCATTGTGCAAGTGAACCACATTGTCTTTATCCACTCTTCAGTTAAAGTACATCTGGGTTGTTTCTAGTTTCTGGCTATTACGAATAAGGCTGCTATGAATATAGTGGAGCACATGTCCTTATGGTGTGGTGGAGCATCTTTTAGGTATATGCCCAGGAGCGGTATAGTTGTATCTTGAGGTAGAAGTATTCCCTGTTTTCTGAGAAACTGCCTATTTGATTTCCAAAGTGGTTGTGCAAGTTTGTACTCCCACCAGCAATGAAAGAGTTTTCCCCTTGCTCAACATCCTTGCCTAGCTGTCGCTTGAGTTTTTGACCTTAACCATTCTGAGAGTTGTAAAATGAAATATCATGGTAAATTTGATTTGCATTTACCTGATGACTAAGGATAGTAAACATTCCTTTAAGTGCTTCTCTGCCATTCCAGATTCCTCTGTTGAGAATTCTCTGTTTAGCTCTGTACTCCATTATTTAATTGGGTTATTTGGATTGTCAGTGTCTAATTTCTTGAGTTCTTTATAAATTATGGATATTAGTCCTCTGTGGGATGTAGGTTTGTTGAGGATCCTTTCCCAAACTGTAGGCTGATGTTTTGTCCTATGAACAGTGTCCTTTGCCTTACAGAAGAGTTTCAGTTTCATGAGGTCCTGTTTATCAATCGTTGATCTTAGAGCCTGAGCCATTGGTGTTCTGTTTGGGAAGTTATCTCCTGCACTAATGCCCATTCCCTACTTTCTGTTCTATTAGATTTAGTGTATCTATTTTTATGTTGAGGCCTTTAATCCAATTGGACTTAAGTTTTGTGCAGGGTGGTAGATAAGGATCTATTTGCATTCTTCTACATGCAGAAATCTAGTTAGACCACGATCATTTGTTGAATGCTTTTTTTTTTTTTTTTTTTTTTTTTTTTTTTTTTACATTGTATAGTTTTGGTTTCTTTGTGAAAAACTAAGTGTCCATCGGTTTGTAGGTGTATACCATGATCCTCAATTGGATTTCATTGATCAACCTGTCTGTTCCTACACAAATACCATGCAGTTTTTATTTCTACTGACCCATAAGCACGGGAGATGTTTCCATCTTCTGATGTCTTCCTTGATTTCTTTCTTTGGAGACTTAGAGTCCTTGTCATACAAGTCTTTCACTTGTTTGTTTAGAGTTATACTATTTATGGCTAATATGAAGGGTGTTGTTTCCTTAATTTTTTTCTCAGCACATTTATCATTTGTATAGAGGAAAGTTACTGATTTTTTTTTTTTTTAACTTAATTTTGTATCCGGCCACTTTTCCAAAGTATCAGCTGTAAGAATTCTCTAGAAGAATTTTTGGGATCACTTACATATACTATTATATCATATGCAATTATTAATACTTTTACTTCTTCCTTTCCAATTTGTATCCCCTTGATTTCCTTTAGCTGTCTTACTGTTCTAGCTAGGACTTCAAGAACTATATTGAATAGATAGGGAGAGAGTGGTCAGCCTTTTCCCTGATTTTAGTGGAAATAATTTTGGTTTCTCTCCATTTAATTTGATATTGGCTATTGGCTTGCTCTATACTACTTTGATTATCTTTAAGTATGTGTCCTGGATCCCTGATCTCTCTGAGACTTTTAACATAAAGGAATATTGAATTTGTCAAAGGATTTTTCAGCACCTAATGAGATGATCCTGTGATTTTTTTCTTTCAGTTTATATTGCGGATTACATTGATAGATTTTCATATAATGGACTATCTCTGCATCCCTGGGATAAAGCCTACTTGATCATGGTACATGATGCTTTTGATGAGTTCTTGGATTCAATTTTTGAGTATTTATTGAGTATTTTTGCATCAATTCTCATAAGAGAAATTGGTCTGAAATTCTCTTTCTTTCTGTGGTTTAGGTATCTGGTTAAGAATTCTATGTTAAAACCTCCTGTCCCTATTTTGTTTTGTTTTATTGGGTTTTTGTTGTTGTTGTTGTTGTTGTTATTTTGTTTATTTTTGTTTTTTGTTTGGGTTTTTTGTTTTATTTTATTTTTATGTTTTGTTTTTGTTTTTGTTTTTTGTTTTGGAGACTATTAATGACTATGTGTATTTTCCTTAGGGGTTGATGGTTAAATAGTTTACCTGATCTTGATTTAATTTTGGTAAGTGCTACCTATCTAGAAAATCATCCATTTCATTTAGATTTCCAATTTGTGGAGTACAGGCTTTTGAAGTAAGATACAATGATTCTTTGCGTTTCTTCAGTGTCTATTGTTATGTCTCCCTTTTCATTTTTGATTTTGTTTATCTGGATATCTCTTAGTTTAGCTAAGAGTTTGTTTACCTTGTTGATTTTTTAAAAAACCAGCTCTTGATTTCATTGATTCTTTTTATCTTTTTCTTTGTTTCTAATTGATTAATTTCAGCCCTTAGTTTATTTCCTGCTTTCTACTCCTCTTGGATGTTTTGTTGCTATTGCTTCTTCTCCTTCTCTTCCTCCTCCTCTTTCTTCTTTTTCTTTTTTCTAGAGTGTTCAGATGTACTTTTAAATTGCTAGTATGAGAACTCTCTAAATTCTTTATGGAAGCATTTAGTGCTATCTCTTAGCACCATCCCATACGTTTTTGGTATGATGCGCCTTCATTTTCACTGAATTCTACAAAATTTTAAATTTTTTCATTATTTCAACTCTGACCTATAGACCATTGAGTAGAGAGTTATTCAGTTTCCATAGTGTATAGACTTTCTGGTTTTTTTTTTTTTCAGTTTTATTGAAGTCCAGCTTTAAGTGATAAGATCTGATAAGATACATGTCATTATTTCAATTTTCTTGTATCTGTTGAGGCTTGTTTTGTGACTAACCTTATGGTCAATTTTGAAGAAGGTTTTGTAGATATCTGTTAGGTCTATTTGGTTCATAATGTTTGTTAGTTTCACTATTTCTCTTATTAGTTTTGTCTAGATAAAATGTCCATTGGTGAAAGTGAGGGACTGAAGTCTCCCACCATTAATGTGTGGGGTTCGATGTGCAATTTAAGTTTTAGAGAATATTTCTTTAACAGATGCTCTTGTGTTTGAGACATAGATGTTCAGAACTGAGTTGTCACCTTGGGTAGATTCTTCTTTTGATGAGTATGAAGTGTCCTTCTCCATCTCTTTTGATTAATTTTTTGAGAGTCTATTTTATTATTGAAATGGCTATTCCAGCTCTCTTCAGGGATCCATTTGCTTGGAAACTTTTTTTCCAACCCTTTACACTAATATATCAATCTATTGGTGATGACTGTGTCTGTTGTTCCTGTTTGTTTCCCTAGTTTTTCATATCCAGGATTCCTTCAGTTTGTGTTTTCTTTTTGTTTCTATTTCCATTTTCACATCTTGAACAGTTTTAGTTATTTCTTTTTCCTGTTTATTTGTATTTTCCTGTAGTTTTAAGGGATTTCCTCTTTAAAGGCCTTTATCATCTCCATAAGATTAAATTTAAGGTCATTTTCTTGTCATTCATGTAATGTTAGGATATCACTGTAGTAGAAAAGTTGTGCTCAGAAGGTGTCATTTTGTCCTGGCTTTTGTTATTTGTGTCCCTACGCTCATCTTTAGACATCTGGTTGTCTCTGGATGTTCCTGTTGTAGCAGGTATTGGGAGAGGTTCTTATCTTTATGATCCTGGTGTAACAGGCTTCTTTTGGGTATACTTAGACTGAAAAATGGAACTCAGGTGGCTGGGAAAGTCTCCTAGCACTTGGGTATGCCTCTGGGGACATGCAGGAAGGGGATAGGGGCAGGGGACAGAGACAGAAGAAGGCAAGCAGAGAGATGGCTTGAGAACAGAGGTTCTGAGGACAGCAGGCCTCTCAGGGCAGCTGGGAATCTTAATACATTCTTATACATTTATTAGACAGTTATTTGAGCAAGAGCTAGTCTGAACATAAGAATATTGTAGTGTGGAGCACTTTCTCCTAAGTGAATAAAAATGATGTGGTAAACGAAGCTATAAACCACAGAGAAGCCAATAAGAGAACTTACCCTCATAAGTACTGGGAAACAGAGACTACTCTTGAAAAGTAACCATTCATAACCATGTGATCATTGAAGGGCATTGGCTTCTTAAAGGTTAGTAGGGGATATGACCCTGAAAATGTATTTCTAGATTCTTTCAGCATATTCTGTAAATCACAGAGCCTGCCTTATTGAAATGGTGATGGGAGTTCATCCAGAAGACAGCACATCATCCACCCTGTATCTGCTTTCCACCACTTCCCTCAAATCCCTAATTCATTCTTTGCACTAGAAATGTCCAAGCTGCCTAGCATGCCAGATCCCAGATATTGCTTGTTCTTTTAGGCTGGATTGGGAGGCTGGTCCTCTCAGCCTAAACTCTTTCTTTCTGAGGGCACTTTCAGAGTGATGTCCACTGATCACATTTGTCCTTTAGGAATTGCATTTTTTGTTACTACTCTATTTATCTTATTGCCAGATATTTGCCTCAAGCCTCCCCTTGACTATTAGGAGAAAAGTATCTTTTCCTCAGCTCTTGCCCTGGATACATCTTTGAATGAGTGCATTTCTAGCATTTCTAGTAGGATAACCTTATTCTAGCTGCCTGCATTTTCAAGCTTTCAATTTACTCCCTAAGGAGACAAGCCCTCATTATTTAAAGGAATAGCTATAGAGTCACGAGTGACCTCTCCTTGCCAACTTAACCCAGCAATTATCCACATAGCAGGTACCTTTTTAATTGAAAATTCTGGAGCCCTGGAATGATTTTACTATACTCTCACAATGTATGTAGTCAGAAGAAACAGTGCTTCTCAGCCCCCACTCCAGTGACTCTAGCCGTACCTGGGCATTTCCACCCCAGTGTCTACTCTGTGGCATTACAATATGTCAGTGGTTCGCTTTACCATCCTCCACTCCCCATTCTGGCCTTTTGATGGCATTTCTTGCTTTGTTGAGGATGCCATCCTTAGTCACAGCCTGAGAAAACAAAAATGAAGACTTTTGTAGGCTTTTTCCAATGTCAGAATATTTTTTTCTAAAATGGAAAGTAAGAGGTGGTTCAAGTTGTATTTTTAATACCTCAGTGTTTTCTCACAGCTTTCAAAGAAATGCCAAAATATTTAAGACATTTTCCCAGAGGCCCTTATGGAAGGATCTGTGCTAAATTTTCTGCCTCCCTGCTTCTTGACCTCCTGTAGAGGTGTGTTTCATTCTATCTGTTCCAAGCAGACTTTAGCTCCCAGAGTCTTCCACACTCTTCCATTTGCACAACAGGCTGCTCCCCATAAGGCCAGTTTACCCTTTGTCCTCAAACCCATTTCAAGGGGCCTCTCCTCTGTCAACTTTCTTCTGAGGATTTCTCTACTCTGACATCCCAACTTCCCTCTCTACTTTGAATTTAAGCTCCAGGGGCTGGTGTGAAAGATTTTCTAATTAGCTTTAAAGTCTCTTGAAGATTTGTGTGGTGTCATATGTTTGTTTTAATCTCTGGGTTTGTTACTAAGTCACAACATTTGCACAAATTAAGCATTGAAGACTGTCATGTAATATTAGAGTTGGTTTAGTGAGTTCTAAAGATAAGAAAGCCCTTTTCCAGAATCTGGAGTGCAATGATGCACCCTGACTCTATTTTCTCTTAGGCCCTGTGACTACCACCATTTCTCAAATGCACATTATCAAATGAGTCAGAATAATCCCTTACACTACTTTGATAATTCATTGTCCTGTTCTACATGTTATTAATTTAGCATTTATTTTTGATTGTTATGATCAACTAACATGAGACTTTTTTAAATGGAAAGACCTATTATTAATTCTTCAGGGCCCTTGCTGACTAGGGTATAAAATGAAAAAATCAAATACCATCCACAAGTATTAAAACAAACTTCAGACTGTTTGCTCCTTTTAATTCTGGGCAAGACATTTTGACTTTGAATTTAGAAACAAACTGAATAGTAAAGCTCTAAGAGCTTATTGACAAAACTCTTTAATTAAGAGTTACATTAAATGGCCCCTAAAGGATTGTACAATTTATAGTAGAAGAGTACACATAATAAAGACGTGACCCTGACTGTTTTTCCCTGCTGAAATCAAGTATTCTGGCAAAGGTCTCTCTCTGTCTTCTTCTGAAAGCATTAGCAGATGTCTGGTGGTGGAGTCAGGGAGCAGGCAGCTGCAAAGGAAAGTGGAGTTAAGTCATGATGCATTCTAAAAAACCTTCCCTTTCTTTAAAAAGAGATTTATTTGTATTTTTATTCATATGTATATTTGCATGTCTCTGTATTTTCTCCAAAACTGTGAGTACTCATGTGGAACAGAAGACAGTGTGGAATCCCCTCTACCTGACATCACAGGCAGTTGTGAACCTCCTGATGTGGGTGTGTGCCACGAGCTCATTGAGGAACTCTGGTCCTCCGGAACCTCAGCTAGTGTCCCTATCCTTGAAGTCTTCTTCTCAAGGTAGTACCTGTTTTGGATACAGGGAGAGTATGAGACACAGTAAGGGTCAAAAAGGGGTCTTGATTTTCCTTCCTCTAGGCCTTTCAACTACAGACTAAGCAATTTACCAAGAATCTGACAGTCTTACTTCCTACTTCTATAAATCAAAGTAAAATTCATCCAAAACTCACAAGGCTGATGTGGGCATTATAACTTCAGAAGACAAATACATTTTTAAAAATTTATTTAAATTTTTTATATATTCACTTTACATTCTGCTCATTACCCCTTCCCACAATCCTTCTCCAATCCCCCCTCCCCATCTCCTTGAGCAAGTTGGGCTCCCCTGGGTGTCTCCCCACCCTGGCACTTCAAGTCTCTGTGAGGCTAGGCTCTTCTTCTCCCATTGAGGCCAGGCAAGGCATCCCAGATAGAAGATATCCCACCTAGAGGCAACAGCTCTTAGGATAGCCCCCATTCCAGTTGTTGGGAGACTCACATGAAGACCAAGCTGCACATCTGACACATATATGCAGAGAAGTATAGGTCTAACCCATGAATATTCTTCAGTTGGTGGTTCAGACTTTGAGAGTTCCAAAGGTCCAGGTCAGTTGACACTGTTGGTCTTTCTGTGGAGTTCTTATCCCCTTCTGGGCCCACAATTCTCCCTCCTAGTGTTCCATAAAAGGACCCAAGCTCCATGCACTGATTGGCTGTGGGTGTCTGCATCTGTCTGATTCAGCAGCTGGGTGAAGCCTCTCAGAGGATAATGTGCTCCTTTCTGTAAGCACAACAGAGTATCATTAATAGCGTTAGGGATTGGTGCTAACCCATGGGATGGGTCTCAAGTATAAATACAGTTTTAAAATATATATAAGTATAGACATATAAACACAAATATATTCTCAGTATATATATATATATATATATATATATATATATATACACACACACACACACACACACACACACACACACACACATATATTCTGAGTGTGTGTGTGCGTGTGTGTGTACTCAATATGTATGAAAAAATATGTGTGTGTGTGTACTCTATATGTATGAAAAAATATATGTGCGTGTGTGTGTGTGTGTGTGTGTGTGTGTGTGTGTGTGTGTGTGTGCATGTGTTGACTTAAAGGGGAAAGGAAAAAATATGAAAGGAATGTGTGTCCCATGTCAGCCTTTAGTTAGAGGCTGATCCTTCTGGCCCAGAACAAAACCTTTCTGCTTACCACTGCAGGGATCTGCACCTAGAGACAATGTGAGCCGAGTCATATGAGGCACTTCATAAGAAGTATTCAGGACTCTATCCCTATCTCTATTTTCTATCAGGGCAAGTATAACTAATGCAAACAATAGAATGTTTACCATTTATGGGGTAGGGTCCTTCTCTGAGTACAATGGCGCAATACAGCGTTTATTTATAGACTCTAGACCTAATACATTTGAAACAAAGGAATTAGAAATGCAATTATATGCAGAAATGTATGGCTCAAGAAAATACTGGCTGTGCCTGTCAGAGATTGAATCATTTCTCAGCTGTTTGGACAGAATCAAATACAAAAATAGAAGGAGGGAGCTGCCCGTGGGTATTTGCCAGGAAGACCTTGGAGAGAAAAGACAATGCTGTGAGGATGCAAGGCTGTACCAGTATATGGGAAGGAAGAGTAGAAAAAAGAGAGGGAGGGAAGGAAGAAGGGAGGGAGAGAGGGGGAGAGGAAGGGAGGGAGGGAGGGAATATGGGAGCAAAGGAAGGAGGGAAAGAGTCTCTGCAGTTGCCTTTATAGAAAGGGGGGGAGGGTGTGTTCATAAATGGAGTTACTTGCTTGAGATAAACCAAACCAGAATAGAAGGGCTACTGTAACTTGCATTAGAACACTCCATTAGACAGGAATCAAAAGGAGGAGGAAGAAAATTAAGGGGGGAGGAGAAGGGGAGAGTGGGATGAAGAGACAAAGGAGAAACTCCCGGTGCTGTTTTAAATATGAGTCTCAGCTCAGAGAAGAGAAAGAAAACATGCAGAACTGAAGCCATACAAGAGAAAACTCCGAGTGTCTGAATTCTAATTTACCTGGAAGTCAGGTGGCTCTCAACAAGGAGAAAGTGGGCATGAGAGTCAGAAAAAACAAGTGAATACGCACCTGTGCAGGGCCCTGGGGAATTGTGGGCATTTCCAGGAAGTTCAGGTTGATGAAATGATAAAAATGAATCAGTCAAATACAACAACAAAGCAGAAAAGGAAAAAACCTGCCTCTTACCCCACCCCCAAAGAAAAACCCTGTTAACTGCTTTAAATATATAACATGTTACTGAGATGATTTCTTTTCTTAAAAAATCAGTCACTTCTGTTAGGACTTCTCTCCCTGTACATTCTTCTATCCTAGGGTTCTAATAAATTGTGATATGAAGACAAGTATGCAGATAACATTGCAAAGCAGAATTGTGTGGTTCTTGCAGAAGAGCGTTCTTCCATAAGCATAGCCACACCCATGGTTTGTATCTGGGAATTCGTTAGGGAGGGGATATGATCAGGATACTTGCACCTTTCTCCAGGCTAGTCTGTTTTCATCCTAGCCTCAGAGTGATGTCATAGAGAAATGAGTACTATAAGAGATTGTGAGTCCTGGAGAGACCCTGCTTGCCCTTTGTAACATGGAGTGGCACAGTGTGGGAACACACCTAGGAATCAGGAACTGGGCCTCCTTATCTGGTTCTTAGGTTGCAGAATAAGGAAGAATGGGCTTCTGTTGGTGATAAGTAACCCCCACACCCAGCAAATGTCCCTGCATCATCTTGAAAAGACATAGAAAGACAGTTTTATAGCAGTGATCAACAATGACAGAATACTAGCAGAAGCCACACCATTATATGGGGGGGGGGGGCAAGAGAAAATACTGGCAAGATGACTCTGCTGTCTGCACATAAGCCACTAGTTAGGTCCACACAGGAAACAGAGTGATGAGGTTCAGAATGGAGCCACGAGATAAGGATCTCTAATCATATGGGAGCAGGCTCAGGACAGTTGTAACAGGCAGTAAGTAAATGCTCATGGGTGACCTACATAATGTGGTTTCAGAAATAGGTGGAGACCCATTGTCTGAGAAGGAAAAATCTCTAATTTATTATTGCTTAATTTATTTCTAAAACTCATTTCCCAACCTGAAATATGCCAATCTTCAAGATAATTCTATGTAAAAGGTTTATGATAAATTTCAAGGAAGAGACATTTCCTTTTTTTTGTATTCTGTAGCTTCTAAAAATTGTAGTTATATGGTGCTTTATCTCACACACACACACACACACACACACACACACACACACACCCCTTATCACTGTATATTCACAGGTACCAACAGCTCCATTATAACTGTCTTGATGCACTTTACTCACCATAGTCTAAAAGGGACAGTCAAGTAAGTTTTTCTTGTGTATTTTTAAAATATAGTAATCTTTCTGCAAATTTCATTTTTTAAAGATATAATCTTCGAACAATGTTGCTCCTACAATTGTATGACTCTTGTAGTTTCAAGATGCCAAAATATAAGAAAAGGTATCAATCCAAATGGAAATTTCTCTACTTTACAACTGACCTTGTCTTTATGCATTTCTAGGACTTCTAGGAAAATGTTTTCCTTGGGGTAACAGGGTGGTTCTCAGAGTGAAACGTCCATTTGAAGTCAGGACTTCCATCATGCTTTTTAAATATATATATATTTAAATTAATTAATTAATATATATTAATATTATATATTATAAATGCATGTATATATGCAGTTACAGTCTAAACAAAAGGAAATTATGTACTTGATATAAATTTTGTGTCAAAGACCTCATTAGTAAACTCTGAAATCTCAATTATATTCATGCTATCCAATGACAGTAATTTGAAATGACAAACTGATATCTCAAAATGTACAAAAATGAGCTAATCTGATTTCATTATGTCTCTAATATACTGCCACACTTACCGTTGCTTAAAATTGAAGTTTTTCTTTGTTGGAGATTGTCAACTTCCTCATATTATCTCATTTTTTAAAATGTTATGTACATATCGGCAAGCATTAGATTCGTCTTAAGTGTGAATACAGTTGTTTGGGGAAAATATTATTTCGAGCTTATGACTGGAAACACTTTAAAGAAACAATGGCTACTTGCAGACAAAAATACAACTCTTTTCCTCTCTTCCATAAACTTCAGTGTTTATTGACTTGCATCTCCAAAGAGCCTCGGAGGCTCAAAGAGTCCATAGCTACATCCAATGCATGAGCAAGTTGTGGATGAAATGAGGGAAAAGAGCAGAGGGACGCGTGCGCACAGGAGCCTGTGGGAACAAGCAGGTTCTGTTCTCCCCTCCCTGGTAATGTTGCAGGAGACTCCTCTACCTCAGAATTCCCCTCACTGAAAACAAAAATAGTGAAATCAAGCCATGAGTGGTCAAGGTTCTTCCCATCTCTACTTAGTATTCTACCTACAGCAATCCTCAGCACTTTAGAACCACTAGTAAAAGAGCCTAAACTGGCTCCCAGGGCTATGTTCTCTGGCTTTCTGTGGTGCTGTGAATCCTGGGCACTGCCACTGGTTCTTCATGAAGAGTTATTAAAATAATACAAATAAGACAGCACAGGAGACAGGTTCGGGAGTAAGGTCCACCTGTCCTACACTAAAGAATGGGAATTAGAGAGGAGAAAGGGTGCAAGAACATACAAGAAAATGTAATGATCAGGTATGTGTGTGTGTGTGTATGTGTGAGAGAGAGAGAGAGAGAGAGAGAGAGAGAGAGAGAGAGAGAGAGAGAGAGAGAGAGA
>CM052702.1:10173807-10229924 GCA_028551405.1 Uromys caudimaculatus
CAGCAAGGATGACGCAACACTCGGAGATCTTCGCAAAGCAGTTTATTCAGGCCTTGTTCAGGATCCTTCTTTTTTTCTTTTTCTTTCTCTCTTCCTTCTTCCCGTACTACCAGTCCCTAGCTTATAAGCTTCACTCATCACCAATCACACAATGCTACGTGGCAGGCAGGCATAGGTTGCCAAGAGGCAACCAGCAACCATAATAGTTGTTTACGGCAGGAACACAGGAAACAGGCGCCATCTTTAAGGCACGGCTGTTACCGCTCACCACAGTCTTCTGGTTCCTTCCATTTCCTGCCTCCCAATGACCACATTTTGGATCTTGTCACTTTTACAGTTTAGCCCTTTCAGACAGCTATTTGGAGAACACAGAGCTTTCCTGGGTCCAGTCTGATGGGGCCTGCATGTTATGGATTGACATGTGCTTCCTCTAGTAGATATAATAGCTGTCCTTAGTCAGTAACCCCTGGTAGAGGAGAACGTGACAGTAATGCAAGAAGGACATTCACATAAGACTCTTCTCACAGCAACTAATAGAGTCCCTGAGAGTAAAACCTCCTTCCAGAAAGGCATTCTTCCCAACTTCCCACCATTATCACCACCACAACGATCAAATTTCAATGTCGTCTTCAAAGGGAACAAACTATAGCCACACTGTGGAAGATGGTTTTGAGTTGCTCTTTTCTTGGGGTAAGGAAAATGAAATACAGAGATGTTTTTCATAACTGATTACATACAGCATGCTGAACACAGATACTGGGGTCTACATTTCTTAATATCACTACAGAAGGGCCTATGCCCAGTGAATGTCAGATGTTAGCCTATGGTCAGACATCTGTCTTTGCTTTTCTTATTTGTCTCATTATTTCCTGGAAGAGGTGAAAATGGAAGTCACTGTCAATGTTGGTGACACATTCCTGACATGTTTTTAAACACAGTATAAACACAACCAAAGTTGTCATAAAAATAACACCCAGTAATTTTATATTGGCCCAAACAATATTTCTTTATATAAGAATATAAATTTATACTTCATGAAGTTTTCCAACAGTAATGCTCTAATCTTTTGTGTGAATCTTAAACAGACATTTCAAGTTTAAACATGCCTTCATTGGAATATAATTTTAATTTTCCACTAGTCCCTGGAAAAAATAAAAAGGGTAAACTTTTTCCAAAAGAAGAACAATGAATTTACAATATATTTTTCTTCCAAGAAAAACACATTTTCTAAAATATTATTAAAATTGTAATTGCATCATTTCTCCTTTCTTTACTCCAGCTAAAGCAGTTGTTCTTAGTTTTTCTAATGATGCAAGCCTTTATTTAATTCAGCTTCTCATGTTGTGGTGACTAACCCTTGACCATAAAATTATTTCATTATTAGTTCATCACTGTTTAATTTTGCTAGTTATGAACACTAGTGTAAATATCTGATATGCAGGATATCTGATATGTGATCCCTAAGAAAGGGTTGTTCAAACCCCATAGGTGCTATGACCCACAGGCTGAGAACCAATGCTCTAAGCTCCCTACCTTGACTGGCTCTCTGTTGCCCGTAGGTCTTTTTCTAGAATCAAGGCCTCATGGACTTTTACCCTTCCACATTAGCATGTGTATTTGCTATCCTTGTTAAGCTTGTGTTTGGGCAGCTTGTTGGTGAGATTTTATGGGTGTAGCCACTCTGACATTTGTAGGAGACACAATCTCATAGCAAACTCCCTGCAACTCTGACTCAAGTTATTTTTTTCCCAGAATAACACTCCCAGTTCTTTTCCAATTCATAATTGAATTCTTATTCACATTTTGTATTCATATATGCAAGACTGAGAGGCTCTGCATCCCTTTTAAAGCACCTCCTTATGATCTGAACTGTTCAAGGAAAATATCCAAGGAATCAGAGGAGGAGCAGTGGTCAAGTCTCATAGTGTAATTTGCATCATTCTCTAATAATCATCTTAAATCTTATTGACAAAGATTGTCCACAAGGGTGTGGGAGGGTTGCATCTCATTCTGCTCAGGCTGCTGTAGTAAAATATCATGAACTGGGAGGCTTATGTACAGAAGATATTTATTTCTAACAGCCATGGTGGTTAGGAAGTACAGAACCAAGATATAACTGAGTCTAATCATAAAGACTTAACAAAGGTCCCAACTCCTAAACCACTATCAACCTTGGGTTTGGGATTTCAACACATGAGTTTAGACCACAAGGGGAAAGAGTTCAAATATTCAGACTGTCAACTTGGGAGCCATCTACTTGACACCTTTTGTGGGAGGTCAATATTCTCATTCAATACTTTAAAATTTTTTCATGTATAATTGCAGGATCTAAAAGATAATGTTGCTAAGTCCTCAAAGTAAACATTAATAAGAAAAATATTTCACATTTAAAATATAGACCAAGCAAAATTATCAGTCTAATAGAGGTATAATACATTTTCAAACACATATCTCTTGAAAATTATCACACACACACAAACATACACACACACACACACACACACACACACACACACACACACACACAGACCAAACAAGGGAAAAGACGTCAAGAGAAATGGGAAGAAGCAAGAGCTATAAAACATGTAAGAAACAATAGGATTTTCACAGTTGTAGAGAAATTAGCTACCAGGGTTATTGCTATGCATAGCCCTGGTCCAAATGGGAAAAGGAAGAAAGTGCATGGCCAAGCAAAACAAGAAAGTTATACACAGGTTCCATAATTCAGATAAAGTGTAACACAATACATTGTTAATGTTTGGAGTAGGAAAAGATGCTCCATATAAGGCAGATGGATTTGAAAGCACCGACAACAAGGCAGCTGTTTCAGCGTCTGCAAGGGCATGGCAGGGTAGCCCTGAGAGAGGGTCTTCTGTCCCTATACTTCAAGATCAAGTCCTGCCTCTGACATATTTTACATGTTCATAATTAAACAGAAGGATGCTAGCAGAACACTGGAGATGTATTAAGAGAGAGATTATATAGTAAGGAGATATATTAAGAGAAAGTAGGGAGAAGTAAGGAAAGGAAGGGCAGAAGAGGTAGAGGGAACAATAACTAAGAATGTTTGAAAAAGCCACATGGAAGTGTGTGTGTGTGTGTGTGTGTGTGTGTGTGTGTTTGTGTAGTGGGGGTGTAATAAAAGTTTCCCTAAATAGGAAATCATGCTCCTCTCAGAAGCAGATGGCCAGAACAAAAGCACAGTCAAGGGTGATCTAGGCAGCTCCCAAACAATACAGGCTACCCCCATTGCTCTTGGCTGATATCATGTAGCAGACTTTTCTTAGGGAGACATGACACACACACACATATACACATATACTCACTTAAGAAGGTAAGTCAACTCATAGCCAACCATTGGATTGATCCCAGGGACCCCCAATAGAAGAGCTAGGGGAAGGATTGAAGAAACTGAAGGGGATTTCAAACCCATAGGAAGAAGAATATCAACTAATCAGACCTCCACAGAGCTCCCAGAGACTAAACCACCAATCGAAGAGTACACAGGGAGTGACCCATGGCTCCAGCTGCATATGTAGCAGAGGATGGCCTTATCTGTCATCAATGGGAGGAGAGGCCCTTGGTCCTGTGGAGGTTTGATACCCCAGTGTAGGGGGATGCTAGAATGGTGAGGTGGGAGTGGGTGAGTGGGTAGAGGAGCACCCTCATAAAGTGAAAAGGGAGGTGGGAGAAGGAGAATGGGGTGGGGAATGTGTGGAGAGGTAACCAAGATAGAGGATGTCATTTGAAATGTAAATGAATAAAATGATTAATAAAAAAAAACACTTTGAAACTCAGTATGCGATGTAAAATTATGTGAAGAAGTCCACATATTATTGGTCATATTAATAACAAAAATTATGTTACCATATGCAATTTTTAAATTATTAAATTATACTGTTGGTTTTACATATTAAAAAAAGAAAAAAGTGAGTCCAAGAGAGACCAAAGTAATGATTGTACCTATATCCAATTTGGTGAACCAATGAATTTTATCAAGGTTACTTATAGGCATATGAGTAGGAGGTTACTTACAGGAGCAAAAAGTACTCAAAGCCAGCTACATGATGACAGTTCTCATGGGTGACAGTCACAAAACCTGAAGCTTGGAGTACACTACAGAGCCTGTAGGCAGCTCAACATGGTGGAGAGTGTCCTGTCTAGGTGATTCAGCTGGTCTAAGTCTCCTCCAGGCAGTTTGACTGGAGAGGAAGTCTGCTGCTTCAAGGTTGTTTGGCTAGGTTGTCTAACAGTGAGTCTCAGTATACTTAATTGTTTATATACTCTTGAGTGGGGAGGGACCTAGTGAATCTGGTCGGGTTCTGAGACTTTCTGGAGCTATGTGAATTATTTGCTTCCTGTCTTAACAGAATATCTCTGTAGGATGAAGTATTCCATCCCTACTTAGAACAACCTATTGATTCACCTCCTCTAATAACCTACCCTAATATCTCCTTTCCTTTCCTTTTAAATGATTTGTCTTAGGTAGTATCCCTCCAAAATGGAACCATTATTTAACTTTAGGAGAAACTGCTAAACAACAGTTGTCCTCTAGAAATTGGTGATAAAACCCTGTTGCTAAAGACACTGTATTCTTTGGACATGGGGAAATCAAATCGTTACTAATCAGGAAGTTTCTGGTTAGGTCTCATAGTACCAGAAGGCTACAGGAAAAGAAGAATCATCCAGAAATGTACTCTTCAAGCTACCATAATGACTTCCATGGCAAGTTATGTCTATGCGTGCAATGGTGGCAGAAATATTATGGGGGTAACAAGATGCTTTTGGATTGGACTTAGGACCTACCCCTAGTTGATAGCTACTAGAAGATGGAAAATCAGAAATATATACCTGCTACTGGTTATCTGGTTATCTGAGTAAAAACTTGTGACGGGGAAGCTCATAGGCCCCAAGGAGCAATCTACCACTATTTTACTAAATTTATATAGAATCAAACTGTCCAATAAATTCTTATTTCTATTGTCATAGTTTAGTAGAGCTCTCAGACCTGATCAAAGAATGTTGGCCAGTGGACAATCACTTATTAAGAAATTCTCAATTTATCATGTGAAAAATTAAGTGTCTATTAGTCACTCAGCCATAAGTGGTATTCATTCATTGTAAAAGGTCAGGGAGAACCCTGGGAGAACAGTATTTGCTGGACATCATATGACTGATGAACTCATGAACTTATCAACAGCACTGTCCTGCACAAGACTAAGCCAGGCAACATTCTAGCAAGGAGGGAGCTAAGAGCTATCGAGAACCTACTCCTAGTTGATGGCTCTTGAAGATGGAAAATCAGTTTTCCTTCAGGATGTGCCACCTGGGGGTCTACCATATTCTACTAAGTAGATCTCCACCCTTTTGTATATAAACAGCACAGTTGCACTCTGTAAGTCATTTAAATAAAAAGGATGACATGAGGTTGAGAAGGGGTAGGAAAGGAAGGGGAAGATCTAGGAAGAGGTAGGTGAAAGATTAGGTGGTGAATATGCTCGAAATATATTGTATGAAGGTATGAAATTCTCAAATAGTTTATAAAATGCATTAAAAATACCACAAATCTGCCATACAGGTTGCCACTAGAATATTTTAGACAGGAAAATGAGTGACATAATCAGAGTTGTATTTTAAATTATGATATTTACTCCAGGGTTGAGAATAGAGTCATTAAAAAGTAAGATTAGAAAACATGAAATGATTTGGAAGGCTATGGTACTTCAGTGAAGACATTATAATTAATCTGAAATTCCAGTAGAGACTATAGGAATGAGTGAAGAGAGAGGACCTAACAACATCCGTACGAAACAAACTAAAACTGATATAAACATGGAGAGACACGGTGAAAGAGGATGACATCTCTCAGATTTCTAGACGACTGTGTTGATGATGGTTAACGCCGAAATACAAATACAGGTTGACAATGATAAGATGGTGGAGCTCAGATATTGTGGAAGGTGAAGACATCCATTTAGGACATGTCAAATCCAGAGGGAGATATCTAAGAGGCAGCAGAGTGTGTGCTTTGTCATTCAGAGGGAGAGAAATACGTACTGTGACATCCTAGACAGAATGAGTAGGACAAGAGATCACCTGCAAAGCAGGGAGAACAAGGTGAAACGAAAGTGCAAGAGCTCATGAGTAAACTCTCGGTGTTCAAATCCTAAATAATTGAAGCTTAGGGAGGGTCGGGGGAGAAATCATATCTCATTCAAATATACAAATAAAGTCAAACAAAAGTCCTTTTCTGTGGAAATATCCCAAGTGCCTTTGTCCTAAAAAGGGCAAAATGATAGCTTCAGAGAAGTTCAGGGAGAAGGTGGTATCAGAGAAAAGACCTGGGGATTTATTCCTTCAACAATGACTTGGCCACCTCAAAAACCACAGGACCTGAGCACCACTGACTTTCCTGCCTCTCTGACCATGGCCACTACTGAGTTCCCTTTATACTCCCTGTTTTTCAATTTAGACAATCGCACTGAGCATGAAGTTCAACTGTCAACCTCGAAAACTGGGGCACTGGCTTCTAAACTGAAGACTATTGCAGTGCTCTTTGAAATCTCAATGGCTGTTATTTTATATATCGCGCAACCTTTAGAAAATTGAAGGATTAAAAAATAGTTGCATAGAATTATGAACTTCTGTTTGGAGTTCTTTGGCAGCTTTAGACAGTGAGTGTCACAACTTAGGACCTTGCTTTGTAGACTGTAATTGCATTTTAAAATTATATATTTCTGCAGCCTGAATTAGTTTAGCCTTTTAATTTGTGATTTTGAATGAAAGCTTTTATGATTTCAAGGCCCTGTTGTCCCCTAGTCCCCACACTTTGCAAGATTCTCATTCTTGCCAGCAGCTTTCACCCCCATCGGTTCCTTTCTACCTTAGAGGGAAGCCTGTGCAGCGTTCTGCAATTCTGAGGTTGCCTCCAGCTAAGACTGTGCAGGGAAGATAAAGAAACCAATAAACAAGACAAGAAAACGGAACTGACCAGTAAATCCACATTAGGAAATAACTGAAGATTTTATTAAAAATCCATTTGTGTGAAATGAATCTCTCTAAAGTAAAAAGTTCTTCTATGTTTTCTAAACTAAAACTTTAGAAAAATAAATTTTCAGTAGATGAGGCAATGTTAGTTCTTCCTGTTCATAACTGTCTTCAGGTTAGTTATACTGTTTGTACTAGAAACAAACAATATCTAAACAATTTCAACTTTTACATAATTTAAGCAACAGACCATATATATATATATATATATATATATATATATATATATATATATATATATATATATATATATATATACACACACACACACATATGGAATTTCTTTCTTTCAAAGTACCTACCAAACCATATTTGAAATTTGCTATTATTTATCGGCTAATTGGGACAATCTTGTACATATTTCATAAGTACACAATGAAAGTACTCAAAATGTCAGATTCTATTAGAAAATGCAATAATTCACAATTACATTTATTCAATAACATTCACTTAAGTGGATTGGCTAGTCAATATCTTACACTTAATTACATCCATTTGGATCTCTTTTACATAGTATTATACAAAAACCAAATTACATCCTGCTGTGTGCCTACTGTTAATCTCAATAACAGGAAGCCAGAACTCTCACAAATAATTAAATCATTTTTTTGTCATTTTCCACAGTCAAGGTTAAATCTGTCATTGCTGTTAATTTCTCCTACAACTACAAATTAAAAAAATAGAAAGAATAAAACTATGTAGCTTACTTGGGTGTTATCAATCTCAGAGCATCCAGAAGAAAAACCTTTGTTTTGCTCATCATTTTCTTTTCTGAGCCTTGAGTACTATTGAGCACACACCATACTTGATAAACTCATGTGGAATCTATGGCATCCTGTAAATTGTGCTTTGGTGACAACATAGCAGACAGAATCCTAACCTGGGATTTGGGACCTTTGAGCCAAACAGCTTTTGCTCCATCATGGGTGACCTTGCTGTGGAGAACGAAGGTGCAATTACCCATCCTGTCACTCTGTGAACATTCAGTGACGCCTATGAGGAAAGCTCTGCACACATCCACCTGACAAAAATCATACACTAGGAAGCAGTCGTTGTAAATAATGTAGACCTCGATGTTTACCACAGATCTCTTTTTCTTTTGATTTGCATCAATAAGGACAGCTGACATGCAACACCCTAAACATTTACTCACAAACTTTCGAACCACACTGTAAAGGTCCAGCTCTATAGGCATGCCTTTAGGGAAAATTTAAAACCATCTTAGTTTTCCCATGCATGGAAAATCTTTCTCAGCCCTTGATCAACTACAAGGGCAGTATCAAAAACACAACACCCTATCACTCACAAAAATTCAGTCTTCTAATAAGGGTTCAGTGAAGGAGTCTTCTTTGCTTATTGGAAATGGTCATTTTTGGTGACCTCTTTGTAGAAATTGCATTTATCATTGGAAAACTGAGGCAGTAGCTGATCATTATTGATATTGATCACTATTCTAAATACTTTATATAAATGAGGATTTTCCATTCCGTTATTATGGCTCACATTTGAATAAATAATATCATAACATGAAGATACTGAGTCTTTAAAATAAGTACAGAATTTAAAGCTTCCCTTGGACCTGGTGATATATCACTGATGAAATATGCGTTTTAAAATACTGTCAAATAATTTATTAGTTTCCTAGCCTGTGCATTTGTTGGTTTAGTTAATAATCTCACCCCGCCCCCTGTGCATCAGTTGGCTGGAAAACTACTACTGTAGCTTAAAGAAGTGAAGTATTGCCTACTCATCTCTCTCCCTATGCCTGCAGGCTACACTGTAATTCTCATCTGCCCTACTTTGCTCTGGCCATAAGTGTTAGAATATTCTGCATATTTACATGGCAGTATGTATCTGGAACGTGGAGGCTATGCCAGGCACTTAGAATAGAACAGTGATAAGGAGGAAAGGGGAGAGAGAGAGAGAGAGAGAGAGAGAGAGAGAGAGAGAGAGAGAGAGAGAGAGAGAGAGATCCAATCCAGGGAAAGAGCATGTTCTCCGTGGTCTCCTCTATAGGAAAGGGCATCAGTATGCACTCTCCAAGTGTCCCCATCAGTCAGCAATCATTTGTGACTCTACAGAATTCCTTTCTCACTGGATTAGGTATCCTAAGAACACAAAGCTAACTTGTTATACAGCCCAGAGCCAGCCCAAAAGACACTTGTTCCATTCATTTCTGTGCCTTACCAAGCTGGCCCCCCCCCCAAAAAAAAGACTTACTCAGGTCTTTCTCTCCAATCCCCCGGGGAGCAAAGATGTATTCTGCAAACACTCACCTTCATTCAGTCTCTTATATAAAGGAAATTATGAATGAGGCAGCCTTGGATTCAGAGTCCAGCTCTGGCTCTCGCCAGTTTTGTGTTATGATTATTATATGAAGCTCATGGTATTTATAAGAAAGTATGAAAACACATAAGAAATACTTAGGTCTCTGTATTCATTAAAACCTGTTTTCTTTGGGAGTGTTTGTTGGGGGTTGTTTTTAGTAGACTGTGGTGGATAGGTATACAACAGCTCTGCTTTAATGTCATAATAAAAGAAAGGGGGGGTATAAATGTATACCTCATGGCCTGGTGCACTGCACTAAATGGAAGTAAACAGCTAGCTTGCTTTCTCTTATAGTCCAGTCATTATATGTATGCTGTGTTCTGGTCAGAGGAGAGGAAGAAATTTGTTCACACATTTTGTTGTAGCCTCTCTGTCTAGCTGAACATCTCAGGAAGCAGGGGTGGGTGGGGGCTTGCTGTCTGCTAAGCTGAAATGAAACCACTCCTGAGATCATGTTATGGTTTGGATGCAACTGGATTCCTGGGTTGAACACAGAAGCAGGAATCATGAGACCTGTTCTTTCTGCCACCTGGTTCCAGTGCTTACTTAGTAAGTGACCTTGAGCAAACCACTTTCTTCCTCTTCTCCCTATTAAAGAAAACTAATTGATCTTGTGGTCATACTTCACAAAGATGTAATGAAGATGAGAAGAATACAATTAAAGCAACCTCAAATAAGAACTCTACAGAGCACATAATTAGTTCTATAATCTATAAGTCTGAATAGTGCCGAGATACCTACATCAGAATTAAATATTCAAGAAGTAGAGTTTATTATTTCCTCTCTAAGAAGAGAAAAGAATTCAACTATACTCCAGTTCATATCAGTATAGATGGTGACTTGAGAAGTTCACTGGATTATGTCATGGAAGCCATGATACATATGGTGACCTTAACACCATAGGCATTGATGAAATGATTAAATGTGATCAGACAGCCAAGGTCTCCACATAAAGCTACCAAACTATTTTTGAATAATAAAAAAATGAACTCTGTTCAAAGGTTGTTAGAGATGATATTTAGGTTCATAATCCAATTCTAAATGTGGACATATTATAAGGTAAAATTAAACACTAAAAACCTCTGCGAATCTGTATTATCAAAACTCCATGTGTGCTTTCTATGTCTACATCTCTCAACTAAACAAGAAATGACTAGGGAATGGATCTGGAGCAGCTGAAAGAATGTATGTGTGGACTGTGGATCCACTGGATCAATCCACTGGAGTCCCCATGGCACTTGGGGACTTCCTGTTTTTATGACAAAACCCCACCTGATTCTGCCTGCAAGACAACATACAATCGAGCAAAGCGATTTGTCTACACAAAGTGTCTTTGCAAGCTTTCAGTGCGTTTTCAGATCTTCACAATGTGTAGAGATCACTGTAGAAGCACATGGTGTTCTGTCTGTTGAAACACTGGGGGCATGTGTACAAATCGTTCTGGCTAGATAGATTTACTGCATTGGTCTGATCTATTCTCTTCTGCCAGCATTTTCTTCACTGATCTGAGGCAGAAACAATGAGGCAATGATCTATACTTGCTCATCACATGTTTGTTTCAGATCAGGCAGTCTCTACAGGGTAATGGTCCAAGGACGAAGCCTCTCCTTCTAAAAGACCCGTTCCCCTATCTTTTCACCCTAGTCCTTCCCAACGGATTTCTGGATGGAGAGAAAACTTTCTCCTAATTCCAGGTTTGGAGTAGGTCTTTGGTTCATGTTCCCTGCATTTGAAGCTTGTTGGTGCTTATTGTCCTTTGGCTGAGAGCTGGTGGGCCCAGCCTTCTTGAAGAAATCCTGCCTATATCCCTGCACAGATGCTGACTGTTCTCATCCTCATCCAATATTATTGCTCAGGTAGAGCTCAGCATCTCTGAGTGCTGGGTAGTCTCACTTCTGGCTGAAACTAATGTATTTTACCCTTCAAAAGCATTCTATGAGACAGAAGAGACCAGGCTATCCTTTAACCTATGGTCATTTAGCACTTCCAACAGGCTCTTCTCCATGTTTTCCATCTCCCAACCCCTGGTAATTCCGAAGTGGCAATGAGAAGCCACCATGTCACTCATGGCGGATTCTACAAGTCACAGCATTTTTTCTTGACCTCCCCCAGACAGTTCAAAGAAGTCAAGGACCATTATTCATGTAATTCTTGTTGAGTTTAACGTTCTTTTTACTGTGTCTTGCTTCCTTATCTATGTATAGAATAGAATAAGCCTTTATATAAGTAAAAAAAAAAAAAAAAAAAAAAGCTAACATTTGTGAGATCATGGACTGTCCATATTGGACAGCTGCATTTTGTGATAGATTTATCCTACTTCACTTTATGGAAGAAAGCAGCAAGGCAGCAGATGTGTTCAGAACCAAGCAAACACGAAAATATTTGCTTCATAACAGTCTACAAAGACAACCGGTCAAGTCCCTTGGGAGTAAGACCTCAACAGTGAGGGGAAAACAGAACCCATTTATGCTGAATGATACAGATGCCTCCCAGTGGGCCTCCTCCCAAGTTTTCTGGAAATGGACTTAGCCATGCCATGAGTTTTGGTGGGAACAAATCATATTCAAACCGAAGCATTCTATGATATTTTTTAGAAGTTTATAAAACTCTGTCCTGTACCTTATATAACCTAGTAAATGACTCCAAAATTTCTTTATGTCACTTTTTATGAGTTACCTAATAGTTGGTTGATAACATTCATTAAAATATATTTAGAGAAAGAACTTGAGAAGAGATTGTATCAATGAGGTAGGGAGATTATTCAATGGTGAGTAAAAATCATCTCCTTTCTATTACACAAAAAAATGAATGAATAAGTATGGGGAACACACATAGGAAACCATATTACCTACTGCACAAAATATTAGTACTGTAATGACTGTGTGATTTAACTCGAATGGAGATTCAGAAACAATGGCAGTTCATTCTGACTTGATACATCCCAGAAGGTTTTGCATGTACTATAGAATTTATGATGAATCCTTGAAATATAAACCAGGATCAGATTGTACTATATTTCAAATATGAATAAGCAATGTAGAGAATGTGAAGACAAGTTAAGGTCTAGGAATTCAAGTCATACTGGGCAAGTATGTATAAACTGCTACAGCAAAAGAGGGTTTCATGTATCAAAGAAGAGATAAAGTTTAAAATCTTAGACCTGCAGCTTATAAATATCATGTTAAACTTAGAGTTAATTTAAATGACAGCTTTTGTGGAGATGGACCTGTGATTTAGCAAACAGAGCAGAAATTGCTGTTTCAAAGTATCAGTATACCAATCACAATCTCAGAAATTCAGACAATAAGTTGAGAGATTGGAAACAGGTAAAAAATGAAAATAAGAGATAAGAATTAACAGTAAAGTATGAGAACCACATCTCATAATATATGTGTGTTAGTTCAATAAGAAGCTGAAGGAAGGTCACGAGTATCCAGGTGTTTTCCAACTGAGATGTCTTGGAAATCCATGGGCTTGGATAAAGAGCTATCACAAGTCACTCAACTAACCAAATGAATTTCTGCCTGTATTCCTGCCCAGTGCTGGATGCAAGGCAACCTGAAAATTCTAAGGCTATCCATTCTGTCTTGATTCTAGGGTAATAAGATCACATCTTAAGTAATTTCATCTTGTTCTTAACTAGTGCTGTGGGGTTACCTTCAGACTTCTCCTTTTAGCTTTTTCTATGGTGTGCTACAAAATAACCTCAATGAGTAAGATGGGGTGCTAAGAGAAAACAATTGTCAGTGGGTGAGTCCAATCAACTATGTAAAGCAGAAATGTATCCTATCAGATACTCCTGTGTGAGCATTTGTTAAATGAATGCATTGAAGTTATGTACTTATCAAGAGGATCCAGTTACATAACCTGCACCAACAGACTAAAGAATGCAACAGACAGTCAACATTTGGATCTTGGTGACATTACATTCCTTGTCTTATATTTTCACTGACTTCATTGCATACCTGGGCCATGTCCCTGAGCCACATATTGAACTTAAAGTTTCTATAAATGGCAACTTTTAAAGATACTCTTCTGTGGTTCAGCAAACAGTAAAGAATCACTTTTCGAAATGTTAATTTCTTTTTTTTTGTTAAAATGAGGGAAACACTCATTTATTTCTTCTCTAAGACCAATTTCTTTGTTGCTTGGATAATATTAGTGGAGCACCTGTCTCCTGGGTAAAGCTTTAAAGATTATATCCTCCCAATTATGAATCACTAAATAGTCTCCTCTACCGAACCACTTTGATTAACATACTTTTAAAAATGTAGCATCTTTCAAACAAAAATTTCAAAACTTTCTGTTTAAAATTCACCTAAAGCCCATTTCTCAAATTTTTAGAGGATGCTGATATTTACTGCCTAGATATCTTATTGTATTGCTGACCTTATACAAATTCAGTCTCCTTTTCTGTTCTCCTCAGAAATGTGTCTTGTCATGGCCATGTAGGAAGAAGGGACAATCATGAAATCTGTCTCAATTTCTTGTCCTCTGAGCTTTCAATATGGCTCACTCCTTTTTCATTTTTGACTCATTTCTGCATGAAGCTCTAGGCTCCTAACATTGCTCCAACATCCTAACCACTCGCTGCCAGGATACTATGATGACTCATTTCTCTCTCTCAACCTTTCTCTGGCAAAGTTCCCAGGCATAAACAGCCGAGGCCCAAAGGAGTCTAGGAATGTAGCAATCCTTGCCCATCTGTAGTGGTTGATAGGTGATGCTGGGAAGTTCGGCTACTGTAAATGTCAGTGTTCTTAGCGCTCAGTTCTTACTCTTTGCTCATCTCTAACTAATCTTGTAATGCAGAAGATCCTGTGCTGATGATGCCCCAAAAATATCCATTGAACCCAGGATCTCCTCTGGATTTTAGTGACATTTGTAATCTCTATATGAGCTACTTTGTTTTAGTTGTTGTTGTTGTTACTGTTGTTGCGGATGGTGATGGTGGTAGTCATGGTGGTCATGGTGGTTGTCATGATGGTCATGGTGGTCATGGTGATAGTAATGGTGGTGTGTATGTGTGACAGTGTGTGTGTGTGTGTGTGTATGAGAGAGAGAGAGAGAGAGAGAGAGAGAGAGAGAGAGAGAGAAAGGAGGGCATCTCTGTGTTGGGGGTATGGAGCTACTATATTGTGAACATGTGAAGGTCAGTGGCTACCTTCAGGAGTCAGTTTTCTCTCTCTCTACTAAGGGTCTGGTAATTAAATTCAGTAATACATTGATTTAAGGTCAGACGAAGTTACTGGAACATAAACCTCTAGAGTCCAAAGGGATGTACTATTCCCTATCCATCTGTAGTGGTTAATAGGCAGCATCCTTAGATAAGAAGTATGTGATAAGGGTAAGCAATCTCATGGACCCTGAAATACTTTTAAAGCTGAAGAGATCCCTTTGTAGTTAAAGCAGTAGTAATATAAGAAGAAGAACTGGAGATTGGTTTCCCCAGATGCTGAGGTATCATGAACCCCTGACTGTTACTCCAGAACAGTTATTCTCAGAAAGCAGACACCAGATCCCCAGAACTAATTGGTAGGCAAGACTAGCTTCTGGAAGTGCTGTCAAGCTCTGGGTCCAATTGAGGGTCTCTACCTCAATATGTAACTGTGGAATGATTATAAAAGACACGTAAATATCAACCACGGGCCTCCACAGGAACACATGCATGTTCATGTGCACCCAAGCATAGTCATGCACCCATACATATGCACACCTCACACAGCTACAAATATAATTCAACTTTAAAATTAATGTTTTGATGTGGCTTAGTATTTAAATTTTTTCTTTTATTAATTTTTAAATTAGTGTTTAAAGATATGTGTTTCATTACAATATTTTCACCATACTTTGTTCTGCTTGATTCTTTTTATTCACTTCTGTCTCCGGTCCCAATTCCCTTCGACCTCTAGGCCTCTTGTTCTCCTCTCTTTTCCATGAATTCTCTTACATACATTTCCCCCTCTGCCCACTCCTCCATATCTAACAGTCTGCTTTCTAGTTTTCTGACCTACAATTACAGAACACATCCACGCATATGGACACATATATGGACAAAACCAATGATTGTCATGTGGAAGAAAGCATGCAGCATTGTCTTTTTGAACCTGGGTTACTTCACTGAATCTCCAGTTCTATCCATTTTCTTCCAAATGTCATAATTTCCATTATTCTCTGCAGTTGAATAACATTCTATTCTGTATATGTGCCACATTTTCTCTCTCCATTCATGTGCTATTTCTTAGCTGTTTTAAGTAGGGCATCAATAGATGTAGATGTACAACTATCTGTAGTAAGATTTGGAGTCCTTTGTGTAGTAAGATTTGGAGTCAGGTCTGGCACACCGAGAAGCATATTAGAAATATAGAATTTCAAGGCCTGCCTCAAAACTGAATTACACTCAGAATTTTCACAAGATTCCCAAGAAATGTATATGCATAAGTACGTTTGACATGCATTAGGATAAAACATTTCAAACTTTTTAAGTTCTATGCTTATATGAATGAGAGATGTATATGGGCATGCATGTGAACATGTGTCCATGTGAATTTATATGTATGTGCCTGGGGAAAACAAAGGTTAATGTCAGGTGTCTTCCTCAGCCAATGTCTAGTATTTTTTTGAGTTAGGATCTATCGTTGAATGTGAAACTTACGTACTCACCTAGACTGGCCCATGCATTATGGGGATCTGCCTGTCTCACCCCTCTCACCAGCAGTGTGTTATCAAAATGCACCTCTGCATATGGCATTTCATTTTGGTGCTAGAGATCCACTTAGATCCTAAAACTTGTCTGAAAAACATTTTTTACTGACTGATCTATCTCTCCAGCTCAAAACATTTCAATTATAATATCCTTCAAAATACTACTTTATTTTTCTCTTATTCCTCATTAATAGTGTTAGAGATTCCTTGATAAATTTCCTGTCTATGAGACTGAAGCCCCCTTGTAGCTTACCAGTTATCCAGAGCATATCAACTAGTCCTTAGACTGAACAATTTAGCAGAAAATGTGTAACCACGTTTCATGTCACTTACTGTACGGGCCATCTGACTTCTACCCTATGCACTACTGATCTCCTTCAATTGATTCAATTGATCTAGATTTTATGAGACATGAATTTCAATTTGAGGTCTTTCCCTGTCCAGTGTCCTCACAACACTAACCATCACTCATGATGCCCTCCTGACATTCTCTCAGAATCTGCTTCCAAGAAAATCAGAATGGCAGGTTTTCTAAACTCTTCATTCTTCTATTTGGATAAACGTGTTTTATCAAGTGATTTTGTGTTTGGTGTACAATCATTGTGGAATACATAACTGTGATTATAAGATAAAAAGCAAAAGCAATACAAGGATAAGGACACTCATTTCAGAGTGATTCCAATGACTGCTATGGCTTTGGAGTCCATTTACCTTTCTGTTCCTTGGTTCAGTTAGTAGAAGGATATTGCCTTTGAAGTTATTCATCTAATTCCTGCCATGGGGAACATTGTGTTATGATACATGAGACTGTCAAAACCTACTGGGTTTTTAGACATTTCACTGGTGCATTTTATTTACAAATAGCTCTGTTCAGAAAAGTATGATTGAGCCTTATTCTGTATGTTCTGCCTGTTAAGGGAGTCAATAACTAAGGAGTCACTTTCTCTGAAAAACAAACCTAGGTTGTCCTTTCTTCTTTCTACAACGCCACACTACAAAACTATGATGGAAGCAAATTGTCAATGTTTTGGTGTACAACGAACTTTTATCTAAGAATTGAGTGTGTTTTTTGAACTACTTATATAATACAAATTATTATGCATATTATACTATGAACAAAAACAAAAATTTACTACCGTTCAAGAAATACAGAAAGTGAATACTGATACAACGACCATCCTTCATTTCTTCCTCGGGGTTTAAGATACCCCTTCTCTTTTAAGTGGGTCAAGTCTGATATCTGCAAGCAGAATCCTGCAGTCTGAAGAACGTTTCACCCTAGACACTGTCTTTGAGACATGACTATACTCACCCATACCTGGAAGAATATTTGGCCTTTATCCCTGAAATGTTTATTACTAATCTGTAATTTAAACTTTGGGACCTGACACAGAAAACAGTTGTCATACTGTTGGTACAGGGTAATCAAGGTTCCCTCTTGGGATTTTTTGATCTCATCAGTAAAATAATTTAAGAACAATGGAAGCTCAAGGACAAGTTTATTAAAGTTAAAATATAGGGCAGGCAAGCTTTAAAACTCAGCAACTGCCCAAAGGAGAATGCAGAAGAGAAGGGGGAAAATATGTCATTTAAGCTGGCACATATCAGACAGTAGGCAAGCAAGCACATGGCAGGAAAATAGAGGCTTTAGAAAAAGAATAAAGAAGTCTAAAATGTTAAGAAAAACACAAAATATTAACGAAATCATACTTACAAAAAAATAGGAAAGAGAGAGAAACTAAGTTTTTCTGAATAATTCAGAGGAATGGCAGATTTACAAATGACATGGCTACAACCCAGTAACCTACTATGCCAGGAGCTGGGGCTTTGGAAGAGAAAGACAATTATCTTTAAATAACAAATTGGTTTTGCTTAACCCTTTACCATGGCTTAAGGTGAGCTTACCTTCCTAGGAATGGTTCTTTGGCCAGGGTATTGAAGTATACAACTGGAGGCTTAGGTCTCCACTCATGATAGACATTCCATCCTCTTGATAAGAAATTTGATTGTTTTGCTTTACTATAACTATGATAGTTAACACTATTAACTCTGTTGACATTATTCTTCATTTAAACAGGTAGGAATCAGAATCAAGGATCCTAGATCTTTAGCTACTGCTGTATAAATGTGAGTGGATTAATGGCCACAGCTTCTGTTGGGAAGTAGCTGTTCCAGTATTTCATATGGTCCTCTTTACAAGTCAACTTCAGAGCCTTCAGAATCCACTAAAGACACTAGAGGCCACCAGAAATCCTGTGATCAAAAGCAATTCTTGCTGGGGCTTTAGAACAATCAGCTTGAGCCTTGAAAACGGCAATGTTACACATTTTTAACCCCAGCAATGAAGGTGTAGTATATAGTAGAATCTAGTTTCTGTTTTGTCTTGCTTTGTGACTGTTGATCTGTAACTTCTTTCATTTCCAATGTTTTTAAGCAGCGTTTCCAGACAGACACCGGTGTGAGGCTCCTCACATGCACTCATGAGCTTACTTTCTTCAAACATATCTATATTTACTTATAATATATGAGTTTCATTCACTATATTAGAACTATGTATTGCAATTGCGTTGATGTATGTAATTATATTCATATATAGATATATGACTAGCAATGTTATATATTACATATACAAAACAAAGAAGCAAACTCCAAGATAATCCTTATGAGTCCCCAAGTACTGAGTCTCCCCTCCTATTTACCTACAGAGTATTTCCGATAGCTTTCTACATGTTCATCACTTCTTGAAGGATCTTGTTGCTTGTAAGCTATATGTTTTCTTCATTCTCACACATTTGAAATGTTTCATTCTCTCTGGGAAATGAATCAGGAATGGAAGAAGACAGGCCACCTCACATCCTCTCACTTCCCTGGGTAAGCTGAGAGTTTTGAGAAACTACCCAACAACGTTTAACCTTTAAAAGCATCCAGACCTGCACAGCAGCATCCTGCTGTCTTTTTCGAGTGTTCCTGACAGTAGCTTCAGACTTGATTACTGAAAACTAAAGATTTTCTGCCTGGAGAATAGAAACATGTTCTCACTATAGAAACGCCACACACATGCCTTTTCACAGCAGAGAGGTGCTTAATGTGATGGTGTGGATCCACTTGAAAGAATAAAAATATAAATTCGGATGTGAAATTGTACTAGGAAACACCATAGCTTATAACTTTATTTTTCCTTTCTATGTTCTTCATTTTTTTAATGAGAAAGTAAAGATTACAATGATCCCACGAGGTAATTTGTTACATATGAAACTTTTATTTTATAAGAAGCATTACAAACTCAACTCTGCTAACCCAATACATTTGCATACATGGCTTCATACAAACTTCAGACACCATTAATTCTTGAAGTAATGGTATTGGCTTCTGTACCTGCCTCATTATATTTTTCTTAATCCCTATGACATAGGTATTTTTATTAGTATACTTTTCCTGGTAGCAGGAAACAGACAAACAATGAAACAAAAAGCAGTAGATGCCCTAAGTGTGAGTCATACCTATAAATTAGGTAGAGAATTTTCCAAGACACCCTAGTTCTCAGACTGACTGTTGGACTGGATAGCATACCTATCATAAGTTTCTGGGTTATGGGATGTGTTGGATGCTTTCTGTAAGTTATATGTCCCATTGCTGAAGTTGTGATGGGCTCAGGTCTCCAAAACCACATGAATCTCTAGACAAAGTCTCTGGGAAAAGGGAAAAGAAGAAAATGACATGGCACAGGCAAGCATGTGTGTCCAGTCACACACATATTCCTGCAGAGTAGCCATTGTGAATCGCAGCTAGCAGATGTGAGTTAATCCATCTATATCACATGTGAAACAATGTGTACTTCACTATGGAATCATTTAATATGGCATGGATCTGAATGTCTTAGATTGCTTTACTTAAAAATGACCTAGAAGTAGATGAAGAAACACCTATCTACACTGGACTTCATAAGACCATTAGATAACTCAAAAAGCCCTTTTTACCCAAGGAAATGAAAATTTTCTTTCTTTAAAGTGACCACATGCTTGCCTGTAGACAAGCAAGGAATTACCATTTTAAGTGCAATTAGGTGATTGGTACCTTGTTACCAATTAGCTTAACATGTGGAGAAGCAATAATACTATCTCTGCAGATTAATTTTAGTACCAGACAAGCAGGTGGAAATGCTAAGAAATTGTAATTGTGGAAGACATCTCCGGAGACTAATTTGCAGGGGAAGGCCATGAGCATCCTTTACTGCTGTAACCTCACAGAACAGATCAAATCTCCTTGCCATGACATCCATGACCAATTACAGGCTCCAGTTAAGGACAGTTAATGAGGGAGGGGCATGTAACTCAGTTATCATGTCCTCACTAGGCCATTCCTCAACTAATTCTAATATACTGTAACTTACCATACACAGTTTCTGCTCAGCCTCCCTGAAGACCTGAGGAACAGAGTGAGCTGGGGAGACCTTTTGTGAAAGCACAAAAGTTAATTATTTTTTCATGTTAATGCTTCTGAGTTTCAGTTTGATCATTTGCAAAACGAGGTTGCAGATATGTAACCTACATCTCAAAAGATTATCATTCCCATTAATAGATGCAAAAGACTTTTGTAAACTGCAAAGTGATATAAAAATGAAAAGTAAGGTTTTGTTTTTCTATCTATAGCAAGACTTCTATCTTATGTCAGTTTTATTAAATTTTAGATGCCCTGTGAACCACCGAATACCACTGAATTCAGATCTTTTCATGAACTCTACATTACTATTTTTAAAATCCCAATGGGTATTGACCAAAATAATTGAATAATTTATTATGAATTAAAGTTAATATTTTTCTTATGACTCTTCTATTCAGGCAAAACACATTTTTTCTACAACATGAAAAATTCATCTTAAATTTATGATAGCCCGATTTATGCAAACAACTAAAATTAACAAAAGCAGGTCAAGATTTCATCCTTATAATCTGGAAGAGTGGCTAGATTATGAGCATCTAGAACAAGGGTCTTCCAAACAGGCACTGGGGAAGGTTTCCTAGTAATAGAAGGTCATAGGCTCTAAGAGTGCAGCCAATAAGAGAGGGAGCCCTGCACCAACCTCCATTTACTCTTCCCTACCTCATTGAACATTATAGACCACAGTCTCAGGACCATCCTGGCAGGACTTCCCCATGAAATCTGCTGGTTACTTGCCATTTCTAGTTGATCAAGTCCCATGGATTATGTATAGACCACAGTCAAAACAACTGTGCTTTCTAGAAAACACATATGGACCTTAGTATTTTGAGTCTGTTTTTAATTGGAAAAAAGAGGGGATTAATTTGATACTGATTTTCCTCCTACTCTGTATATTATCTTTACTTATTTAAAGTAACCACAAACAGAGAACCTATTCCCTGCTCTCCTGTTACAATTATTCTCCAAGGATGGCTAAGAGGGAAAGAGGAGGTTCTGGGGTATCCTGTGGGGAATGGAAAGAAAGTAACATTCCTAGATTGCATTTTCATGCTAGGCAGGTTTTCTCTGTGGAGCGTACTTCATTTCATACTTATAACCACCTTGAGAAATGACAAGGACGCCAATCTCCTATTACAAGAAATCAGATGGGCTAAATTGTAGAAGATACAGAAATTTAGATCCAAGTGTGTAACGTGGTTAATAACGTAGGTCAGAACACGGATTGAAAGTTTGTTGTCTTGAGAGTCTAATCAAATACTCAATGGTTCTAAAAACTAAAAACTAATAAATAAAGAAATAATATAAACTTAGCTTTGAAGCTAAGTTTTTTTTACACATATATTTGGTAACTGTGGAACAACTGCCCTTAAAGGTGTTACACAGCAAAGGAAACCCTGAGGCTGTTTGTGTCTCATGCTATGGAAGATTTTTCTTTTTGTCTACTGTTAGTATTTTTCAGATACTTCATAAGTCAGATTCACAAAGAGACATTCTTGAGGATAGATATTGCATGGTAATGAACTTTTTTATTATTATTATTATTATTATTATTATTATTATTATTATTAATTTCATTTTCTTTTCTTTTCTTTTCTTTTTTTTCACTCCAGATTTTATTCCCCTCCTGGTCCACCCTACAACTGTTCCACATCTCATACCTCCTCCCCACCCCCTGTCTCCACGAGGATGTACCCACCCCACCCCCACCCCACCAGACCTCTAAACTCCCTGGGGCCTCCAATCTCTTGAGGGTTTAGGTGCATGTTCTCTGACTGAACCAGACCTGGCAGTCCTCTGCTGTATATGTGTTGGGGGCTTCATATCAGCTGCTGTATGCTGCCTGGTTGGTGATCCAGTGTCTGAGAGATCTCAGGGGTCCAGGTTAATTGAGACTGCTGGTCCTCCTATAGGGTCGCCCTCGTCCCTAACTTCTTCCAGCTTTTCCCTAATTTAACCACAGGGGTCAGCAGCTTCTGTCCATTGGTTGGGGTAAATATCTGCATCTGACTGTTTCAGCTGCTTGTTGGGTCTTTTGGAGGGCAGTTGTGATAGGTCCCTTTTTGTGAGCACTCCATAGCATTAGTAGTAGTGTCAGGCCTTGGGGCCTCCCCTTGAGCTGAATCCCACTTTGGGCCTGTTGCTGGACCGCCTTTTCCTCAGACTCCTCCATTTTTGTTTCTGCTGTTTTTTCAGACAAGAAACAATTCTGGGTCAGAGTTTTTGACTCTGGGATGGCAACTCGGCCCCTCATTTGATGTCCTGTCTTCCTACTGGAGATAGAACTCTACAAGTTCCCTCTCCCCACTGTAGGGCATTTCATCTGGGGTCCCTCCCTTTGACTCCTGAGAGTCTCTCCCCTCTGAAGTCTCTGGTACATTCTGGAGGGTCCCCAACCTCCTGCCTTCCGAGGTTGCCTGTTTCCATTCTTTCTGCTGGCCCTCAGGGCTTCAGTCCTTTTCGACCACTGAATACCAGATCATGTTCCCCTCTCCCCCAGCTCCTATTCCCTTTCCCTTCAGGCTCCCCCCTCCCTCCCCCCCTGTGGTTGCTTTCTTCTCCCTCCCAAGTGGGACTGAGGCGTCCTCACTTCTAAGATGCATTACTCTAAGAAGAGAATGTCATCAGGGTTAGCAAAGGACCTTGTGAGAGGTGCCAGACTCGTAGTAGATGCCTGTGTCACTCAGGGAACCCTAAAGTATCCAAAGACTTTCGCTGTCACCCATCAGAACAAGAGGCCGGGCCCTTGTGCTCCCACATAAGCAGCACATTGCACAGAGGTGTAAGTCTAGAGATACTACATCATTTTACATAGGAATGGTCTTGGAACCGAGGACTCCACTAGCCTCTGGCCCAGTAGAGACAGAATAGAGAGCTGGACAGGCTCAGTGCAACTTGCACTGCAATCTCTTTGTGTGTCCTCTGAGTTCACAAAACTCTCACGACAAAGTCAGTTGGCATGTGATGCCATTCAAAGACCTTGAATAGACTATAATTGGAAGGCTGGTGCTCTTTGTAGCTGGGATGCCACAGAAGTACTAACTACACCCGATTCTGAAGTCCTCTCGCACAGAAGTACTAACTACTCCCGATTCTGAAGCCCTCTCTCCTTTGACCAACATCTGTGCATTTCTAGATAGGGTGTCTCAGATGCACCTCTCTGAATGAATATTCAATTCTCTCCTTATGCCTTAACACTACACTTGAAGATTTCTTTCTAACACTGAGTCTGGACAAAGACGCTAGACATAATCTGTGCTCAAATTCACAGAGATTCCTTTCCCTCTGCATACTATCTGGGTCAAGATATGCACGATGCTCCTGTCTGATAGAATTTGGTTTTGTTTTATTTTTACTCTCTTGTATCTACAGATTTTGTTTTTGTTGGGGCAGGGAGGTGTCTGTTGGTTGATTACCTATGCTATCATTTTTTCTTCACTGTACATAAGATATAAGTGTATATCACTGTGGATCCGTGCACTCAAGACCCTATGATTTTCACATGCCCCACTGAAGTGCACCTAACAATACCTCCCAGAGATACCAGGCTCTCCTTCCTAAAATCTTAGAGGTTATCTTCCATGGTCAAGTGTTTTAGCTGTGACTAAATTAAGGGTCTTGAGATGGGACCTTATCGTGTACTATCTAAAAGGCTCTAAGTTCTGCCACAAGTGTCCTTAAAACATACGTAAGAAAGGAGAATACAAACACATAATAGAGAAGGCCATGTTGAAGCCAAGGGAAATTTGAAAATAATAACCTTGAAGGTTAAAGGGCTGTAGCCAAAATCCATAGAATGTCTGACACTTGAAGCTGAACTACAGAAAAAGCACATCAGCCCATAGGGGTGAAAGAAGCACAGTATTTGGTTTCAGATACTAGCTGAAGGAAGGGTAGAAGAAAAATTTCCTCTCATCTCAAGCCAATTAATTGTGGTGATTAGTTACAGCCACCACAGGAAGCTAATATGAATAGTGCTAATCTAGAGTCCAGTTCCTAACTGTTTTAATCTTCTTCTACATTTCATTCTGAGACTTTAGGAGCCAATCTAGAGATTATACAAAGCAAATGTAGATTCCTCATGCAAGCTCAGGAATCAAGCCACCTAGCTTTTTATACTGGCCCTACCAATTTCCAACTGTGTGAGCTTTGACACATAGAAATATTTTGTTAATAAGTAAAAATTCTACTAATATGAGGAAAGAACCAACATTGTAGCATTCCTAGAATTATGTGGCATGAAAGTAAAAGGAGTTTGGATTAAAGATTGCCGATGGGCGCAGGGAAGTCTTGATAGAGGAGAAATTTTCAAAGTAGATGGCTTTTAGTAAAGAAGAAGAAAGAAAATTTCTCCCTCTGAAAATAGCAGTAATATAGTCCTAACTTTAAAGAGCTGTTGTAAGATTAAGCTCTTAGCACACTGAGAGGTGTGTAATGAGAGTGAAGTGTTGTTAATACCTGCGTTCATTTTCTTATTTGATCCTTCCCACAACCCTAAGGAGGCAGAGCTTTTTTACAGAAGAGAATTGTTGGAATAAATTATTCCAGAGTACATAGCCACTGTTATCTGAGCCAGGATTCAAGCTGAGGTCTTCCTGAGAGTACAGTCACTATAGCTTCTAGCAGATAATAATTAACCATTTTAGACTTCATAATTTTTCAGCACATACTAAATGTACTCTCTACCACACTGGAGATTTCTAAGTGAATTCTTTACCACAAAGGAATGTCTTATTGTTGAACATTCCAAAAGAAAAATCAGTGTGTTAAAAAATACTCTGACAGAAATTTTTCAGGAGTAAAAAGTAGTTACAATTAACTAGATCTTTTATCTTTGAACTTCACCCTCACCAAAAACTTTTAAAATGTCCATGTTTCATAAGTTCAAGAATAATATTATCCCTTTCCATGTATAAAGTGTAAATACACTTGAAGAATTACAGACTAAGTGATTACTCATAATTTTTCATACACTTACCTAGATTACTAAGCCTGTAAATACTTTGAGGACATCTTAATGATATGTATAATTAATAAAATATCAGTAACTAAGCCAATTGTGTCCATAAAGCCATCAGTGCTATTCCCATGGTTTCAATTTTAGTTATTCTTCCACTATATCAAGTAAGGAGTCAGAATATTTGACAAAAATATTTCACAGCATTCCCCCAAATAAAATATGATTCCTTATCCTCAAAATCACCCTACAAACCAATCAACTAGATCATATCAAACAATAAATGAAATAAACTTTGTGAAGGAAGGACCAATTCAAGCCCATTGTGGTGGGTTGCTTAACTATGGCCCCCATAGGCTCTTATATTTGAATCCTTAGTCATCAGAGAGTAACAATACTTGGATTAAGAGATGTGGTGTTGTAGTGATAAGAGTGGCCTTGTTGAAGTAAATGTGTCACTGAGGGTGGATGTTGAAGAAGCCTCACTCAGGCCCTGCAGTTCTTTGTCTCTTCCTGCTGCTTGTGAATCCAAATGTACAAGTCTCAGCTATTTCTCCAGCACCCTGTCTGTATGTGTCCCATCATGACTATAATGTACTACACCTCTGAAACTAAAGCAATTCCCAACTAAATGTTTTTTGTTTTTTATGAGAGTTGCTATTGCCATGGTGTCCTTCCACAGGAACAGAATGTTGATTAAGACACCCATCTACTCATTAAACTATGACTTGACCTTTACTTCTTTGCAATCATCTTGAGGCCATAAAATGAAATGTCATATATTAACCCTTTAGGAACCTGATCATCTGGCTTTAGCTCTACTAACTGAGAGAACAAGAGATGTAGTGTTGGCAAAGTATATACAGACTTAATATCGATCAAATGTGGACAAATATAACTTCCAGACGGAACAATGTGGGAGCTTGACAGACAGTGCCAGGAGAACCTTTAGGGTTCATCAGATGCTACATTCAGGGAATGAACAGAGTGTGATCCAATAGAAAGCAAAAGCAGCAGGCAGGCAAGCTGGGCTGCCTCCAAGATAACATTCACATTTTTCCATTGACAACCTTGCCCTTTCACTCTCTATCTGATGCAGTATATATGAAGACTCAAAGCAAGTAAGAGTTCAACACAGTCAATAGTATTTACTAAGTGTCTACCCTGGACAAAATGCTGGGCATGGTCTTCAGTAGTGGAATCATTTTCCCATTCTCATTCCTTCAGTGTTTGTGTGAGTCTTTGCTGCAGCACTCATTATTTCTACCTTGAATCCCAGATATGCATTTACCAGCTACCTCATCTAATAGGCATGTGTATGCCTTGAAGGAGGAATTCAAATCCATCTTATTTGCCTTGCAGCAAACTGCAGTCAGTTAATAGTAAATAATTATTTGTAAATTAGCTTATGGCATCATAGAGCTTGAGGAAGCTATGAGCTTTGACAGTGTCCACCTAGTACCCACAGCTACCTCATTTCATCTCTACAACTAGCACCCTGTAGCTTCTTATACTATTTTAATATCAATGTAATTCATCAACATAACTCATTTATTAAAATGATCCAAATTACTAAAGTGAATATTTTAGAACCTTGTCATTTCAAGTACATTAATTCCATCACAGCAATATACCACTGTTGAATAATTTATCAAACAAACATATATTGGAAACAGTTGATCTAGTTGTATCACTTTTTTCTATTAACCAATATATACACAATTTCATTTCGTTGTAGTTCATCATATTCTATGTGGATTCTAGTCAGAGGGTATGTATGCTCTGCATATGATGACTATTGGTTGAACAGGCACTTTTGTACTATTACATGTCAAGTGGTTTCCTTGGCAAATACAAGACTGCCTGCTGTTGACAAAGAAATATTACTCACACCAGAACTAGAGAGAAGCCAAGGAAAGACTGGAGAGCTTCCTGAAAGACACATTTGGAGATACTAGGTTGGAACTGACAAATTTTGAAACCACATTGCTTAGTCAGTACAGGAGTGAGAAGAGAGCATAGCCTAGTACCCAGACTGAGCGCCACTGAAAGTACTTGTCAAAATTACAGTAAGGCAGCAGACTTGAAGAAGTGAAATGGAAAGCACAACTATACTAGAATACTTAGAAATTGGGGAGGAGGCCTTCTGCTAGGGACCATCATTCGCCCCCTATTCAGAAGCAAACAATGCTCAGAATTTGCAGGTAAAGGTGCTGTAGAATGTAGTTGGTACAGGTGAGAGGTAACCAGACAAAGAAATTGCTAGCTCTTAACAGTGCCGTAAGCAGGTTGATTTCTCTACATATCACAAGTCCCTAAGTATAAGGGTCTGTGAAGATACTAGCTTGCATTCCTAGCAAAGATCATAAACTTTAAGATAGGTGACTCAGAATACTTGAATTACTCAGGTGAGCTCTGTTTAAGCACATGAACCTTTAACACAGTGGTTCTCAACCTTCCTAATGTCATGACCCTTTAATACAGCGTCTCATGCTGTGGTGACCATCAACCATAAATTTTTTTTTGCTACATTATAACTGTAATTCTGCTACTGTAATGAATCATAATGTACATATGTGATATGCAAGATATCTGATATGTGGCCTCTCAAAAGGGTTGGGACCCACAGATCAAGAACCACTACTGCTTTAGCTACATAAGACTGTCCTCTGCATGGAGAGTTCCCTAATTGAAGCAGAGAAATTGTCAAGGGGGTTAATACATGAGAGTACTTTGACCTCTATTGCTGACTTTGAAACTGAAGAAGGCCACACCACAGGAAGTAGGTTCTGTGAAAGTTGAAAATCAGAATCTTCCAGCAGCCAGCAACAGAACCTGGATCACTGTGCCACAACTGCAGTGTACTGAGTCCTAATGCTAGCAGCAGAAGCAGATTTCATCTGAGCTTTGATTGGATACAGGACACAGATGGTCTATGCCTTATGAAACTAGCAGTTCTCTGATAAGCAGAACTGTGGGATAAGAAATGTTTGGTTGTGTTTAAGCCACTCGGATTGTAGCAATTTATTTTAGGAGATATAGGAAGTTCCGATTGGAAAGAAGCCTGTAACTATTGACACATGGATGATATAAAAGGAATTCTGGTCACTGTCCTTTCCTTCATCTTTCCTCACTGTTGAAAAAATACATTCTCACAACACTGGAGAATTCACTATATCTCATATAGACAGCTGACAGAAAGGCCTTAGAATCTCTTTGAACATTCTTTGAAGAACACTGAAACACCCTCTTTTCCAACATTGTGAGCCCCCAAATTGAATAACACATGTGTTTTGATTGTTTCTCTGTGTATGAGGGTGGGTGTCTATGGGTACACACATTTTAATGTCTCTTTACAAAAACAAACAAACTAAGAAGAGTGCACTAAGTTTCTTCATTAAATTATTTTAGGTTAATACCTTTCTGCTTAATTGAATAAAATTTCTTTGAAATTTGTCATCAAATTACTACTAATTTAGCCTCAAATTATGGTAATTGGGACTTTAAAAGAAAGTTGTAATAAGAAGTAAATGGTTTTTTTTTTTGTGAGTTGAAACACATACACAACATGAGATCTCTAAGCTTTGTAAATAGTAGCAACTAAGCATGCACTTATTTATGTACAGTTAAAATTACAATAATTTCAAGAGAAGGGGAAAAGCTTTCTCTTATTAACTTTTTTTATTGATTCTTTGTGAATTTTACATCATATACCCAAGCTCACTCATCTCCTAGTCCAACCTCTACCCTAAGCCTCAAAGCCTAAAGAAAACAAAACAAAAAGAAAAAATATGTCACCATGGAAGCTGCCAAATGTCATAGAGTTTCACACACTTTTCTTCAACGCTCATTGCAATGAAGCACTGATCGGGATTGAGACCTGTGGCTTCATCCACACTTTCAGTACTGGATCCTCACCTAGACTTCTCTCAGATCTCCTATTGTTGCCCAGTGTCATGGATATCCTGTATATTTAGTTCTGCAAGACAGGTTTCTTCAAGTGCTCCAGCAGTTCATAGATGGAGTAGGTATTGGGGTGGGCCAACTCAAAGTCCTGGATGTGGGCCTAGGTAGTAGCTGATTTTATCTCCTTGCCAGATCTCCTGCATTTCTCCAGTGAGAGGTAGGGCCAGATCACAGGAGTTCCACTACTGGTAAGGGGCAGGGCCAGCTCTCCTGCTCCCATGCCTAGAGGACATCTCACCTGAGCCCCCTACACCAGGAAAGCATGCTGCCCAGGTGAAGTGGAGGTCAATTCTCCCAAATGCCTGCTTCAGGCAGCACGTGGTAGGGTTAATCTCTCCATCACACCTGCACCCTTTAGGAATGGGGCCAATTCTTCTGTGTTTTGTCCCTCTTTGGGACCAGCTCATTGTACCCAGCCACCAGCATCAGCTCTAGTATGCTCTTCAGGCAAGGTACAGAGCCCCCAGAAAAGCTTTCTTGAAGACCTTATATCCTCAATCTGGAAGTTTGGCATCTCTCATCTGAATTTTCTTACTTAATATGAAGAGCTATTTAAGGTATTACCAAACTCTTCTTAGTGATAATACTTCCTCAGAATGGCAATTTTAAAAGTGGCTAACATGCTGATGCTTTCATGTTGCATTTGTTACTGCACTGTTTCTACTCAATACTTTAGTTTATGGGATCTCATATATTTTGACGAGTCTGAAGGTCATTAAGGAGGGATTCTAGCATATTCCCTTATCAACCACCAACTTTCACATTATCTTATACATTTCTCAATTAAAATTAATAATTATAAGTGCTTGGAATGGTATGAGGACACACATATTGTGCAGAATTTTCTTTTCACTTGATTCAAAGTTATAGGGAGAGCTGAGATTGTGAGAGATGAAATACAATACTGTGAAGCCATCCATTATTATGTGTTTTTTTCTATTAACACCCTTAATCATATACCACCAAAGGGAAACTCCTTCTAATCAGGTTATACACCGTAAGAATATGATTTTATTTTTTTGATACTTTATTTGCATTTCAAATGTTTTCTTCTTTCCAGGTCTCCCCTTTGGGAACACCCTATCCCATACCCCCTCCCCATGCCTCTATGAGGGCATTCCCCCACCCACCCACCCACTTCTGTCTTCCCTCCCTGGAAATCCCCTATACTAGGTCATCTAACATCCTCAGGTTCAAGGGCCTCTCCTCCCACTGAGGGCCATCAAGGCCCTCCTCTGCTACATATGTGGCCAGTACCTTGGGTCCCTCCATGAGTATTCTTTGGTTGGTGGTCCAGTCTCTGGGAGCACTGGGAGGTCAGGCCAGTTGACACTGTTGCTCCCTTCATGGGACTGCAGACTCCCTCAACTCCTTCAGTCTCTCCTCCAACTCCCTCCATCTGGGACCCTATGCTCAGTCCAACAGTTGCTGTAAATTGAATCTTGGATATTCCGAACTTTTGGACTAATACCCACTTATTAGTTGGTGCATACCATGTTCGTTCTTTTGTGACTAAGTTACCTCACTCAGGATGATATTTTCAAGTTCCATCCATTTGCCTGAGAATTTCATGAAGTCATTGTTTTTAATAGCTGAGTAGTAGTCCATTGTGGAAATGTACCACATTTTCTGTATCCATTCCTCTGATGAGGGACATTTGGGTTGTTTCCAGCTCCTGGCTATTATAAATGTGGCTGCTATGAACATAGTGGAGCATATGTCCTTATTACATGTTGGAGCATCTTCTGGGTATATGCCCAGGAGTGGTATAGCTGGGTCCTCAGGTAGTATTATGTCCATGGGTCCACCAAGCTGATTTCCAGAGTGGTTGTACCAGCTTGCAATCCCACCAACAATGGAGGAGTGTTCTCCTTTCTCCACATCCTCACCAGCATCTGCTGTCACCTGAGTTTTTGATCTTAACCAGTCTGACTGGTGTGAGGTGGAGTATTAAGATTGTTTTGATTTGCATTTCCTTGATGACTAAGGATGTTGAACATTTCTTTAGGTGCTTCTCAGCCCTTCAAGTTTCCTCAGTTGAGAATTCTCTGCTTTGCACTGTTCCCCATTTTTTGATAGGGTTATTTGGTTCTCTCGAGTCTAACTTCTTGAGTTCTTTGTATCTATTGGGCATAGGATTGGTAAAGATCTTTTCCCAATCTGTTGGTTGCCATTTTGTCCTATTGACAGTGTACTTTGCCTTACAGAACCTTTGCAATTTCATGAGGTCCCATTTGTCAATTCATGATTTTAAGTCATCTTCCTGTTATCACACTGAGTCTCGGCAGTATCGGTTAGTAATATATGATCTTGAGAAATTATTTAAGCTTACCTTGATCTTCAAAAATAAGGACTGTCACCCGACTTTATAGTACCTGTCATTCCCTCTAAAAAGCACACTAAATGAGGTGACATTGAAAAAGTACTCGAGAGGGCCCCTTAATGTGTAGAGCCATCCTCCTTCCTCTTAGTCACACACTATAAGCTATGCCTTGTTCCCCACAGACAACTGAGCTTCAAGAACAACAGTGAAAACCTCTAGTAAAAAAAATCATAGTCTTTAAGCTGCGCTCTTTCCTGAGAAGTAGAGTTAATTCTCACACTTATTAGCTTCCTCCCACCCTGGACATATTTGCTCTGTCAGTACATTGTTCTGCAACCATAACCGTGTCCCGTTGTTTAACCTGCTCACAGTTATCACAGTAAATGCCATGTTATCACAGTTCTGAGCAGTTATCTTAGCAGTCCTAAGTAGTTATCTACCATTTACTTAATAATGACCCTAAAAACCAAGAATATTACATTGACATTAGGATATGCAAAAGAGGAACTGAGGGGCTGGAATATTGATGTGATACAGTATAGGGACAGATGTCAGCTATGATTTTAAGCATCTATTAAAAATCTTAAAGAATATTCCTCACATAAAAAGGCACTGGTGTAATAACTGACCAACAAATATGAGCAAGATTTTTTGTGTGCATGTATGTGATATGTGCATACTCATTCATGTGTGTGACAACAAGGATACATGTGCCACAGCATGAGTGTAGAAAACAGAGGACAAGCAGAGTATCAATCTCCACTTTCAACTTTGTTAGATTTGGGGTCATTTTGTGATTCACCGCTGTATGCAACAGGATAGCAGGCCACAGGTTTCCAAAGATTCTCCTGTATTCAACGTCCATATCAATCTATGAGTGCCAGAATTACAGATATGCACTACCACATCTGACATTATTGGGTTCAAAGATTAGAACTCGGGTCCTTTCTTGTTCATCAAACACTTTACCTACTGAGATGTTGCTCCAGAACAATTTTATCTATAATAACACCAAGAATGAAGGACTCAATAAGATAATGAATCTACAAATGCTACAATGTTTTAGAAAACTGGGTAGAAAAGGGAAGTAAAGGGAAAGCATTAGGTAGTAGATGGAACTACTTATGAACACGCTGATGTCAGGTGTGGTGATGCACATAAGTATTCACTGGGCCACAGTTTTATAGCTGCCATATTTTTGATAAGTTTTAAATATGAATGATATTCATAAATAGGCTTACTTAAATTTAACCAAATATCAAACTTAAGACCACATTATAGTCCACTTTTATATATATATGTATATATATATTATATATATATATATATAATATATATATATATTCTCTCATACATTACAGCCTGACCAGACTTACCACTTTCCCCACTCCACTCAGACACCCTTCTACTTCCCCGCTCCCCAAGATTCACTTCTCTTTTGCTTTCAGGAAAATAGAAGACTTCCCAGGAATATCTACCAAACATGCCATAATGAGTTACAGTAAGACTAGGCACAAACCCTGATATTTGGCTGGGCGAGTTTACCTAGTAAGATGCAAAGGGTCCCAAGAGCAGGCAAAAGAGTCAGAGATACCTCCACTGTCATTGTTAGGAGTCTCACAAAGACACCAATCTGCACAACCATAACATATGTGCAAAGGACCTAGCTCAGACACATACAGTGTCTGTAATTACTGCTTCGGTCTCTGTGTTTCTACAATCCTTCCTCCATGACTTCTGCAGGGTTACTGAGTCTCCATCTAATTTTTGGATGTGGTTTTCTACATCATCTTCCATCAGTTCCCAGATGAAGACTCTCTAATGATCATTGGACTAGGTTCTGGTATACCAGTATATATAATAGAATAGCATTAAATTATGTTGGTCCATCCTAGGACTTGCACTATCCAACTTCTGGTTCCTGGGCTTCCAGGTATTGTCAGGAGTGAGTTTCCTCTTATTGGGTGGGCCTCACGTTGTGTAGTCCACACTTGTACCAGTAGTCGGAGAATTTAGATGAGAACAAGAATTCAATAATAAGATAATATTATTTCTGGAGGTTTTTCACTTTTTCCTTGCTGTAGTTAGTGCCTTTAACAAAGGTTTTAATGTAGCATGCTGTGAATTTTAGGCAACGCTATAGCTGAGCAATATCTTCAGCCCTCTTTTACATTATTGTGAGACAGGGTGACACTAAGTTGATCAGCTGACCATGGACTTTTTCTAATTCCTGGTTGCTCCAGAACTATAAATGAGATTTGTGAGTTTTACTAGGCCATGTACAAGAGGACCCAGTCACCTGTAGATTCTCCACAGATATAACTTCTAGATTTCTCATAAGGGAAAACACACACAAACACACACACACACACACACACACACACACACACACACGCACCAAAAGTGACAGTTTTTCACTAGCATTTATTATCTTAATTAATGTACACTTCCCCAATAGAGATCAGTGTTTATCACCCCTAGTGCTGACTCGTAGCACAGATAGCACATGTCTGTATCAACTCATACTTGTAACCACAATGGTGGGATGTGGGGGCTCAAACAGGCAGATTCCTGATGTTTGCTGGCTAGTCAGTGTAACCTATGTGGTGAGGCTCAGGCTAGTGAAAGGCCCTGACTGGAAAAGTCTGGCTAGTCAGTCTAACCTATGTGGTGAGCCTCAGGCCAATGAAAAGCCCTGACTGAAAAGGGAGTATATGACACTTGATGATCTCAGAACTACACAGAGAGAGAGAGAGAGAGAAAGAGAGAGAGAGAGAGAGAGAGAGAGAGAGAGAGAGAGAGAGAGAGAGAATCAGGGGAGGGGAATACATCCCCATTATACACATTCATATGAAACCACATCCATTCATACATACACACAAATTAAGACGTCACAGTTACAACTGTGTTTACAGGTGGAGACTCTAGATAGATAAGTTAAATTAAAACACTGGTTGGGCCCTAATCTGCTATGACTGATGTTCTTCTATGAAGGCTAAGACAGACACATACAGATGGCATTCCCTGTGGAGAAAGAAGAAACTATTCTGCCTATACCCGTGTCCTGGATTTTAGCCTCCAGAGTTCTGTAAAGATAACTGTGTAAGTCACCAAGTGTTATGGAGGCCTTACTAAGCCAATGAATGAGCGGGCAGGGTCCCAGTCTACCCCTGTGGCCTCTTCTAATGTAGTCAAAGATGACACTGGCATTTCATGAGCAAGGTTTTTACCAGTGATGGTTCTCATCCCAAGGAGACCTACTTTCCCATTGAGAGAGTTTTACAATACAACAATAGGCTGAACGACAGTTAGTATTGTCTCTGTCTGGAGAATGTACAACTTAAATTACTCAGAGCTCCGGGTAACAAATTGGATTCATAGACTGAGACTCAGGTGAGAACTTCTAGTCTTTATTATTATGCAATTTGCTTAAAATAAATAATATTTAAAATGTTCTGTCCTCATTTTCAGCCACTGCCTTGTAAAATAGCCTCTTTTTAATTGTTTTCATTAACTTTCTAATCCTTACAAGTAAATAAATTGAATTCAATAAGCTACAGTTCTTTACTTCCGACCCACTTGCTTACTACTCTAGTCTTGAAAGAAAATTGGTCAATAACAATCACTTTAAATGTATCAGAAAGACTGTGGTCATTTATTTCACAAAAAAGGCTCAGCAACCTCCTTTCTGTACAATCCTTTTAATCAAATGCTGAATTTTATTTTGTTTTAGCCCAGATGCTATTATGGTATTTACGCCATTCAAATATTTGCTCTAAGAGCCTTACATTAATTGAATTTATGCAGGCACCTCCAACCTGCACATGGGAACATTTAAGAAACTTTATATAATGGCCTAGGTCACCATGACTTGTTCTGACAAGATAGCTTCCAAGCTTTTGAATAAAGTATTCTCAGATGTTTACCAGATAATTTAGGCCAGGCAAGTCGTATTTATATTTCTCCTCCCAAATCGTTTACAATTTTTCATCTCAAGAAATTATGAGACCAGTCTAAATCAATATCCATAAAAATGTAAGAATTATAACTTAAAAGTAAACAGTGGTAACTTTGAAAGCTATGGTGGTCTACCACTTAAATCCTTTTCCAAGAACAGCACCTGGTTTGAGGAAGTCTTCTGGTGGATATCCTGCAGTTACAGGTCTCTCAGGACCAAGCCCAACCTCCTGTCAATGTCCTCCTCTCCCAGGCTGTTCCAAGCATTTTACTGAGCACAGGGAGGCTGTACATGCAGGACTGTTTGCTTGGTCAGGCAGTCCAACACTGTGCTTTTGCTGAGCTTCATTCTTAACCTTTGTTCAGAACTTCAGGGAAATCCATAGCCCCTCCACCTAGTCTTCATTCTGTCTCTCCTTGCTGAAGCATCAGACTTCTCTTTTGAAGTGAACTCTCCCTGCCTGTCTCTCTTACCTGTTCTTTATCTTTCACAGGCCTTTTCCCTTTTAAATTGCTCAGTCTATAATACTGCTTCAGAAGGAGACCATTTGCTATGAGAATATCTGTCCAAGCCATGGGTAAAGAATAGGATTAGAAAAGGGATTCAAACAATAGTACCTACCACTTCTACATTCCCAAAGAAGACAGAAAAGTTCCATTGATCCAGACTCAAAGCTAGGAAAGTATTTCTTGAGGGTTTTGCTTTTGTTTGTTTGTACCTTTTGGTGCTTTTACGTTCTTTAAGACTAAAATAATTGATGGGGATGGATAAAAGATCTCTCAAAACGAACGGGTTAACCTTATGAAGGGCAGAAATGGACTGTTCAAAATATTTACCTTAAACAATTCTCATTGGAGTAATGCATGTTTGGATTTCAATTCATGAGAAATGGCAGAAAATAAGCAGGATGACAAGAGATTAAAAAGAAATCTTCAAACTATGACTTGATTAGCCTTCAGGTCTCAGAATGCAATTCTGAGCCATTATTCTCATCTTTTTCAATGATTTCTTTCTTGAGACAACACATCCAAGTAGGGAGTATCTCTTCTATCCTGACATTTTCCGATACTCTTTCTGATTGTGTGCCCTGGATTGTCCCTCCATACGATGTCACGCTCAGATTTTATGTCTCCTGGGGTTTTATCTGAACACAGATATGTGTTATATTCTCAAGATTCTTGCCCCATTTTCCTCCATGTGGCTTACATGACTGGTAAGGTACCTCTTTCTCTGAAGTAAGAGGCACCTTGCTCCTCACTAACTTCTTCATACTTCATTCATTGAAGTCAAGTTCAGCACTATTTTCTCAAAAGTCCAAGTACATTATCATATTTGACCAGAAAACCCTGCTTACTCCTTTGATCTTCCTCTCACATATTTTGTCTATGCCATAAGCTCCCTAGTTTCCCTTAAAAGCACTGACATTTTGGAACAGAAAAGCTGTAGGAAGAAGAATTTCTGATTGCTGAGTGTCTTTCTCCTGAGGCATTCAGTGCCATAAAAACCATCTGTTTAAAGGAAAGGAAAACAAGGAAAATACCAAGAGAGAGGAAGAACCATATTATTCTGCCACCTCAGCATGTGTCTAGACGATAAATTAAAGTTTTAAAGTTGAGAGAAGACATTAGAGGTTTCTCATCCAAGTCTTTTCCAGCCTTCTCTGTTATACGACCCTGACAGATGGTCAAACAAGCTACATAATCCAATGACAGATACTCACTTCCTCATCCAGTGCATTCTAGAATGCTTACAGAGCTCAAACAGTCAACACCAGACAGGTATCCCCAGCTAGTTTCTGTAAGCTTCAATTTCTTCATCTGCGAAATAAATATGATAATATCTATGCCTTAAAGTAATATGGAAGTATAAGACAGAATTCTTGATGCCTTCATGTGTGTGTCCTTTTACTAATCAGGTACAGAAATCTTCACATTTGTTAAATTTAAAGTTAATTTTGAATTGAGATGAATGCATGGTAAGTACCGAGTGTTTTTTCCTGACATGTGTTTGCTAATTTGATACACCCTAAAATATAATATTCAATAATGATTCAAACTCATTCATTTGTGTGTGTTCTCATAAAATATCCACTGAGTACTTACTCCAAAATTAACCTTAAATTTAACAAATGTGAAATTTTCTATACCCAAATAGTAAAAGGGCACACACATGAAGGCATCAATAAGTCTGCCTTCTACTGTACACAGAGAGGGAAGGGAGGAGAGAGAGAGAAAGAGCATGGGGAGAAGAAGGGGAAAGGAGAGATAAAGACACAGAGAGTGGGGAGGGAGAAAGAAAGGGAGGGAGGGAGGGAGAGAGAGAAAGAGAGAGAGAGAGAGAGAGAGAGAGAGAGAGAGAGAGAGAGAGAGAGAGAGAGAGAGAGATGGTGGGAGAAAAGGAGGGAGGAGGGAGGGAGGGAGAGAGGACCCTTTGTGTGGTATTTTGTTAAATAAAGAAGAAACATTCAAAGGTCTTCACCCATTGTCTTAGTCACTGTTAAAGGATGACTTTTTTCCCCTGTTAAAATGAAGATCATTAAAAATACTTTTCTTTAACCTAGTTTTAAGCCTAGTAACAAAAGACTTAGGTTATTTTAAATTCTTTTTCATGTTATGTCAAATAACAGCAGCAACTGGGTACAAATATCTACAGCTTGCACAGTCTGTCATAGATTTTATGTGCTGTTTTATCTCCCTCACTAATGTTGTGAAGAAAATAAGTTTTAAAAGGAATTATAATTCATTTCCTTCTAGAAACCAGTGTTCGAAGTTATTTGGATGACTTGGTAGGGTTTGCAAATGTTCTTTCTCAGTCAGCGTGGTCTGCTTTTCATTTTTAGTGATGTAATTCCCCACACTGGTTAAGTAGAAAGGGAAAGCATTTACTTTGGCTTACAGTTCTCATCCAATGTCAGGCTATAACTGGTTGGCTATTGGTTTCTTGGTGGGGGAATTCCCGAAAGGTACAGAACATCACATTGGGAGAAAGATAGGAGAGCAAAGGAACTCAGGGAGTAATAAGAAGGCTAAAAGAAAATCACCCATCCTGTGACAAGAGAGACCCCAGAGAGTGTGGGAGGGGCCAGTAGCCTTTATAATAGTCTACCTTAGAAGAAACTTAAACTATCTCTGTAAAGTCAACATTAACCCCTTTATGATGGTGGCAAGACAAGCTGTATACTAATTGTTGTATCTCCAAACTTGCTGCTATAGTAAAGTCCTTCAAGGTTAGTGCATCATCCCTTCTAAGGAGCCTGCTATTGTCTATTCTGTCAACTGGCCCTTAGCTCCTCTGCCCAGAACACAGTCGCTTCCTCTACTTTCCATTCATCAATCTGATTTCACCTCTTGCAGCTCCTTTTCTTCTGGTTTAAAGAATCTGCTAGTGATACTGCTTATGTGCACTGTCATTTCAAGCAGGCCTAAAATCCTGACAATCTGGGTTTCAATGCTTCAGTGGTGACATGCTTGATCCCAAGTGACTCTTTCCCTTTATAAAAATGGACCTCTTAGGACTTTTAACCCAACTGTGTGTCAGAAGAGCACATCTTAAAGAATATTCAGAAAGTCTTATTAACAACACTACCTTAAATCACACACCTAGAATTCCTATACCCTATCAGAATCTCTTTCTTATATCTCTCGAACTTAAATATTTTATTTACTTGAATGTAATGTGTGTTTTAATCCTTAACTCAGATGATGGATGTACCACCAGAGGGGGTCTGTCCATTCCCTAAGGAAAATTAAAACATATTACATTTCAATTTCCTCAGCTATTACCAAATAAAGCTCACTGGCATTTTATAGTATTCAGAAACCCAAACTCAAAGTAAAAAATAAAACATAGTTACCATAGGCTGAACAGGGCAGATAAGATCTCAGCTCGGCTGCATTCATAGCTCCATCTCCCTCCATACCCCCCCCCCCCCAAACCTTCCCTACCCCCTGTCAGAAGTAGCATCCTTTAGACACACCAGCTGGACAATAGCACTAGTCACAGGACCTGTGTGCCAAGTAAGTACTTCCTGTCTCCACACATTCACCAGCAGCTACAATGTCAGGGGCAGAAAGTAACAAGGCAGGCACTTGTCCCTCAATGAAAGAAGAAATGTCACTCTCCCTCTGTGAATAGATGTGGTTGTTTGCAGTGTCTCTCTTGAAAGCTTCATTCTCTGAAGTGCAAGCTGTGAAGCCAAGGCACATGCACAAGCTGGGAAGCTTTCCAAAGTCATCAGAAAGAAACAGGGGGTGCTCAGCATTAGTGCCTCCATTTCTCAGCCTCCGTCAGCCTGGCTGGCAGCGATGAAAACTAGACCGTCGCCCAGAGGCTGGGGAGTAGGAGCTGAGCATCCTGACAGACACATCTAGCCGGTATCTCAGTTTGCAGTACTGATCAAGTTTCCCCTGACAGCTGCACACATTTCACACAAGCAAAATGTTCCACTGCTGAGACAACAGCTTGAGTTTGTCTGGATAAACGATACTCTGGGAACATGCACAGTCTCCCATGAGCCTCGCTGTGCCACAGTTCCAAGGGAAAGATGCCTGAGCAACTGCCTCTGCTTCTGATTCCAGCACAGGTGGAGGGAGACACTATGTGTGTTAACTGCTTCAACAATTTCCATTGTGTTCCCTGACACTCCAGATCCTGAGAAAGCAATAAATTATGCAGACCATGTGTCCCCTTGATAGAGTGCAAGGGGATAACAGGTGCATCTTCCTATCCATCTACAGCAAAACATTTGCATATCTTAGAAGTTTCCTCAGCTTCAAGTGTGTAGTTCAATACTTTTTCTTTTAAGAAGTCCTCGAAACTGAGTGGCAACAGTGTTTATCAAATGTTACCGGTGATCTCCTCCTTTGTGCAGGTGATTCTGACAGGGAAGTGGGTGACTCTGTAGAGAGGCTGGCAGACAAGAAGTGTGGGTGGTCTTAGCATCCCTTTAGAGATGTAACCCAAGAGAATGAGAATGCATTGTTTCATGACAATTGTTCCAAAGTAAAGACTTTAAGAGCCTGCAGAATGGTGGGAGACAAGGTCAAGTACAACAACTGGTGCCCTTGTTTGTGTGCTAGCAAAAGTTAAATGACATGATTCTTTAACTCTTTCCTGTGGAGTTCTCATTGTTCCCAGATTTCAAAGTATTTTAACATCATGCGAGGAGTCTGTTCTTGCTGCTGGCTTTGTTTTGTGTTTTTTTACACAAGTGGGAAAAGAAATGTACTTGAGAATGTTAAATTCTAAAATTTTGAACAAAGATCCTTCAAATCTCATCTTGGTCCTCATTTATATAAACCTCTAGTTCTCTCTGCGCACCTAGGCATGCCCCCCCCCCCATGCAATAGCAGTTCTTATCTTTATAAGTCATTTTCACTTCTTTCTACTTTTATACTTTTGGCGATATTTCTATGTATACTTGGGTCCCTGCTTTTCCTTTGTGCATCTTTGATTACAGACATCACCCTTATTTCTACACTGCTATAACAGGACTTTGAATATCCCTCTCAAGAGATAGAATCTGTTGTTCAGTTCTTGAATATTATCTGTTCTCTTAACCTACTACAGACAACAGAAGCACACTGAGATGCTTCCTCATTCTGAGTCTAGGCTCCAATGGCCATGAGAACTTCTACTCTGTCTTAGACCCAGAGTTTTTGTGACAAAGCCCACAATGGACTGTTAGAAAATGTCAGACCAATGGTTGCAGAGTAGATAAAGGGCTTACAGCTCAAGTGTGAAGACATGCATCGGAATCCCCGGAACTCTCATGGACCTGGCCATAGTATGTGTGTCTGATATCCTAGAGCACCAACATTAGAGTGGGAATAGCGACAAGGGAATCCTTAGACTCTTCCAGGCCAGCCAACCTGCATACAGTGTCTGTTGGGTGCTCAGCTCCTGCTCACCCGACCTCTGGACAAATGCTTACTTTTCATTGCAACCAGCTATCCTGGCTGAGTCTAAGACAGAAACTTCCCAAGAGACCTCCCATCCTACACTAAGGAATCAGTGCTTTGTTCCGTTAAAGGAAAGCGGAATTAGGCCAAAGAGATATGTACGCTCAACACTAACTTTTGCTTCCATCGTCCGTGAACTTAGCGATAAACATCTCTGCCCTGGTTTGCTTGTTTTGCTGACATTTACCTCTCATGTTATGCCACCCTACCTTCTTCGGTTGGCATTCCAACAGGCATGCATTCCTCATTCAGAAACTCCTACTCAGCCCATTTACCAGGTTACCTTTTTCGTCTAATGCCATTCTGATGACTTCCTGCTTCCACATCTCTGATCTTGGAGAGTTGCTGACTTGGACTTGGTGATCTAAGTGAGTCCTGGGTGCTGCACTCACGTTTCAACTCAACTTAAGTTAAATGCCTCTCCCAATCATCTGAAAACCTCAGGAACCCTCTGTCTCCCTTATCTCATGATTTGGTTCTTAGGGTCTGTCAATTCTATTACATTATGTATTATTAGTAATAGAGTGTTCTCATAAGCTGCTATGGGTTTGGGGGTTTTCACATTTGACAGACACAGATTCTGATGACCAGGCTAGGTTAGAAGAGGACATTTAGTGATGTATGACATCCTCATTAGTTAGCTAAGCAAAACACCATATATTTTTGAAGCATTATTTAATCTTATCCCCAAACCTAACTGTTTATATACTCCACTAAAAGAGGAAGTTATACTATCTTCTTTATCTGTGCTGTTTTGTGTGTGTGTGTGTGTGTGTGTGTGTGTGTGTGTACCATACAGGAGTACTGAATTTACAATATTTACACTCCTCCATCTCCTCCATCCAATCCTTCTTGAGTCACCCTAATCCTTATCAAATTCATTATCTATTCTTTTATAACTATTGTCACATGACATGTGTATATGTATATAAAGCTCACTTATCCCATTCAGTATTGCTCTTATGTACATGTGAGTAGGAATGACTACTTTGGATTGGATAACTGATCCGAAGCTCATCCCGGGAAAAGACTGATTCTCTCGCAGCAGCCATTGACTGCCTGTAGCTATTCTTGTAGGTGGTGAAGCCTTGTGAAATATTTTCCATCTACATTGGCATATTGATTTGTGATGTGATTTTTCATGCCCTTTTTAGGTAACAATATCATTGAGATTTCTTGGGTATAGCTTTGTTGGGAGCACAAAGGTCCTTACACCATGGATCTCCAAGGAAACTAGGAATGTTAAGCAAACATGATTGTCCTCTCAAAAGAAAGGATATACAGCCAGTTCTTCCATTCAGAAATCTTGGAATTAGACATGATTAGTAACCTGGTGATCTGTATTATCTTTTAGGCCAGGCTATATCATGTTCTTATAACCATTACTAGAGTTGGCTAGTAATCAAAATGATTCTTACATTACCTGTAGAGTCAGAGGCTTGCCTAAGCTCTCACAATAAGTACCAGAGGTGGCTGATAGCCCAAATGACCTCTAAACGATCTATATGACTGAGACCAGGCCTGTTTCTTCCTTAGGTCCTTAAGACAATACAAGTATCCTATCTCTAGAACTCATCTTCTTGAAAGAAATGACATGTACATCCTTGAGTACCAGGGATTGTATTACACCATGAAACTGTTTTCAGATTTGTACTGTGTTTAAATATGTTGACAATAAACTGCCTGACATTAGACTCTCTAGAACATGGATTCTCAATATGTGGGTCACAATCCCTTTTGGGGTCAAATGACCCTTTCGCAGGGCTCACATATCAGATAGTCTGCATATCAAATACTCTGCATAACATGCGTTACAATTTGTAACAAGAGCAAAATTACAGTTATGAACTAGATGCAAAATAATTTCCCTGTTGGTCACCATGACACATGAAAGTGTATTAAAAGGTCATGGCATTAGGAAGGTTGGAACCACTGCTCTAGGAGTTTGGGCTGAGCCAACTTTTCATTCTCACTTTTTTGGGGTTCATTTCCCTCCCTGCTGTGATGCTTGCAGGGACCACACACATAGCTTCCATCATAATTAGAAGCTATTATCTCCCAGCAGTCATTTGGGTTCTCTGGTTCTTCGACTCTTCTGCCCTCTCTTTCACTATGTTCCCTGAGCCTTAGGCTAGTGATTACATTTAATTGTACACCTGAGATGGGGCATGCAAAGGTCACTTATTCTCTGCATATTGACCATTTGTGGATTTATATGATAATATCCATCTGCTATAAAAATTAGCTTCTTTGAGAACGGTGAGAGCTATGTACTGTGGGTATATGGATAAGCATTTAGACTAGTTTAAAATTATACTGTCTTATGAAAGTGTCAATAGTAGGTTCTCCCCGGGGGTCTATGACCTCTCCAGCCTTGGGTAGTTGGCTATATTTACAGTACCAGACATGCATTCCTTTCTATCAAATGGGCTGAATGTGTACTCATGCAGCTGTTGGTTATACTCAAAATAATAGTGTCACTAGTTCACCATTGTAGATATCTTTTCAGACTGGTCATTTTTTGAGATTTGAACAATTTATAGTTTCATAGGACTATTTATTGATTTTTTTTCCTTCCTTGGAAACTTTCATAACACTTTCTAATGTTGTGAGAGCTCATTTTCAGGGAGGTCCTACCACAGAAATACTTTCTTACCTCTGGTCATTGCTGAGCTAGCCAGAATAGGTAAAAAACAGAACAAACTAAGATATCCTTCAAATAATGAATTGATAATGAAACTATGACACATATGCAGAGTGGAATTCTATTCTGATGTAAATAAAAATAGAATTATGGATTTAACTGGACAGTATTCTACTAGGAAATACAACCCACACTCAGGAAGAAAAATGTCCCTTGTTTTCTCTTATATGAGGATCCTAGCTCCAAATCTTTATATTTCAGTTAATAGGCTGAAGAAACCATAGAAACCAGGAAAGTAGACAATGCTGCAAGGAGATTGGGGAGAAAGCGTTAGTGTAGTAGGACACTGGTGTTAGAAACGGAAAGGGGGAAATGTGGGACCCTAACTGAGGAGCATGAAGGGACTATAACATAGAGGGAAAGGGTGAAAGGGAAATAATGACCACTAAGGTTGATTGAAATGCAATAGCAAAAAATATCATTTTTAACCCTACTTAAAACACATTTTATATATGTGTGTGCATATATGTGTATGTATATATATATGTATGTATGTATAATTATATATGTATATATGTGTATATATTTATATACATATGTATTCATGTATACATATATAGTTTAAATGAAGTTATGCCACATTATGATAACACACCCCTCAAGAGCCACAAACTAACAAGAACTCCTGTGCCAGGAATGGCAGACCTGTCTTAGAGTTGTTGCTTAGGGGAATCCAAGTTACTGGAATCTCAAAACAGAATAGGTTGTTGCCATTGCTATTGGTTGAAGGTGTGATCCTCTTAGTGCAGAGATCACACACATTAGTCAAAGAACTTGTGGATGTGTGATTTCAAAGAATAGAGCAATGAAACCTTCCAGTGAGACTTTTGACTCTATACAGGCATAATTTCATGGTTGGATGGTATCCAGTATTTCTCCATGCTGAAAGAGAGGTCTTCTCCAGGAGATTTAGGCAGGGCTCTTTGTGATAAAGGCCTCCCCTACACTGATCCTTGATGAAGAAGGTGCCCCTTACTTGTCCAAACTGCTTTATTTGATGGTGGATGTGAATGCATACATACTCAAAGTGAACCAGGAAATATATACCTTTTGCAGAAAGGAATGCGCAAGAAGATAAGCTCATTGACTAAACACCTGGCACCTATCTACATACTTCATTAGCATGGAGAACTCCAGGTTTTTATGCTACTTGGCTGATTGTTATGGTCTTCTGAGTGCAGTTTCACGGTTCTGCGCTCCAGATCATGTAGTTTGGCAGGGAGCTGGCCCCACACCTGCCATTCTTAATTCTGAGTTTCCCCAGGGTTTGGAGCTGCTCAACCTTTCCAATTCTTCTGCCTGGTGGCACAGTCCACTTGCCCTACAATTTCCTCTTCCTGGGAAAGTTTCCTAATCTTTCTTTCCTTAAGTAACCTTCACCTTCCTTCTTGCTGTTACCAACACACGTTGTAGATGCAGACACTCTTTGAGTAACCATGCTGCATCTAAGTCATTTGATGACATTATTTCTGTGCCACATTTAACTGTCATTTCTACACGTGAAAGCCCAAGTTGTAATTAAGTTTACCTCACTGGCACTGGGTACAGTATATAATACCAAAAAATGGTTCAGGACTATCTCATAAACAAATGACAAAGCAAAGCTTTAAGAAAGTAAGGGCGAATACAGCATAGAAAGGGAACTGAATATTTAGCTATATGCAGAATATATATATATATATATATATATATTCCATAGTATGTAGGAAGCCACAGTCAATGCTAAATGTTGGATCACTGATCTCTGACTTTAGAGACAAGGTGATACTTGAAGCTTTACGAGATAGTGATGTGTTTCTTAGCACCTTAAGATGATTGGCTCCAATATAGAAGGCATTTTAACAGATTATTTATATGGGTGTATGTATCTTATATTTTACACATATATAAATGTATATTAGGAAGCTAGGTTGTTGACTTTTTTTCCATTTTTTAATAAATGGTGACTAAATTTTAATTTAAGTTAAATATTTAAATGGATTACTCTGCATTAACACCTGAAGTACATTTTTCAAAATGCTGAACTGTTCCATTAAGCTTCCCTTAAATAATGGTTGGGAATTTTTCCTTAAAGGTCACTCACTGTAGTAGATGACGATAACTCTAAACCAGGATTAAAAGCTTTAGGTGAGTGCAAAGTGAGTTTCCCCAACTCAGAATTAATGACTTCCTATTCCCTGAAGATTCCATATCTAAAGACAGCATGCACCATCTTGTTGAGTTAAGATCCCATAAAGAAACTGGATTAACTCCCGATTCCTAATGAGAAGAGAATGGTACCAACAGTAATTTTAATTACACCTCAATTTAAGACTTCATTTCTTCTTAGGAGCTAAAGGGAAGGTCTATATCTGTGGCATAGTTTATACAGAATATGTGCTTTGACCAGGGTTATACTATAAGTCAGTGTGATTAGAACCACAAATGATTAGAAATTTGGATTTTTTTGTTGTTATTGTTTTTGTTGTTCTCTATCTAATGCCTTTAGCTTTCTATTCCCATGTATTTTTTTAAAAAAGAAAATAAATTATACACTATAGAATCTGACATACTCGAGAATGCTGCAACGTCTTGGAGTGTAGATTTTAAGAAGTTTGAAGCTTTTACTAGGAGTGTCCTAGTCCTTTACTAGGATGTTATCTGACTGTTGCAATGGGAAATAGAGTCATTTTCAAGGTACTTTCCAGTAGTATGAGTCAGTATTTTTCTGTCATCGCCTCTGTTACACCCTTTTTTCCTAAGAAAAGGCAAAGCACATGTATAAATTAGCATGAACAGGCATTGTTAAGTCTCTTCCTGCTTGCTAGGAAGTAAATAGAAGAGCCCTGACATGAATTTGCACATTTACCTCTCCATAGTGTGATTACAAAACTGTAAACAGTTCAATAACATGGTAGATCCTCACAGTCCTCTTCTCCACACTCTGCGCAGCTCCTATTCCACTCACAGGCAGAGGCAAGCCCTTGCTATTGCCCACTGGCTGCTGATCGCTTGAATATCCCCTCCAGTTCTCCCACCCTCTCCTGCTCTTCAATAGTGTGTTCCAAGCCACACCTACTTCTCTGCCATCACTTTCCTGGGACATTCCTGCCTCATGGCCTTAGCTAGTTCTAATTCTTTCTTTCACGTTATCCTAGTGGCTGTCTTCATCCTCTTCCTGAACTCTGGTCAGGTATCATCATCTTAGGAAGAGCATCTCTATCACATCCTGTATAAAATGTCAACCTTATTCCACACTACTTCAATGACTAGTGTTTGCTCCTTTCCGACACACTTCATCATTTGCTATTCACTTTGCTTGCTTCTGTTATTTCCCACAGGAACTCCCACCTGCTGCTGGGAAAGCACATATGTGTTTTCTGCACACCGGTGTCTCTCCAGCACCTAAAATATTGCCAGGAACATATTAGATTCTCAACAAATGTTTTGGCAAATGAAACAAAATGTATTTGCCTAGATAGACAATGACTGAAAGTGATTAATAGATTGTTTTTCTATTTTTACTATTCTAAGAAATATAATTTATATATGAGAGCACCCTATAGCTAGACAACCAGGCCATTTTCATTCCCGAAAATTTACTCAAAATTATACTTAAGTAAAGAGGGACATGAAAGGCAAAGTACAAAGAATTAAAGCTGAATATCAATACCAATAAATTACTAATTGAATCTCAACCATTTTAATGTTATTAAAATAATACACATTGCAAAAATAATTCTTTAAAGAATTCTTTAAAGAAAATAAATAATGTAATAAAAATAATTTCTCTGGAAGTTGATTAAAAAATGATAAAATACAATGTAAAAATGAGAAAAACTTAATTTTTCACAAAGCAGTACAAGATGTATAGTTTTAGTATGAAAAAGCCACACAAAGATAAAGATCCAAATATGTTCCTTAAACCCCAGTTGTGAATAACGTTCTTTGCCCTGTGTTTGAAGAATCTATTGCAGTCCATTCATGGGCTTAGCTTGTTGTGAGCTGCATGAAGACATATTTCACAAGTTGAACTTTCTCCATTATCTGCAACATTACTTCTCTTCTGACAGACTGACTGAGTGACAGCCAGAGTTGAACAAAACATCCAGCTTGGTTGCTGCACCAAGGGAACGCTAAAGTCCTCCCATTTCTAGTGGTCTGCATCTCTCTCTCTCTCTCTCTCTCTCTCTCTCCCTCCCTCCCTCCGTCCCTCCCTCTTCTTTAAAAACCCTTTTATTAGTCCTTTGAGAATTTCATCCAATGTGTTTTGATTATATTCAGCTCACCTTCAACATCTCCCAGATCTACTCTCCCTTCACTACATGTCTAACTTGTGTTCTTTACAAAGTGTTGTCAACTTATGAGGGGTTATACTCTTAAAGAAAACTGTCTGCCCCTCTCTCGGGGCTATCTATCGTCAATAACCCCTTGGCTTGTGCTGAGATTTTGTTCCCACCTATCTTTTCCATGTTGAATTTGGTCTGATTCCTACTTGCACAAGTCTCTAATGTGCTGTCACAACTGATATGAGTTCATAGATGGAGCTACACTATCCTGACGTGTCTAGAAGAGCCACTGCTTTTGACTTATTTTACGTATTAGTTTTACATCCTACTCACGGCCCCCTTTCAATCACTCCCTCCCACAATCCTTCTTCCATCCCCCCTCCTCTTCTCTTCTGAGAAGGTGGGGGACCCCTGGGTATTGCCCACAGCCTGGCACATCACATGCATCCTCTCCCACTGAGGCCAGACAAGGCAGCCCAGCTAGAACATATCCCATGGACAGGAAACAGTTTTGGGATAGCCTGACTCCAATTGTTCAGTACCCACATGAAGACCAAGCTACATATCTGCTATGCATGTATGGGGAGGCCTAGGTCCAGTCTATGTATGCTCTGTGGTTGGTAGTTCAGTCTCTTGAGACCCCCAAGGGTCCAGGTTAGTTGACTCTGGTGGTCTGCCAGAAGCCTTGAGTACATCTTTTCTTCGGACAGCTGTATAAACTTGTGTCATTCAGTTCCTAGCAAGTTTAGTTCCTAGCACATTCTACACTGTGTTCATCCAAGTCCAGACCTAACACTTTCCAATCTAGAGAGCAGGTGGATTTCAGCCTATGCACAACTTTCCTGAGTACAATTGGATTCAGTGTATTCACTAATCAGGTAATTAGTGTCAAGTACAAATCTGAGAGAACTCTCCATTTGTTTAAGACATTTAATTGGAGAACGCTGAGAAGGACAGCTAAGGAGAGGAGACCCTGCGGCAATCCAACAGAAATCTCCCTGCTGATTGGCACCCAGGTATTAATAAGTTGCATTGAGTTAGAGTGTCTTAGATAGCAATTGAGTCATTTACCTGTTGTTGAAATTACATGCTTTACTACTTAACAAGTAAGAATATTGTCTAATTTTTTTTCTTTATGTTCTTCTTTTGTTAAACCCATCACAGAAAAAAAAAAAAAGAATCCTGACATATTATTACCATTAAATATCAGGGTTTTCTTGTGACCTTCCTAGGGAATAGTTATGCATCACCTCTTATGAACTTACTCTGAAGTTTTGTTTAGGATGCATACAAAGTTTGCATTTTTTCCTGCCTAATTTTTGAAAACTAAGGAGTTAAGGTGATATAACTACACAAAAGCTCATCAGAAAAGGTCAAATAGGTTCAAGGAAATTAGCGCAATATGCTCCATGATTATAAAGCACACCACTAGATTTCTCTGTAATTATACGTTTCATTCTAAACCAATTACATTTAGAACCCATATTCAACTATGAATGATGACCAATTAAAAACACCTTTAAATAGCATTGCCCTTCAAAATGAAATTAATGTTAATGAAATATGATGCTTTTGAAGTTGTGAAAAAACATGATAAAATGATTACCACTGTGTTTAATTGAGGGAACCTGCATACTTAATACTTCTAAATATCTTGTTTTCCCTCTCATTTACTTGTCTCATTCCTTTGGCAGAATAGAAGGATGGAAATAAGCTTCATCCCTCAAAAATTGTATATACTCTTCCTTTTATCATGTTTTATTCAACCTTTCCAATCTTTTTGTATCATCAAAGGAAGATCCATAACCTTGGTGGTTTTTAATATTTCTGAGGTTCTGATTAGTCTTACACTATGCCCTTTGTGATAAAATAACACAAAAAGATGATATTTCATGTTACCCAAATGTATCTGCTATTCTCAACTTTAAGCACAGGTAATTTAAGAATTATTACTTAGAACCTGTCTTAGTCAATGTTCTATTTCTGTGAAGAGACACCACAAACGAGCAACTCATAAAAGAAAGCATTTAACTGAGCACTTGCTTGAAGATCCAGAGGTTAACCCATTATTATGGTAAGGAGCATGGTGCCACTCAGGAAGACATGGTCTTAGAGAAGTAACTGAAGAGTTCTACAGGCTGATCCACAGGCAGGGATGGGTGGAAACATATACATACATACATACATAGACACATACAGAAACTGGGCCTGGAGTGGGCGTTTGAAACCTCAAAGCCCAGGGCCAATGACATGCTTCCTCCAACAAGGCTACACCTACTCCAGAAAGATCACACTTCCTAATCTTTATAATTCAAACAGTTCCATTCTCTGATGACTAAGCATTAAAATACATGAGCATATGGGGACATTCTTATTCAAAGAAGCCTAGTAATTTTTAAATAATATTGCTTTAAAGAGCTCATTTATGTAACTGGCTAGTGGTGATGATGACATTAGATTGATTGTACATAGTTTCTTACATTTGCTTTTTCTCTACTGTGACGATAAACAACTCCAATAATGTGGGTGTAGGAGGATCTCTTAAACTTGTTTTGGTTTGTTTATTTAACTTGGGGTGCTGATTCAAACCTGTAGTGGGTAAAAGAGAGAGTCGAGAGAGTCTGTAGACCATGACCCAGTTCAAATACTAGTGTTTTGGGTCAGCTTGTTAAGACTCTTAGGCCATCCAGAGACTGCCCCACCTGGGGATCCATCGCATATACAGACACCAAACCCAGACACTATTGTGGATGCCGGGAAGTGCTTGCAGACAGGAGCCTGATATGGCTGTCTCCTGAGAGGCTCTGTCAGAGCCTGACAAATATAGAGGCAGATGCTCACAGCCAACCATTGGACTGAGCACAAGGCCCAAATGAAGGAGTTAGAGAAAGGACTGAAGGAGCTGAAGGGGTTTGCAACCTCATAGGAAGAACTTAAAAATCAACCTTCCAGACCCCCCAGAGCTCCCAGAGACTAAACCACCAACCAAAGAGTACACATGGAGCAACCCATGGCTCCAGCTGCATATGTAGCAGAGGATAGCATTGTCTGGCAACAATGGGAGGCCAGGCCACTGGTCCTGTGAAGGCTCAATTCTACAGTGTAGGGGAATGCCAGGGCAGTGAGGTGAGAGTGGGTGGGTGGGTGGGGAGCACTGTCATAGAAGCAGGGGGAGGGGGAGGGGATAGGGGTTTCTGGACGGGAAACCAGGAAAGGGGTTAACCTTTGAAATGTAAGTACATAAAATATCCAATTAAAAAAAAGAAGAAGAAGAAGAAGAAGAAGAAGAAGAAGAAGAAGAAGAAGAAGAAGAAGAAGAAGAAGAAGAAGAAAGAAAAAGAAGAAGAAAGAAAAAGAAAAAAGAAAATTCTCAACATCAAAGTTTTCTAGCCTTAAAAAAAAGAGAGAGAGAAACAACACTTTTTATTTATTGCATAGAGCTAATTACACTCAAATGTGGAAGAATATTATGAACTGTGAAATCAGTGTAGATTTCTAGAAATATAATCTCTTTTCATATTGCCCTCTAATTCCATCAAATGATCAATCTAGAAGATACATATTACCTGAATATTGAACTACCTATTAATCAATTTTGCCAAAGAAAATTTAGGTACAAAAACAACAAATCCTGGTTTTTAAAAAATATTAAATACATGGTCTTTAGCACAAAGTGTATCTATGGGTTTAAAAATAAATTTATCTTGAACACTTTTTTTTTTCAAATAACTTTGTTTTCTTCAACAACCATAGTGTGAGGTGAGACCTTCTTGCATATATGAAAAAATAAAAATACATCATCACTGGACCATATTTTCTAAGCCGAGAAATATGACAATTTATACTATTATCTCCCATCCGCTTACTTTATGAACCTGAACTGTGCATTGGTACCCTGAGCCAGAAACAAATTATTTCCAAATATTATGCTTGGATTTTGATCCTTTAGCTTAGCCATAAATATTATATAAAGCTAGTCTTTTATCCCATAAACCCACCTGTCCTTGATAAAAAGTAAATGATTTTGTTGAAGGTCAGCATTAAATTCAGCCAGACTTATCTTTTTATAAATCCCTGTACATTGCGTAGATAGTTAGCTTTTTATCACCGTGCAGTAACCACTTTGGCCCCAGAATCTTTTCTCTCAATTTGATTCATAACACTGCCACCATAATGCAATAAATGTTAAGATTTGGCCATCTGTGCCTTTTAAAACATGGCATCCAACCATGTTTGAAGGAGGGCTCAGCTTGGTGTAGAACCTGGTGTTCACCTTTGAATGCATGCTGCCAACCATTTGTCAAAAATGCACAGCCTGTTTCCTGAAGTGTATAGTGGTGAAGTATGCATTTGTCGTGCTTCCTCAATTAGAAAAATATCAAATTTAGTCACTTCATATTTTATGAGTTATGGGAACATAAGGGCCTTGAAATACACAGGATACTAAAAAGTCTGGCAGCCAGTTAAATGTGAGCCAAGGAGACTCCTCACAGCCCGTGACTGACTCTTGCTCCTATTCTCAACGTGTGTTGAAATAAAAGCAAATTCCAGTTTGGGCTATACAGTAAAGTAGGGGCTGGGGAACTCTATGGATTCAACTGCAACAGAGTAGTATGTGGGGAAAGCGAAGCAAAGGATATAATTTTCTGTCTAGGCTGTTCACAAGAGCTTTATTCAAAACCACCCCTGCTATCATCAATTCAAAACAGGCCCGAGTGAGCAATGCATTACAACTCCAGACCTCTAAAAGTTCCCAAGAGGCTGGCATGCCTTAAGGATCCAGCAGTCTTCCTTGAAGCTCTTTTGCAGGTGTCAATTTGGACCTAACTTTCCTAATGCAATTCCAAAGCTTCAACTGAGCAATCACACTGTCAAAGTACCTGTCCTATGGGATGCTCACCCTCACAAGATACAAGGTGTAGAACCTTAGCACAGAATCTTACTAATTACCTTAAGAGGCCCTATCAGCTAACAGCAGGCACACGTGCCTGTGAGTGAGGAATGTCTTCATTCTTCTTTGTTTGATTTTGTTCATTACACATCTGTCTTCATGCCCAAATCATGGGTTTTGCCAGGGGTCTTCACACTTGAACATTGGTAGGAAAGTGGTGAAAGTCAAGTAAGTGCCATACCACATAAAATGAAGCGGTTTTCAGTTCTGCCATGAGTGAGTGTGTCCATTAATATTAGAGTGTATCCATATATTTGGTGAATATACTTCAAAGCCAGAATTTGCGGGTGGTGTTATTCTCAGAAAGCATTCAGTTTAAATGCATAATCTTGCACTTTAAAAAAAAATGGGAAGAGACCAAAAGTCAAACAAATATTTGGCTATTATGATCTCAAAAGTTAGATGTGTACACCAATAGTGTTTTGTAGAAAGGCAAAAATTCTTCTGGAAATTTTTTCTTATTTAATTAATAGATTTATTGTGTTGCCAAGGACAAGCACTGATGACTAAGCAAAACACTATTTTTGTGACATTCCCCTTGTTACATTTGAAACTCAGCATACAGGAATCAGAACAGGGTTTTGGTTTGGTTCTGTTTGTTTATTTGTTTTAATTCTGGAAGCCAGGGAGATAGATCAGTTACTAAGGGCTTGTGTCAGCTTAAAGACCTAGCTAAGATTCCCAGCAAATAAGTGGCAAGCTAGTTAGAAAATGCACTCCTGTAATGCCACCACTGAGGAAGCAGAGACAGGAGTCCCTGGGGCTTCCTCACAGCCAGTCGAGCTAATCACTGACCTCCTGGTTCAGTGAGACAGTATCTCAGAATAATAAGATAGAGGACATCTGAGGAAGACGTGTGACATCAACCTCTGCCCCCCCCCCCCCCTTGCACACACACACACACACTCAGGTACACATGCACAAGATTACTTCTGCTCCGTGTGATTTTAAAGTTATTTAGAATTGTTCTATCATGAAACCCGGTACATGCTTAGCATAATTTAGGATTTTCTTTGCCAACTTCTGTTTTGGGAGATTGCTTTGCAACAGTTCATTTTGATGTTCAAGGTAAATTTTGGTTATTCTTTTAGAAATATTAATATCCTACATCAAATCAATTCTAACTTAAGTGAGGCCATATACTTACAGATGATTTAAACTGATGGGGAGCTTTGCCTGCTGTACTGATTCAGACTGTCAGTACTAAAGATTGCCTCCATTTACACCAATATTTCATTCCGGGGCATCATAAAGATGAGCAGCCTCAGTGTAGTGTGTTCCAAAGCAGCTCATTATGGGGATGGGGAGTAAGAGAACTGGGGTTTTGTTCCATGACAGCAACACTAAATTTAATAGCTCCTATTCTACATTTGTTACTTTAATTTATTACAAATATATTACCCAAAGTTAGTTAACTAAGTAATGCAATTATTTAATCTCATGATATATAATGTCTTGGACATCTGTCATTAGGTATCCTCTGAAGCAAATTCTCAATTTCAGTTTAAAAATACTATTTTCTAATTTGGGCTTTGAAGATCAACAGACCATTTCAGCAAAAGAGTCATTAAATATAGATTTGACCCATATTCTCACAGATTAATAAGGTGACTTTGATTCTATTTTTATGTTAATGTATCAATTTTGTATTCAATGTTTATTAAGGTTATGGAATAGTAGTGACACTTGAGATATTCTATAAATGTATATATTTTTCCTTCCTTAAAGAACTTTGAGATTAGCCTGGCAGTGGTGGCACACGGCTTTAATCCCAGCACTTGGAAGGCAGAGGCATGTGGATTTCTGAGTTCAAGACCAGCCTAGTCTACAGAGTGAGTTCCAGAACAGACAGGGCTACACAGAGAAACCCTGTTTCAAAAAAAAAAAAAAAAAAAGAACTTTGAGATTCCTAGAAGCTACCTATTCTATTTAGCATTTCTTTGTATTTATCTTAAATTATCCCAAAACTTCCCAAATTTATCTAAATGTAATTTAAATATGTTTAGATAATATGTGAGCTATTCAGTCAATTTTATTCTAATTTGTAAAGTAGTTAGTAGTAATTAATTCTTAATTTAATTAATCAGGGACATGCTCCTTAAGTTTTTTTTGTTTGTTTGTTTGTTTTTTAATTTTTTTTTATTTTTGATACTTTATGTACATTTCCAATGTTTCCCCTTTTCTGGGTCTCCTCTTTGGAAACCCCCTATCCCCTGCCCCTCCCCGCCTCTGTGAGGGAATTCCTCCTCCCACCTACCCGCCCACCCATTCCCATATTCCCACCTTGACATTCCTCTTTACTGGGGCCTCTAGCACCCTCAGGCCAAAAGTCCTTTCCTTTCTCCCTGACGGCCATCGAGGTGATTCCTCTGCCTCATATGTCGTCCAAACCATGGGTCAATAGATGTGTATTCTTTGGTTAGTGGTCTGAACTCCAGAACGACCAGGGGGAGGATCAGGCCCATTGACGCTCTTGCTCCCTCCATGGGGCTACCAATTCCCTCCGCTCCTTC
>CM052702.1:10230593-10284424 GCA_028551405.1 Uromys caudimaculatus
TGTAGCATTGGGTCCTTTTCACCTGTGTGGGATTTATATCACTATTGTTCCTATTTTACAGATCGAAGGAGTTTTCAGAAGGAATGGGGGTGACTAAAAACTAGCAGGCAAAATTCAAACCCAAGTGGCTCTTTCCATAGTTAGTGTGAGAATAAGCACTTGGGAAACATTGTGTTGCAAGTTACAAACACTGTCTCTTCACATGCCCCTGACATTGATTGCATTTCACACCTCAAAGTCTGGCAAGCTCTTTATAAGGCTGCCTTACTGTATGACATCATCAAAGACTCAGGTTCTTCCTGTAAGTCTTACAGCTCTGAAGCAAAAAGCTTCCCCAGTGTAAATGTTAGAAGTCTGAGGGGAAACTCTTCCCCCATGGAGTGTCCAGTGGGCAGATCCTCTTGGTTGGAGGTCCTCGGTGGTGAAGCCTGGCCACTCATTATTTCCCTTTTCTCTTTTGCCAAGTCAAATTGCCTTTTAAAATAAGGTTTTCTTGATGGCAAGCTAGTAAAGCAAATTATTTAAAATCGCTAACCTGAGCATATTCAAATGTATCAATGACTCTGCAGTCTCAGTTTACAAGTAGAAAATTCAAAGCAGTGGCCCTGCTTGGTTTAGTGATTTGCTAAGCCACTTTGGTGCTTTGAATATGAATGACCCCCTTCAGCTCATACATTTGAATGCTTAGTCACCAGAAATGGAACTGTTTGAAAGGATGAGGACCTTAAAGAATCAGTTGCCTTGTTAGAATAGGTGTAGACTTTTGAGAGTGGGTGTGCCCTTGTTGGAGTAAGTGTGGCTAGCTAGAGGAAGAATGTCACTAGAGGGGTGGGGCTTTGAGGTTTCAAAAGCCCTCACCAGGCCCAGTCTCTCTCTCTCTCTCTCTCTCTCTCTCTCTCTCTCTCTCTCTCTCTCTCCCCTTCTGTGTGTGGTGTGTGTCATCTTGGTCTAGCTCTCACCCTTGCTCCTCTCTACCTGGGATCAGGATGTAGCTCTCAGCTACATTCTTCCTTCTGTAAGAGTTGACTTGGTCTTAGTATCTCTTCACAGCAATCAAGCCATGAAGAAGGCACTCAGCATCCTACTTCATGAGGTCAGCATCACCTCCTTGGGTTGTTGAGAAGATGAATTCAGTTACAAATCTCTAGAGAGCTAAGAACTGAGGCTAACACATTGGAATTGCTACATCTGTCTTCCTCATCTTTGTTGACATGCTACTGTAACAATGTCCAGAAAAAGAAAATGTCATATTAAATAAATATGAAGAAGATTACTTAGCCAGGTGTGGTTGGAAAGTCCTGTAATTTCAACTACTTAAGAGGCTGAGACTAAAGAATTGCAAATTGAAGGCCAGCCTGTGAAACTTATGAGACATTGGTACAAAATTAAAAGAAGAAAGAAACACTACATGGCTGAAGATATATCTCAGTGATGTGGTGATTGCCTAAGATGTATGAAGCCCTAGGTTCAATCTCTACTACAGCAAAAGTAAAAATAAATAAATAAATTAGACAAAGAACCCTGTTTCTTCATTTCAAAATTTCCTCTTCTCTAGTTAGGAGGAGGTAGTTTTAAGTCTTCTCCTAATACAGCCAGTAGATAACATTACAGCATTGGCTTTATGTCAATGAATTGACCATTGGACCTGAAGGCAGCACCATATTCTCTGAACTAAACCTAGGGCCACACAGGGCCATTCAAAGGGCAGACTTTCAGCAACCTCCCTTGTATATGCATAACATAGAAGCTACTATCATAAGCTTAATGGAAAAAGCAAGGAGCAATCAACACCCTAAGTTTGTGAACACTCTTCACTGTAAAACTGCCATTTAGATGTAATACTGTTTCTTCACCCCAAAATAGGTATAGTGTCACACACAGATGTTTTCTCAAATTTACTGAATGATATCCTCTTTCTATATCTCTATTTGCAGTGTGTTTCTATCAAAATTGGTCATTCATCCAGTGGCCTTTGTAGTAAAAGAACCCTCTGTCAATTCTCTTTGCTCAAGGACACACAGATATTATGCTTCTCTGTAAGGATCCATAAACAAGGAAGAGTCACAGTACATGCATCCTTTTATTAGCGGACAGTTTTAAAAACCACATCCGATAATATATATGAAAATGCTCTGGGGTTCACCAGACACTACACAGCAACACAGAATGGGCTAATTTACCCCTACATGACTTGGATCCATCTGCAGGGCTGGTAGATTAGGCTTTTCCTGGTAATGGATTGATGGCAGATGTGCAGCATGAGAAGCTGCGTGGATCATTAACCCATGATACCAGCATCGTAGTTACAGAAGTGAACAACTTTATGGAACACATATTAGCAAGAACATTAGCGAAATGATCGGGATTTAATGTTTCCTAATGAGCCATTATACTTTTTTGTTCATGAAGTAGATTAAAAAGTACATGAGTCTCTGGCTTAGAGATTAATATTGCTTTAAAGAGCCAGTGTCAGAATGTTTATAGACATGTGGGAACTTTCTCCCTTTGACCTGGAAACTGGGATTCAGAGAAAAACAGCTGTTTGAAATCATTTCTCAAGGAGGCTAACCAAAAATACCATCCTGTCATCAAAGATCTTCCTGATCTCGTTAAAAAAAAAAAAGAAAGAAAGAAAAAGCTAAGATGATTATCCTGCTTTCAATTCTAATTTAAGAATTACTGTAGACAAAATTGTACATGGTGGCTTTTACCTATAAACCTAACTTTGGGGTACTGAGCATGACTGCCTGCCATGACTTCAGAGCTACATAATAATTTCCACTGCAGCCAGAGGAACATAGCCACTAAACAGCTCATCTATATAACCTTAAGTTACATGGAACATTGCAGAAGAGAGGGCAGCACAAAAATCTAAGAGTTAAAGGATGTTGCTAGAGGACTGAGAACCAGTGTCTTCAAGATACAGCAAGGCCAGGCTGTTTGCACCCACAAACTGCTGTGGAAGACCAGAAAGACTTTAGGCAGTCAACGCATCCTGGGGGAAGGAAGAGAGACTTGTATCAGATGCGTATACTGATAAATTTCCCATGTTTCTTGCATGTTCATACAAGCAACCTTCGTGACAGTAAATCAGATGAAAAATTATGCGTGAAAGACCACAGTGCCTGACTTCACAGAGCCGGTCTTCTCCTGATTGCTTCTTTGTTTTCTTGATCTGCGGTCATACATTTTTCTCACTGAGCATCACATATTCCTTGTAATGCAGTCTCAGTAAGGAGGCTGTGGTAATTACAGGTCCTTTCCTTGCCAAACCCTCCTGGAGCTGTAAAACTCTCTGAAGTTAGTGCTATGTAGCTCCTCATGACTTTAGCTCTGGAATGACCCTTAAAATATGCTGGTTTTATTGAGTAAATTCCATGAAGTATATTTAAATCAATTTGTTGTGTTTTAGACATTTTAATATATTTTCCTGAATCCATGGAACATTTTCCATTAATATATTAATCCAGTTTGTCTGTGTAAATTTGATGTTTTAGCATGAATATTTCTTTTAACATGTATTTGAAGATATTTAATATGATAAAGCCATTTTTCAAAGTAGCTTAATGGAACAATCTAGAACAGATGACCTTATCTTCTGATGCCAACTCTACTTTATATGAATATCAGTTGAGTCAAGCTTAGACCTATATCCAGTCACTTTCTTTTCTTTTTCTTTGCTTGTTTTATTATAAAGTGTTACCTTTAAATGTTTATGTCTGTCTTCTCTTGTTTAATTTTAGTTTATAGCTTGGTAGGTATCTTTTAGAGTACTGGGTTTTTAAGTGTGGATGTTTAAATCCATCCACTGAAAACTCATTATACACCTCCCAGACAGACAAACACACATAGACTCAGGCCAGGTATTAGAACTGTAACAACAGTAAGCAAGAAAGGCTAGAAAGAGATAAGCAACTGTTGGCACAGGAAGTTCTAGGAGTCAAAAGAACCCACTATGCTGAGGATAGTAGCTTCCCCATGGACCTGGGTCCATGCTTTTTCCTATAATAGGATTCTGATGAGTTCATAGTGAATTCTTTTAACAAAGCAGAACTCACAGCAGACAAAAGGCAGGCATAATAATAATGGCTCAATGTTGATGGACAGGCCAGATCAGGACCAATATATATGACCAATAAGGGACATACTGCCTAGATACAATGACTCTTACCTCATCACTGCAAAAAGACTAGAAAAATCCTGACTGCTTCATAGATAAATATTCAGCATAGGGTGGCCTTTGGAATAAAAAAAAAAAAAAAAAAAAAAAAAACTCTGACACTTTATCACAAACCTAGGAACTACACCAAGCAACCCTACTGTTAAAATCAGGCACTGTCTTTTTCCAGTGGTGCTCTTTGCCTATGCCTTCTGCCACCTCCCTGTGTTACACAGGAGTCTGGTTAGTATCTCTTGAGAACCAGCTTTAAAGTTTGTAATCCATCATAGAAGCATTGGAAACTTCTGGGATGAATGGGCCCTGTGAGTCACTGTTCAGTGATCAGCTGAGATTATGGATTGTTTTTCATGTAGCATTCACTTGACTGTGACTAAACTGACTTTCAGAACAAATAACAGTAACTAATCCATCTGCCTCATGCTTTGCCTGACAGACAAGTCTCTGCCTTCACTAACACTAATGTGTTAGGCGCCTTCTCTCGTCTCTGTGCGTTTTTATCACGTGCAAGAACCTAACTTTGGTTAAAGAGATAGTGGTTGAAAACACTTGTTGCTCTTACAGAAAACCAGGTTCATTTCCAAGCACCCACATAGTGGTTCGCAACTGTACATAACTCAAGGTCCAGAGGATTTTTTTTTTTACAAGTACCATGCATGCATGTGGTACACAGATATGAATGCACCCAGAATGTCCACTTATAGAATAAAATAAAATCACTCTAAAAGTAAAGAATTGCACTACCTCCTAATAATAGTTACAACATTTCAGACACAGATACTATCTAGAAGACCCAATTTATGTGAAATTATAACCAAATTGAGTAACCAAGCTAAGAATTTATACATCCTGATGTAAAATCTATTATAACAGTGAGAATGATTATATAGAAGACTCAGAATGCTTTTCATAATAATTCCTGGTATTTTATGATGAGATGATAGCCTTAACACATTTATGTGTTTCCATTAAATTACAAGAACAGCTTTATTTCTATCCTAATAAATAAGTACCATTGTATGCTATGTATTTTATTAAAAGCTATTTGAATATTAGAACAATTTTGGCCATCATACATAAAACAAATGACCACAGAATACAGAAATTGCTAATTAACTGCTAAAATTACCAATAAATTCATCCTTTATTAATTGCAAATAATACCCAAACTTGACCAACGGACTGCATATTTACTGATTTCCTCCATAAAAATCTCTATTCTCTGGGTCCACAAAATCAATCTTTCTCTGATAATGACCACTTACATTTCCTCCTATCCTTTTTTGCCCACGTGTTACTTCCCAAAGTCAATAATAGCAGAGGTCACAAGGTAATCTGTCTGCTGTCTTGCTACAAATTGGTCTAGTTGGTTGCGTTATTCCAGTGAATGTGAGTTCAATCCTTAAGAAAGTAGTGAAAGGAGTTGAAAGGAAGAGACTTATTGTTCTTCAGGGCTTTTTGACCAAGATAGAAAGTAGCTATCCTATTTTCATCTTTTTTTTTCCATTTAGCTGTATGTCTTTCACACTGTGGTGTCTATCTAGCCTTATGTGAAATACTTTGGTGTGTGTTATGTGTCTGCCTCTTTCCTTAATTCCTGGGCCTTCCCTGCTAACTGTGTAATATTACCTGTGAAATAAATTGAAATACTACAGAATCATGGGAGAAGAGAGTTAGAAATGCTTCCATTTTTATATAGCTTAAAGGGGACATATTCTCCATCCATTTCCTCAAATATTAGTTTGTACTAATATACAATGTTACTTTCGAAATTGTGTATGAAAATTGCTGATTTGGAGGAACCAGGGAAATGGCTCAGAGGTAAAGGCACTGACTGTGCAATCCTGGTGACCTGAGTTTCAATACCAAGGACCAACATAAAGCGGGAGGGACAAAACTGACTCCAAAAGTCATCCCTTGATCGCCACAGGTGTACCGTGGCACATGAGCCCACATTCACATATTACACACACACACACACACACACACACACACACACACACACACACACACACACACACAAATTTTAAAACCTACTCATTTAAGAACACTACTAATTTACCATCAATCTGTCCCTAGATAGAGAATAGTATATTAGATATCATTATACTCTGAAGAAGACGTCCCTCTGTTCCAAAATACAACAAAAGTCCCTGGAATTGACATTGAAACCTTAGACAATGAGCCTTGCTGTGCTGACATGTGGCATTGGCCTGAAACTGGAGAATGCTAAACAGGTCAGTGAAAACGAAACCCCTCCAGGAAACACAGAGGAGAGTTTAACTGCTTCAATTTTCCCTTGATTTAAAGTAAAACCTTCAGCTCACAGGGGCTTTTTGTTACTGTGTTCCCTAATGGTGACACAAGAGTAAGAACTTCAAGTGAGTGTTGCCTAAGTCTCACTCACCAGGTCTGCTGTGCAATGGCTACCTTAGAGTGCTGAGAGGCCTCCTTCAGCAGCACACCATCAGAAACACAGCCCAATAGTTAGGACAGTGTTCCCAAGTTTTAACCATTGAGATCTGCACTTCAGGGACCCTCAAGGGGTTCAGAGGAAGCACAAGAGGCTATCAAAACCCTGTAATGCAGACATTTTTATGTGTTTTTCTCCTCTTTTCAATCTGTAATTTTTGCTGTTGCTCCATCACTTGCTGTGCCTTCTCTTATGTTGGTCTTAATCTGTGATAAGCTCATTCAGCAGTCATTTGATACGGTCACCATCACATTTAGATCCCGTTTAGAAGGACATTCTTGAAAACAGCCTCAGAATAAAGAAAAGCTTTGTGGATAGAGGCAAACCTGTGAAAGGGAAGAGTCATCTACTTTGAATAATAAGATTTGCATTCATGTGGGCATTTTTTAAAAAATGATAGATCTGAATGTGATGGAGAAAACAGATGCTTTAAGAGTAGTCACTCTGTGGAAGGGCAATGCCACTGGCCCCATGGCACTCTGATTGAAAGAGTTCCAAACATTGTTCAGAAAATTTCAAGTCCAACATTCTTAAAAGACAAGCTAAAAGAGCTTTTATTTAATTAGGGAAATTAAAGCTAACTGAACTAACAGAGCTAGCAAGAATGAGATCATTCCCTCTCTAGTGTGAATGACTTAATGGCTTGGATGAATGGCTTGGAAGCACTCATTTTTTCAGATAAAAAAAAAGAGAGATTTCCATGACTCTGACCTATACAAAAATATATTTTACATTTTTTTCCAGGTAGTTGCATCAGATTTCATATACCTCTATTCATTCAGTCAGCAGCACACACTTGGTCTGGGTTTTGAACAGATGGAGAATGACTGCTTGCCCCACATTTTAATCACCAGTAATTGCTGACTGTCATAGAGTGCACAAAATAAGACTTTTATAGTATGATGAACAAATCAATCCAGACAAAGGAGTTCTAATACCAAAAAAAAGAGAATAGTGTCTAGATAACATAATTTGAGTTTTGGATGAAAGCAAGTATACAGACACTTTTTTTTTAAGTGTTAGAAGGAGACAAAACTTTACTCTTGACGTTAGGGGGTACACTGGGAAAAGGGAACAGAGACAGGAAGTGCTTGAGTTTTATTCTAACTTAGGTGGTGACTCTATCTGTTCTACATTGACTGAGGTCTGACCTTAGTGTCTTATTTGATTGGATTGTCTTAGAATTGGCACATGGGGAATGGGGGAAGGAGAAAGAGTAAAGGACATTGTTTCCAGGGGAAAATGACAGTGGTCCACATAGAAAGCGTTACTTCCTGCCCCATTTGGTAGAAAATGTCCATCTTTAAACTAGTTTAATTATGGCTCTTTAACCCTTCAACCTCCCTTCTAGCCTACCCTCTACTAGAGGTAGGGGAAAAGAAAGGTTAATAGGAAATGGGGATTGGGAACCTGTTTAGAAATAGTTTTGGCGAGCAATTCCAATCTTTGTTGTCAGGAGTCTAGTCCACTAGCAAAACACCAAACACATATCAGCAACAGCAGTCCAGTCTACTTGGAAAATACCAAGCATGATTCATTACTCAGTTATGTTATGTTATGTTATGTTATGTTATGTTATGTTATGTTATGTTATGTTATGTTATGTTATGTTATATTTTACTGGAAGCTATATTATGGAAGGATATTTTGATGAAGCAGACACATGAAAGGAAGTTTTGTTGAGAACAGAAATGTGGTGTTCTTCTGGAAGCTGCCTGGTGAAAGGACATATGTGATGCTTTGCTGGAGCAGATGCTTGGGAGGGCACATGATGTTTGCAAAGAGTATAAGTATAACCCAACAGACAGTGGATGATACTCTTGCATTGGTTTGCCTTGCAACTCTTTGCTGGTCTTTGTTGGTCTTTGTTGACGCTGCTCTTTGCTGATAACACTCTGCATTCTTGCCTTGCTTTCTTCACTGATCTTTGCTTGTCGTGACTCGGTAGAGAGAAATGCACCAAAGAAACTCTGGTGGTATTCCAGCTGTTTCTTGCTACTTCCACAGACCCAAACAGATATGCAGAGCCTCATAGTTTCTTCTGAACTGAGTTGTTGCTACTGATACAAACACAGTTTTAAAGAAAATATCCTACACTACCATTCACTTACAAAAAAATAATAAAGCACTGTTAGCTCTTTGGCTGCTCATTATACTTTGGATACTTGAAGGCTATGGAGGCAGTAATTACTTCCTCTTTTCTAGGTGAAGGATCCACCTAATGTTGGCAAAAATACGCAAATATGTGAAACATATTCTCAAAGTGAATTTAGCTGTTGATCATAGATTTAGAATTTTAAACATCATCTTATCTACTTACTCTCCAGCAAAGTAATGCCCTCTCCTCTCTGTGTACACCATTACTGTTTGAAAGTAAAATATTCCTCACAGATTCATGTATTTCAAGAGCTGGTATCTAGCTAGTAGTAATATGTTTAGGAGGTGGAACTCTAGTAGAGTAAGGGGGTCACTGTGGTGGAAGGATTTCCTGGCTTTGCTTCCAGTCCATCTGTGCTTCCTGATCCATTGAGATATGAGCAACCAACATGATACTTCACCTACTGTTGGTAAGAGCTGGTCCATCCAGCATGTCTTCACTGCCATAAGTGGCTCTACCCTCTTAAACCATGAGACTAAATAAGTCCCTCTTTTGTTAAGCTTTTGCTTTGTATTTGTTAATAATACTGTAAAAAGCAACTAATATATACAAGTACCCAGTATGATTGGATTCCCAAATATCCATGTGGAAATAAAGACATCAGGAAGACCATAACACACAAAAATCACTGAACAAAAATCACCCTGAGGGACTGTATATAACTATAGCTTCTGAGGTTTCCAGATCCTATAGGATGCTTGCTGCTCACCACCAAGATGGCCACACAGACACTGGAGACAGATGCTAACAGATGAAAGTCTGTGGAAAAGGTTTAAAACACAGCAAACTTTATAATTAATCGGATTTCTTTCCAGACTTCATAATTATTTGATCAAAGGAAGCAATTAAGAAAACAAAAATATTTTTTCTTAGCACAAGATGTTAACAACATCCATAGTACAAAAGGGGCAGCATTATCCTATTTAACCACTTACCTTTTAAAAAGACAGCAACTGAAATATTATATGGCATTTGCTCTTTTAAAATTATATCACATTAAAACATTTTTTCTCTAACAAGTATTTTTTTATTGTAAACCAAATAATAAACAAGGATATTCTTTCCAGGTGGTAAATGGAACAGAACCAAATATGAATAGAAATTTTTCCTTTGTGCAAATTAGGTAGAATGTGTGTAGGCTTGCAAATGTGTTCATGATTTATGGATACACTAAACTATAAATATAACACATTAGTGCCAACATGAAGCACAAAGGTAGAACAATTTTATGATCTCAAAAGTCTAATTAGCATAAAAGACAAACCATTGTAATCAAATAATTATTGGTTAAGACAAAGATAAAGAAGCCAGATGTGTTGAATCAGATGGTAATTACCTAAGTAAACTACAGATGTTTAAAAATTCATAGATTACAAATGAAATGTGCATTATTCCAATTAAACTCACATGTAAACACATCTTTACATAGGCATATAAAATTAGCACATTATAAGTGTATATATTTATGAACATGTATTATACCAGCTTAATAATAATGCTTAGGACAAAACTTATGTAATTTTGTATTGGTAATCAAATATTGGAAGATGTGATGGTTTTATATGGTAAAATCCTAAGACAGAAGTTGGTACTGGGAATGGGGAATTGCTGTGAGAGGCCTGACCATATTTCTGTTTGGAAGAATGTGAATTTGTTTGGAAGAATGGGATTTGGATTTGGAATGCCGTGGAATGTTTTAAGTGGGGCTCAAAGAGCCATCCAAGTAGGAATATGGAAGACTTTGTTGGTATGAGTGATTTGAACTGTGCAGACCTGGCCCAAGAGGTTTCAGAGGAAAAGGATTTCAATATGTAGCCTAGAGACTGTTTTTGTGGTATTCTGGTGAAGATCGTGGCTACTTTTTGGTGTTGTCTGAAGAGTGTGCCTGAGGCTAAGACGAAGAGACTCAGATTAGTTGCATTGACAAACGAAGTCTCAAAAAAGCCCTGGTTAAGTCTCATGAAGAGCATTTTGAACAAATATAACAAGCTTAGAAAGGAAAAATGTGAAATATATGGTTTGTGTATTAAAGGGACACCAGGAAGTGAAATGCAGCCGAATCCTGTGATCTAGGAGATAACAGATTAAGGGAGTGGGACTTTGGGGGCAAGATCCTACCCAGCTAAATTTAGATCCAGGCGTGATGGTACACACCTTTAATCCCAGGAGACAGGCATACAGATGTCAGTGTTCAAGGTCAATCTACAGAGCAAGATCCAGGACAGCCAAGCTTAGGCAGTGAAGGAGTTGGAAAACAGACAGCTAGTGATAATGTAATAGAATAAGGGGGCCATGTTCCAGCTCCTGCAAGCAGAACTTGGCAGCTTCAGCCATGTGGCTATGGCTTTAGAGTCAAGCAAAGAAGGAACTACTGAGACAATTGATGCTGGTTGGCTAGAACTAGGAGATTAGTGGTGATTAAGAAGAGACCAGTATCACTGAGGTGAAATCTTCTGGGAGGAGTTTTCTGAGAGCACAAAGAAGCTGTGTTCCAGAGATAGCCAATGTTTATCTCATGCTGTAGCTGTAATGTATAAGAGTCACCCAGTTGGCACTGGTTTTGAAGACATGAAGGGTTCATGAAGAGCAGCTGAGGCTTGGCACTGAGAGAGGCCATGGAAGGCCATTAGTGAAGGTACAGCCTCAGTTGTGGTTGGTGGCCCAGGACTGAAAGGGTCATGCAAAGGAGTTGAGGCTTGGCACCATGAAGAGAGCATAAGAGAGGCTATTGGAGAAGCCTAGTTGCAGCAGAAGACTCCAGTGTATAGTAGATGCCAATATCATGGGATGATCACTAAGAACAGCATCAGCAGTGGAGTGTAGCAAACTGAACTTAGAGTTCTACAGAAGGAAGAGCTGGGGAAGTGATGCCAGCCCTTTGGAGAAGCCCAGAAAATCATGTGTGGATTCCAGACATTGAAACAAGAAGCTGCAGCATTGTAGTTGCCTTGGAAACCCTAAGATGTTAAAGATGCCCGAGCCTTGGGATATCTGCTGAGGAAAGCTGCTAAGAGGAAGTGGGACCAACCCAGGAGAAAGAATGATGAAAAAGAAGTGGAGATATGAATACCACTTTGATATCAGACATGGAGATGCAGAGTTTGGAGTCTGCCCAGCAGATTTCCTGTCTTGCTTTGGGGATTACACTTAAGTGCGATTGGATGAATCTCAGAAGAGACTTTGAACTTTGGATCTTAATATTGTTGAGACTGCTATAGATTATGGGGACTTTGGAATTTGGATTAAATGAACATTTTTATTATGCTATGGCTTGATATGGCCCCCATAGACTCATGTCTTTGAACAAGCCTTTGGGAGCCAGAGGAGTGGAATGTGATGGTTTGTATATGCTTGGTCCAGGGATTGGCACTATTTATGTGGCCTTGTTGGAGTAGGTACATCACTGTGGTTGTGGCCTTTAATATTCTAGTCCTAGCTGCTTGGAAACCAGTCTTCCACTAACAGCCTTCAGATGAAGATGTAGAACTCTTAGCTCTGCCTGCACCGAGCCTGCCTAGATGCTGCCATGAGAACACCTTGATGATAATAGACTGCATCTCTGAACCTGTAAGGCAGTCCCAATTAAATGTTGTCTGTTATGAGACTTGCCTTAGCATGGCGCCTGTTCACAACACTAAAACCCTAACTGAGACAGAAGATTTTGGAAGGGAATAATCAGACACACCTTCTCAATCCTTTAAGTATTCTAAAGCACTATTTAGGTTGCTGTTTTGTCCTATTGACAGTGTCCTTTGCCTTACAGAAGCTTTTCTATTTTATGAGGTCCCACTGTGAATTGTTGATCTTAGAACATGAGCCATTGGTGTTCTGTTCAAAAACTTTTCCCCTGTGCCCATGTGTTTGAGGCTTCTTCCCAATTTCTCTTCTATTAGATTCAGCTTATCTGGTTTCATGTGGAGGTCCTTGATCCACTTGGACTTGAGCTTCATACAAAGAGATAAAAATGGATCAATTTCCATTCTTCTACATGCAGATCACCAGTTAAACCAGCACCATTTGTTGAAAATGCTTTCTTTTTTTCACTAGATGGTTGTGGCTTCTTCCTCAAAGATCAAATGACAATAGTTATGTAGGTTTATTTCTGGGTCTTCAATTCTATACCACTGATCAAACTGCCTGTCTCTGTACCAATACCATGTGGGTTTTTTCACTATTGCCATGTAATATAGTTTGAGGTCAGGGATGGCGATTCCCCCATAAATGTGTGCTTTATGCCCATGGAGATCAGAAGAGGGCATCAGATTCCCTGGAACTGTAGTTCCAGGCAGTCGGGAACCACTGTATGAATGTGGGTACCAAACAGTGATCCTCTGCAAGAGCAAGTGCTCTTAAAGACTGAGCCATCTCTCTAGCCCCTTTGTGTATATCTTACCCTAAATATTCAACTCCGAGAAGCCATTTTAGCCAACTCATAGGAAGCCATTCAAGGCACTGATAACAAATCACTTCTTTATATGATTTTTACATTGTATAACTGTTTTGTGTGTGTACTTGCTTTCCTCGTTACCCATCTTTCCCTCTATAATACACATTCCAGGTAAGAAAAGATAAGAACTCTTGTTTTCTCTGAATCCCAATACATAGTTCAGATGAATGCCATATAATGTGTGGATGGGCTTCACTGTTCCATGAAGTGGTTCAAACTATGGCATCAAACCCCATCTGAAAGGGGGCTATATCTGGTCTACGGACAATTGAACTGAAAAACTCCAGCAATGCACAACTGTAAAGAGGAGAACTTGAGTATGTAAATGCTCAATAGCCAGTCCCCACTTTGGAGATTGGCTTTTAAGTATGTATATATGCATGTATGTATGAATATATGTACGTATGTATGCGTGTACGTTTGCATGTGTGTATGTACGTATGTGTGTATGTGTATATGTATGTATGTGTGTGTCCATGTGTGTATATATGTGGGGTGTGTGTGTGTGTGTGTGTGTGTGTGTGTATGTGTGTATGTGTGTGTGTGTGTACATGGTCTCACTATGGGTCCAGAATATCCTTAAACTGTCTCAGCTCTCCTACCACTGTTTCCCAAGTGCTAGGATTACAGAGCCATACCTTCACTCTTGAGTTTTTGAACTCTTATTCAACATTAGTAGTACACAACCTATCATTATGACCTGCAGGAAGACTGGAGAAAGCATCAACAAATGACAGATTTTTCCCTGTGGAAGCTTGAATATTCTGTAGGCCTTTATATAGCATCTATTTTTTTTTTTTGCAGTGCAATTATGTCCTCTTTATTGTAGACAAGGATACAAGCCATCACATTTAATTTTGTATATTTAATTCTTAAACACTTCTACATAATACAAATGAAAAAAAAAAAACTCACAATAACAAAGGGATTCTTTAAGGGCTGAGGGAAATCTAAAATCCTTTCTTACAAATCTTCCTTGATTGCATTGGACTATGATCAGTTACTGGAAACACAGCCTGATGATTTATTTCCACTTGTCAAATGACCTTTAGCAATACTTAAATACATTTTGATGGCAATAGGCTATGTAGGTATTCAAGAGAACCCCGACTCAGTTACCTACCTATCATGTCTGATTCACTGTATCTGCCTTATGTTTCATTTTTTAGCCTTCTCTCTCACTTGTGGTCTTATCCCACTCTACACATGGGTGCCAGAGTAATTTTCTTTTTTTTAATTTTATTTTATTTTTTATTTTTGATACTTTATTTACATTTCCAATGTTTCCTCTTTTCTAGGTCTCCTCTTTGGAAACCCCCTATCCCCTCCCTATCCCCGCCTCTATGAGGGAATTCCATCTTCCACCTACCCGCCCACGCATCCCCATATTCCCACCTTGACATTCCCCTTTACTGGGGCCTCTAACACCCTCAGGCCCAAGGGCCTCTCCTCTCTCCCTGATGGCCAACAAGGCCATTCTCTGCCACATATGTGGTTCGAACCATGGGTCCATAGATGTGTATTCTTTGGTTGGTGGTCCAAACTCCAGGATGACCGGGGGGATCAGGCCCATTGACGCTCTTCCTCCCTCCATGGGGCTGCAAACTCCCTCAGCTCCTTCAGACCTTTCTCCAACTCCTCCATCTGGGACCTCACTCTCAGTCCAGCGGTTACTGTAAAGTGAAACTTGGGCATTCTGAACTTTTGGGCTAATATCCACTTATCAGTGAGTACATACAATGCTCGTTCTTTTGTGACTGAGTTACCTTGCTCAGGATGATATTTTCAAGTTCCATCCATTTGCCTGCAAATTTCATGAAGTCATTGTTTTTAATAGCTGAGTAGTACTCCATTGTGTAGATGTACCACATTTTCTGTATCCATTCCTCTGATGAGGGACATCTGGGTTGTTTCCAGCTTCTGGCTATTCTTACTGCAGAAAAAGAGTACACAATCACTGTTATATTTGAATCAACGAGAAGTTGGAGGAAGTGATGAAATTCTAAATAAATTGTATATTATTGACATGGGCATGGCCATATCCAGGACCATAGCTCCTCATACTCATGAAAATGGCAAAGCCTTCCATGGGTGAGGCTCAGAGAAGTGGCAAAGTCTTCCTCTGTTCCAAGTACAAATGTTACTGATGATTACCCTCTAGCTAAGACTATTGTGTACAGAAGTTATCAACATCATCTCCTTCCCTGGTGACTGTAACCCTAGACTGCTGCCCTACAGAGACTCCCTACTAAGAATAAATAACCTATCACCTCCTCTGTTGTCCCAGTTAGCTCAGTCCTTAAAATTTGCAGTTCACTGTGAGAAGTCTTTGTATTACAGAACTCAAATACTTAAACAACCCCGTGAAACACTTGTCTGCATATAAATTGACATTTCTTCCTAAAATACTTAGTGTAGAGAAGAATTAGATATGTTGAAAATTGCCTCAACTCTTACAGTTCACATTTTGAAATGCATTTTACTGAGATGATTTTATTGTATAAATACAAATTCTAGCAACTCTTGAAAACCAAGCAAGTTCCTGCTTTTGAAGCACATATGAACTTCCCCGTACATTACATTTTTTACTGCCAGTTGGGCTGGTAACTGATGAAACAAAGTCAAAAGACAAAGGATATAGATATCTATATAAAAATGAATTCAGCAACCCTTTGATCTGCAACTAGGATGAAAGAAAAGTATAAATATTATTGTTTAGTTGGATCTCTAGTTAGAAATAGAAAGGCTTCTCTAAAGCCAAACTGATCATATATCAAAAGAAGTGGGTAATTTAAATGCCAAAGAGAATAATTCTAACTCTTTGGCTAATAAAAATTGTATAGTAACATGCTGAAAAGACATGAATAATGTTTCCCCTTTTCTAGGTCTTCTCTTTGGAAATTTTGGAATTTTTGCATGTGAACTAATACCTTGGAAATGCAGTGAATAGCATGAGCAGGCATGTCTACCTTTGGAGCTAATGAGCAACATTTCAAAAGATTCATGAAAACTTTTTCTGTATTTCAAGTATTTGAAGAACATGGACTGAAGCCTATAATATAGATTAATGAAACAAAAGAACTGATAAAAACCAAGATAAAGGCAGATACTCAGGAAGTTTTACAAATCACAGGGCTTTGTATGGGGAAAGCTGCTCCTGACCGACCTTATATCAACAGCTATTCTTCTTGTCCACTGTCAAAACCACCATCTTACTCCCATACTGCCTTCACGCCTGACTGTTGCACGTAATTTTAAAATGCACGCTTGCCCCTTGCCCATTGCCCGCAACCACCTTCTCACCCAGCTCCCACGGCTAGCTCCACCCAACCTAATGACCGCTGGAGCTGTGACCTTTCTCCCGCCACCTGATTCACCGCTGCGGATGAAAAGCACCAGACAGCTTTAATATTTTAAAATCAGCCAGATAACACAACTGCTGGGCAAAGAATTTCCTATCCTACTCTAACAGCCGTTTCCGTCCTCCTTGGACCCTTGTAGCAGAGGCTACGTACTATAGGCGCTGCAAGAGACCTATGTGTCTCCTGCTTCTTATCCATTCCATGGCCTAATTCGAATCCTCAGTCTTCTCTGTGTCCCCTTCTCTTCCTGTCGGGCCTGGAAATCCCACCTCTATACATATCTTCGCCTAGTGATTGGCTTCTGCTATCTTTATTGACATAATCAAGAAACAATTAGAGAGCCAGATTTTCGTTATCAGCTCCTCCACTTACACCTGACCTCACAAGAAAGATACCTTCCGCCTTGTACGTTCCACAGCTGTCCCCGCCCCAGCTCATGCTTGGCTGAATAGCAATTGGTGGGACAGAGAACAGAGAAACAAGATAGAGCTTTGGCATATATATTTCATATATGTGCGGGAGACACCAAAGAATTGGGTTATTATCAAAGAGATGGCTCAAATGCCAGCCTTAAATACACACACAGGAAGCAGTGTGTACAACGCGGGAGAAATCCTAGACAATTGTGTGGTGGTTCCTCTATGCTATTTCCAGCTGGCAGCAAGTAAAGCCATGTTAGATAATCAAGGGTAGCCTTTCCTTGCAGGCAAGGAAAGAGGGCAACTTTGTAAATTAAGATCCTTATTTAAGCAAAGACATTTTCTTTTCAAAGATTTTAATTCTAAGTCATTTTTACATTTAGAGATGCCAAACTCCGTTACTTTTCTCTTATATTTTTACGATTCCAAACACTATTGTTTAGATTATGGTTGATATTATAAAATAATCTCAAAGTTGCATTTGTTTTCTAAAATTTTTAATCAGGTCAACTTAAATCATCGTATAGCATTCTAGTTTATAAATCAGAAGGAGAAATGACATTTGAAATATTAAAAATTACTTTAATATTGTTTATCAGTAGTTTCAGCATAATCTGTGTATTTCAAAACTCTAGGACTTGATGTAGTAACAGAGTTTCAACAATATATATATATATATTCCCTTGAAGTTTTATGCATTTCCTTTTGTCTGTCCTTTTGTACACAGAAAATCAAGCTGTCATGTGTTTAGTAATTTTTGTGTGTTGAAATCTAGTAGTGAAGGGCATAGAAAATGAATACAAACTTAAAGCTCCAGAGCAAACCTATGAAGTATGAACCTTAAATATAATTTTATGCTATTGATGTTCACTGTCAAATTTTAATATAGTCGGTAGAAGCATAGTATGGTTAATAAATGATTGCATCTCTAGAGATAAGTAAGAACTATGCTGAGATGTTTTATGGGTTTAACAAATATGCATAATTTGCGTTTTACTTGTATACATTTTAGTCAAAGTCACATTGAAAGAAACATGTTCCACACTAACAAAGATCACTAGATATGAATGCTTAAAAGAAAAAAAAATCCTCTGAATTTTGAGATCATGTTAATTCATCAAGAACCTAATGAATTCTATTAAGATGGGGAAAATGCATAGCTCTTCTGTATTAATCAGGACTAGCTGTAAATAGCTGTAAGAGATTTAATCTGATGATCAGGAAGTGGAGCAGTCAGTGTGCAGCCCTGCAGTTGGCCTGCAGGTAAATTGCTTTGCATTAAACTAAATTCACCAATGAAAGCAATTATTTTTCTGTAATATTTTACCCTCTGAGAGCTGGAAATGATTCATGCAGCAAATCAACAGACCCTAAAAATGAAGTAAAATGTTTTATTGTCAATAAAGCACTGCTGCTGTAAAGGTAATTGAATAGCAAACCAACAAGCAAAAAAAAAAAAAATGTAAAACGTTTTATTATTGGTATAATTTCAGGCATGCCTATAAAGTTCCCTTCAATTCCTTAAGCTGAGGAAAAAGACATAACTACACAGAGTAGCTTTGCCCAGGAATATGCTATGGGTATCTTTGTGATCTTCTGCTTCATTCTATGCAGGAGAGTATATGGGATATACTTGTTTTTCTGCATTTGTTCAGAGTGGTGATGTTCAAACTGGTAATATTCAGTCTCACCTATTTGCAACTTCAAAGGCTTTCTCCCACCCACCAGCTTCTTTATGCTTGCAAGTCCAAACCATTACTTTTAAAAACTATTAAAATGATGTCCACAGACAGGACTGAAAATAGCCAAATGAGCAGGGATCAGGATGCTCAGTTGACCAACGGCCTCTGGCCTCTCAGCAAAGGCCATATATGGAGCTGCTTGAGCAAAAGTATCTGGCCTGAATGACAACATAACCTGTTTAGGAGGAGAGGAAGCCGTGAACCCAAAAGAATTTGATCCTGTTCCTCCTCCCCCAGCTGTCCAGCAGTGTAGTTCTCTACCCTGGGCTCCATCCACTCCCTCTGCTGCCCTATGGGGTATTCTTGTCTACGTGCCTCCTACCCACCTAGCTTCCCAGCTATGCTGTGCTCTAGCCTGGGCACCATCCACTCTCCAAGGTGCTGAAGTGTTCAGCACCTTGGTCTTGGCCTAGGAGCCACCTGAATGCCCTGTATTATGAGTTCTTCTTCTCCTATTTCACATAGGCAGTTAAAATCCTTATTTATTTTGTGTCCTGGTTAGATTTCAATTGCTGTGATAAAGACTGTAACCAAAAAGCAACTTAGGGAGAAAGGATTTATTTAGTTTACAGTTTGGAAAGCAAATAGTTAGGGCAGGAAATCAAGGCAGAAAACTGGAGGCAAGAACTGAATCATATACCATAGAGAAGCACTGCCAAGGACTAGCCTCAGCTTGGAGAGGAGTTCTGAGAAAGGGGTGTCTGAAAGTGGCAAAAAGAATCTCTCAAAGTCAAATTATGGGTCCAAGCTGAGGACCTGTGCTCTGCTTGATAGTTTTTTCCAGTCTTCGTCTCTCTATGTTGTTTTCTCTCTGGAGATCTTTCTGTCTATATTCTGCTTGCTCGCTATTCTAAGAGATCTCTTTGTCCATGTCCTGCTTGCTTGTTATTCTAAGAGATCTCTTTGTCCATGTTCTGTTTGCCTGTGTCACTTCTCCAGGCTGTTCTTTCTTTTTATCCTAAAACTTTCTCTAGAAAGCTCATCTCCTGCAGAACACAGGTCCAATCTTTTATTTCACATATTAATCCCTTTATTTAGGTTTCCTTTGGATTGTCTTATGAATCAGCATCCTGTGACCTCAGCCCTTGATTCTTAGGAGACAACAAGCATATAGTTTTTCTCAGCATTGCAAAAGAATTAAGAGATCTGTCTGCCTTTGTTAAGAACAGACGATAAACTAATTGGGTGGGACCCCTGATGTGTTTTATAAAAATAAAGAGACCAGAGATATGTTTGGTGGAGGCAAGGTATGGTGTGGGGGAAGGGGGTCCCTCTGTGGGCCCATGTTGAGGCATCCCTTCCCCCTTAGGGACCAGTCATATGACTGTATAGTATAGAGTTTATTCAGGGCATGGGGTGGGAGGGGCTGAGAGAAAGGCAGAGACAGAGAAAGAGTAGAAAAGTAGAGGACAGAAGGCCATGAGCACTTGGAGAGAGAGGGGAAAGGGAATGGGGAAAGAGAGTGTAAGGAGCAGGAGCAAGAGGAGCAAGAGAGAGGAGGGGCAAGCAGCCCCTTTTATTGTGAGCCAGGCGCACCTGGCTGTTGCCAGGTAACTGTCAGGTGGAGCCATTTTTACTATATTAATCCTGCCAATCCATGTGCATGGGAGATCTTTCCATCTTCTGGGATTTTCTTCGATTTCTTTCTTCAGAGACTTGAAGTTCTTATCATACAGATCTTTCACTTGTTTGTTTAGAGTCACACCAAGATACTTTATATTGTTTGTGACAATTGTGAAGGGTGTCATTTCCCTAATTTCTTTCTCAGCCTGTTTATCTTTCGACTATAGGAAGGCTACTGATTTGTTTGAGTTAATTTTATATCCGGCCACTTTGCTAAAGTTGTTTATCAGCTGTAGCAGTTCTCTGGTGGAGTTTTTCGGGTCATTTAAGTATATGATCATATCATCTGCAAATAGTGATATTTTGATTTCTTCCTTTCTAATTTGTATCCCTTCGACCTCCTTTTGTTGTCTATTTGCTCTAGCTAGAACTTCAAGTACTATATTGAATAGATAGGGAGAGAGTGTACAGCCTTGTTTAGTCCCTGATTTTAGTGGGATTGCTTCAAATTTCTTGCCATTTAGTTTGATATTGGCTACTGGTTTGCTGTACATTGCTTTTACTATGGTTAGGTATGGGCCTTGAATTCCTGTCTTTCCAAGACTTTTATCATGAAGGGATGTTGAATTTTGTCAAATGCTTTTTCAGCATCTAAGGAGATGATCATGTGGTTTTTTTCTTTGAGTTTGTTTATGTAGTGAATTACATTGATGGATTTCCGGGTATTGAACCATCCCTGCATCCCTGGGATGAAGCCTACTTGATCATGATGAATGATAGTTTTGATGTATTCTTGGATTCGGTTTGTGAGAATTTTATTGAGTATTTTTGCATTGATATTCATAAGGAAAATTGGTCTGAAGTTTTCTTTCTTTGTTGGGTCTTTGTGAGGTTTTGATATCAGTGTAACTATGGCCTCATAGAATGAATTGGGTAGTGCTCCTTCTGTTTCTATTTTGTGGAATAGTTTGAAGCGTATTGATATTACATCTTTGAAGGTCTGATAGAATTCTGCACTAAACCTATCTGGTCCTGGCCTTTTTTTGGTTGGGAGACTTTTAATGACTGCTTCTATTTCTTTAGGCATCATGGGACTGTTTAGATGGTTTATCTGATCCTGACTTAACTTTAATATTTGGTATCTGTGTAGAAAATTGTCCATTTCATCCAGATTTTCCAATTTTGTTGAGTATAGGCTTTTAGAGTAGGATCTGATGATTTTTTGAATTTCCTCAGATTCTGTTGTTGTATCTCCCTTTTCATTTCTGATTTTGTTAATTTGGATACTGTCTCTGTGCTCTCTTGTTAGTCTGGCTAAGGGTTTATCAGTTTGGGGGACCCTCAGAAAATTGGACATAATACTACTTGAGGACCCAGCTATACCACTCCTGGGCATATACCCAGAAGATGCTCCAACATATAATAAGGACGCATGTTCCACTATGTTCATAGTAGCCATATTTATAATAGCCAGAAGTTGGAAACAACCCAGATGTCCCTCAACAGAGGAATGGATACAGAAAATGTGGTACATTTACACAATGGAATACTACTCAGCTATTAAAACAATGACTTCATGAAATTCACAGGCAAATGTCTGGAACTTGAAAATATCATCCTGAGTGAGGTAACTCAGTCACAAAAGAACAAACAGGGTATGTATTCACTGCTAAGCGGATATTTTTAGCCCAAAAGTTCAGAACACCCGTGATTCAATTCACAACAACTGTTACACTGAGTGTGTGGTCCCAGATGGAGGAGTTGGAAAAGGTACTGAAGGAGTTGAGGGAGTTTGTAGTCACATGGGGAAGGAGCAACAGTGTCAACTATTCAGGCCCCCCAGTGCTCCTGGAGACTGGACCACCATCCAAAGAATGCATATGGAGAGACCCACGGTGCTGGCTACATATGTGGCAGAGAAGGGACTTGTTGGCCCTCAGAGAGAGGAGAAGCCCTTGGGTCTGAGAGTTATAGATGCCCCAGTTAGGGGAATGCCAGAGAGGGAAGACAGGAGTGAGTGGGTGGGTGGGGGGAATACCTCATAGAGTCAAGGGGATGGGGGATGGTATGGGGGTTTTCAAAGTGGAGAGCTGGAAAGGGGAAAACATTTGAAATGTAAATAAAGTATCAAAAAAATATATCCAACTAAAACACAGCCAACAAAATCATAACACTGATGACCATCTATCCATAATAACCTTAAACGTAAATAAACTTAACTCATGAACACAGATGCAGAGCAGCTATCTAAACTAGAAATCAGAGTTAAATTATTTTTTCCACAAAAAAATGACACTTGTCTGGGGAAAAACTGCCACAGAGTGCAAGCCAATCTAGTTAGCAAACAAAAGGCAAAAGAAGTAGCTATTGTGATATCTGATAAAAATAAACATATAACAAAAATGGTCATAAGAGATAAAAAAGGCCACACAGTATTAATAAATTGAACATTTCATCACTATTGTGCAAGGATCATAAACATATTACACCAATAATTATACTTCCCAATTTTATAAAGTAAACACAATGGACATGAAAAGTCACATGGATCCTAACATAATACTAGTGGGTGGCTTCAATACTCCCTTCTTATATTTCTTTTAAAATATACTTATTATTATTACTGTGTATGTGTGGGCATGATGGGTAGGGGTAGGGATGTGCCATAGTATATGTAGAGTTCATTGACCACTTGAGTAGTCAGTTCTTCCACCTTTTACCCAGGTTCTATTGATCAAACTCAAACTTTCAGGTTCATGTGGCAAACACATTTGATTTCTGAGCCACCTCAACCCTGTCCTCATTTTAGAGAGATCAAACAAGCTCTTTCTTTAAAAATTTATAGTTAAACTATAACTTGGTCAAGTATAATAAACCAACATCCTCAGAATATTTCATCCAACTAATGTGAAATACACAATCTCAGCAGGCCACAGACCAGGGATAGAAGGCGGTTGCACTTGTAGATTTATCTGTCCTGTGACTTATGCTGGGGATAAACCCATATTGGAAAAGCATTTGGTGTCCACCAGTGCTATCTTCACATTAGTAGAGTCCCTTCTATGTGCACCAGAGCTTTGGCTAGGCAGTCTTCTCTTTGCAGTCTCTTTGCAAATTCTCCTACTTTGCCAATACTCCTCAGATTGGATCCCCTGAAGTGACTGATATTCCAGCTAAGGATTTTCTCTTAAATGTGCTAGGGAATTCAGCAATACTGTAAGATAGAGGAGTCATCACGTTTTGAAGATTTCCCATGTATTAATCACCTTGTTGAAGGGACATACATGTGGTTATCAAATTGCTACTGTAGCTTCATCATTTTCAGATTATATCACAGTGAATGTTAGATAGGTTGATTTAGAGGTTGAGCCGCTTGCTAACAGCAGGCACAGATCTCTCAGACTCCAAGATTATTCTCAGTTGATGAAGTCTGCTTCAGATCAACAGTGATGGAGCTGCCCTTCCATATACACTTTACTTCCTTAGCTGAAATCCCAGCTGCCTGCTCATATTTTTGAGTGTGTGTGTGTGTGTGTGTGTGTGTGTGTGTGTGTGTGTGTGTGTGTGTGTGTTTTCCTGGTCTGCTATTATCTTCACTGCCTACTCTCTTCAGCTTTCACCCTATGGTTTATACTAGTCAAATTGGACCTCCCAAGTTTATAACTATTCCCCATTCTCAGGCTCCCAGTGCAACTTAGTTTGAAACAATAGGTTCCAGCTCAAGATTCTGAACAAATTCCCTGTGAAATCCCCAGAAACAGCTGTAGTGTGTGGAACGCTTATACAATGTCATCTAGTGTGCAATGAAGTACTCAGCAAATATGTAGGATGATGTCAATGATAATATCATAATATAAAATGTAGAAAAGATCGTTTGTATGTAAGCAAAATACAGGCCCCCTGAACCCTTTATGAGTAATAACTTTACAAGGCTAATGTTACTATTCAAAGGACTATGTCTCTGTGTTAAGTGATTATAACTCAGTAGTGCAAACATGTCCTGTGCATGACATTTTTCACTTTCCGTTTTTTTCTTCTCTTCATTTTAAATTAAAGTCATCTCTGCACTTCCGCCTATCCTGAACTCTTTCCAATGCCAAAGCCAAAAGTATGATGTAATGAGATTGTCCCTTTTGTTCTCTTGTCTACTGCCATATAGGACACAGATCTGATGACCTTCAACATCTCTGTACATCGGTCATGGTGGAGGGAACATGGACCTGGCTGTGTCCGGAGAGTGCTACCACCATCAGCCCATGACATGATGGATGACTATACATATGTCTCAGTCACAGGCTGTGTCGTCGACTTCCAGTACCTAGAGGTCATTCACAGTGCTGTACAAATACTGCTATCTGTAAGTCACACTTTTGTATCATTGTCTGATAGTCTTCTTTGCTGACGTCTTGTATCCTCTACCTGGTAGGTAGTGAATATTCAAATAAGCACAGAGAAAACATTAACAGCAGAAACAGCAGCAACTGTGGAGTCATTAATGATACATAGTAGCTGATTAACTTCATTTTTCTTCACATACGGACATTTTGTTTAGATTCCAGTAGTTACTATAGTTTCCAACTTGATATCCAACCTGCACTAAACAGTGAAATACATTATCACCACCTGAAGTGGTCCATTATCCAATGGACACTCTAAGGTGTGAGGCTAATGTAGTCTTCAAGTAGTGTTCTTCAGTTCTAGAGTAAGCAAGGAAACCCTTACATTGGGTAGATAACCATAATGCACTTCATGCTGCAAATAATCATTCCTTTAAAAAAGATAAGTCTTCCCAGAAACATTTTAACATTTGGTATCAGGTCACAGTTCCATAAAGAAACAGAGGAAATGGATTGATTATACCACAGAAAGTGTTATGTTTTAGGAATTAAGGTAATTTCCTTCCATGAGACTCCTACTTATATTCTGACCATTGTGTGGAGTAGAATTATTTAAAATGTGTAATATCAAGAACAACATAGAGTGGTTTATATTATTTTTTTGAGAAAGAGTCTTTATATTTCTCTGGTTGGCCTGGAACTTTGGAGGTTAAGTCAGGCTGGTCTGAACTCAAAGACCTGCCTGCCTCTGCTTCCCAAGTGCTAGGATTAAGGGGTGTGTCACCATGCCCAGCTAAATAACAGTGAGTCTTTGAGACCCACTAAGTACCATATATCATCATTTTCACATGATTTTATCAATCTATACTTTTTTCCTTCTGGTCCTTCTTTAATCTTTTTTTTCTAGTCTGGTTTAAAATATAAAAGAACTGTGGAGCATAGTGGTGCCTGCCTTTAATCCAAGCACTCAAAAGGTAGAGACAGGGGAAGCTTTGTCATTTGAAGGTCAGCTTAGGCTACAAAATTAGTTCCAGGACAGCCAGGACTCTGTTACACAAAAGACACCCTGTCTTCAAAAACCAATAAATAGAGACATAGATGGATGGATGGATGGATGGATGGGATGGATGGATGGATGGATGGATGGACAGGTAGTCGGGGAGATGGATGGATAGATAGATAGATAGATAGATAGATAGATAGATAGATAGATAGATAGAATTAATCTTTTACTTATTAATTTTAAATCCAAAACATTTTTCTAGACCTATGTAGAAAAGTAACCCTCACTTAAAAATGCTCACAATAAATTACTTAACCATATTTTGTGAAAATGATAGCACGTTCTCCAAAGCTTTACAGTACAACAGAATGTAGGAACCAAAAAGCCATTTTCCAAGAAATTGGCAAATAAAGTAACTTGAACCTAAATGCAGAGCAAAGTGAGAATATTTCATAAATGTTGGGCTGTCTCATAAAAGTATGCCCAAAGGAAAGTCTAACTAAATCATATAGGTTGCCACCTAAATGTACTTGTCACTTGTAAATTAATTTCTTAATTTATTTTAGTGACTAGTCAAAACTGCCAGTATGAATTCATAGCTCTGACTGTATTATGCAGTCCTTAGGAAATAAACAGATTAGCCATCACTCTCTGAAGATTTTATATAATACACTTGAAAGGTGATATATTTAATATTTTATCTTTTTTACATTGAAATATAATGCTCTCTGATTTGTTTCACAACTATAGGATTATAGTATGCCATACTAATCAACAGGGATTACTTGAAGAACTCTAGTAAATTCTTAATTCATATAGCACACTAATAATCTGTCATCTACAGATATTCCTGGATCCTTATACTTTTCTTCCTACTCATGTCTATCTATGGAAAATATTTAACTAGGTACAGTAAAAGATTAATAAAATTTACATTAGATATTAGCAACCTCAGCATGTTTTTTCCTCTTTCTTTCTTTCTTTCTTTCTTTCTTTCTTTCTTTCTTTCTTTCTTTCTTTCTTTCTTTCTACCCTTAAGTCAAGAACATACATATTTTTACTTATAGGAAGCATTTTATGTCTTTTCTAGTTTCTCTGAGTTTTAAAAACCATTATACTTGTGCATTGAAGGATTATTAGTGAAAGTAAAGTAACAAGAACACAACCACTGCCATAGTATGGCTACAAACCTAATACCTCAGAGATGTAGTAATCAATAGAGTATGGATACATTGATCAGAAGGATAACTCATGTCGAGACAGAATGAAGAGGAACAACAACAGATTTCATCACAACAATACTCAAAATTATATTCAGTTTAAAGTAAACAAATGGTTGGTTTCTTGAGTAGGCTACTTAATAATTGTAGACAGAAATTGGCTGTAGGTAACCAAAACTATTGGTAAAATGAGACCTCTTTTGTACTTATACACTATTGTTGAGGTTGATTTTTATGTTTCTTTTTCATACTGGTTGCATACTGGTACTATCATAATTTTTATGTCCTAAAATCTGATCATACAAAATTATTTCTGTATCCTATATTCATTGACTCCTATGTGCTGATTGGCAACCATGATGGTGACAGTATTTAACACTCTGTCAAGGGTGAGGCAGGCAACAGTTAAGAGACGAGAAAAATCCTTTGATATGACACAGGATCCTACAGGCTTAGCTGCACCAAGTGCTTTGTCTCTATCTACTCAATAAATATAAACACCTAAAAGAACCTAAAGAAAGGAACACTATCCTAGACTTCCTAGATGGATAGGAGAGGGACTCTAAGGATCTCAGGGTAGCTGTTCTCCACTAAATTACAGGTAAGTGTTTGAATGGTCTGCCCAAGGGTACAACTTTGCTGATGAATTCTGCATTTAAGATATTTCTTAGAGGTAGTAAAAAAGGAGTCTCTAGTCAGACCTTTCACTCAAATTACAAAAGTGTGATCAAAGCAACAAAATAACAGCTAGCAAAGGTGGTCATGGACCAGGTTTTAAATAAACAAACACATACACACATGCACACACACACCAGTTTACATGTACTTCTTTCTTTGAAGTAGGACTGAAAGAGTGCAAGGGTGCAAGGCTGAGCAAAAGTTCATCTTGCACGGCTATATTAAATTGCAAGCTACATGGATGATCAAGATGAGAAACTGAAATCTGTGGTTGTGGTCCAGCTGTGGGGTGATCTGTTCTCCTCACAGGCCTGGCTGTCCAGTTTTGATCCATGTGTTCATTTCTCAACTGGAAGATGGTCACCAAATAGCCCTATAGAGCTGGTAAGGCCCCAGCTGTGACCCAGCATCCTCTGCTAGGAAGATAGTTACAAAGCACTTATCTAATCACTCTGTTCCTTCTCTCAGGAAAAAGGAAAAGAACTCTAAACTTACCATATCCATCTCTCTTTGGAACTAATTCTACATATATTGTCTTCAGTACTCAAGGTCAAAATATTTTCTCTTAGGTCTCACTGATGCTGAGTCTTATGATTTCCCATCTTAGAAGTGATCTTCATGGTTGGATCTGGGGTCAAAAAGCTCTGAGAATCAGTTTTACGTCTTTCCTGTTTCCTTTGACTTATGTTTCTCTTGCAAATCGTCATCTGTCACTGTTCTCCACCACATATGTCATAAGAACTCAGCCTAAATTTATATTAAGCTGAATAGAGGTAAGGCTGCTGAGCCTTTCCTGTCTCAGAATTAATTTCACAGCAACAGTCACAGATGACTCTAAAGTTAATTTGGTACTATATACTCTCAGAGTACATAGGAAGGGCAAATGTAAGTACAGTCTTCATTTCGTAATTGATTTTTTCCTGGTTGTATACCACCATAAATGTGATAAACACAGTTAAAAGTTGCCCTTCCTCCTTCTTCCCCTTGCATTTGCTTGGCACTACACTAAGTGGTTCGCAATGGTTTATAAGTATGAACTCAATCCCCCCAAATGCCTATCAGATAAATGTTATTATAGTCATTTTACATACAAAAGAATGAAACAAAGTTTCAGGAACTCACCTGGGATGCATATCTTGTGATTCAATGTGGACCTAAAACCCAGATAGACAGACTCCAGACTTCATGCTTTTGCCCATATCACTGAGCATTCTGATGCCATGGCAAAGAACAGCACTCACTTTCCCAGAAGCTCATTGTTGAGTTGAGTTTTAAGTGCACAGGGAAGTGAGGTTGTGTATCTCCTACTGGGTTCGTGAGTTTATTTGGCAGCTCTATGGTATGAAAATAACAGTAAGAGAGCATATATCTCTGTGTCTGAGATTTATAGGGAGGGGTTGAGGAGATGGCTTAGTGAGACACCATTCTCAACAGACAAGTTGGAAAGCAATGAAGGAAGGCAAATAACTTTAACCACTGACATCCCCACACCCTCTTGCATGTGTAGACATGTCCATACCACATTCATAGACATTACATACTTGCACACGTGCCTCCATACCCATTTGCATGTCCAAGTACATATACAAACCACATAAACAGATATTATACACATGTGTGTATGTATAGCCAGTTGTACACGTGCACATACACACTACATGCAGACATTACACATGTCTACACATGCATGAACAACCAGCTGCCACATATGTATATGCATACTGCATACACACGAATTAAACCTATGTACATATTCAGAATGATTTTTGCAGTTTTACAGTGAATGTTTTAAAATATTTCCTTTGACCCTCTAGGACACAGAACATCCCCCAATCATTTTTCATCACATTTTGTGTTTCAAAGTCGAGGGTCTCAAAGTCATAAATGCCAAACCTAACAAACATTGTTGTTTTAGTGTAAAGGTTTTTATTTTCCCCCTGTAACTGGGGCTTCCTACATATCACGTTGAGGAAAATGATAGCCACCTCTTACCCCTTCTTAAAATTGTTCTTTTCCACAGAAAATGTTATTTATGTGGAATGCATGACTTGTCTACACCACATATTTAGTCATTTCTGAATGCTACATATATATACATATATGTATATGTATATATATATATATATATATATCATACATACATAAGTCATTACGTATTCCTTACATACCATCTCCATACACTGTAATTCATCTTTGTCCAGACACTCAAAGCAGTTAAAGTTCACTCACCAAATGAATCACGTATTACTATAGCAAACTACTGGGAGATATGTATGTTTAGGAAGAAAACCATGGTTGATCAGTAAAGCTATTTATGCTTGTTGTCTAAATAGTGATCTTGGTTTCAGTCATTGATCTATCTGGATTTTTGTGTGTGCAGTAATTACACTGTGCTTTTATTGATATTCAATTTATATATCACTGAAGTATGTATTTCAACTGCTTTTAGAAAACTAACCAATATGTGTAACTATCACTAGTCAATTAGCTTCGTACTCATCAGCTCATAAAGGAGCCCCCGCTGCTCAGCTATCATAGCCTGTGCTGCTTCCCCAATGCATTACATACTTCTCTGGTTGCTGTGACAATCAGCCTAGGCAAAGCAACTTAAGGTTTTGCAAAGTTATACAGTCCATGATAATGGCAAGACATGCACGACTTAAAGGGCATAATGCAGCTATATGTGTGCAGCCAGAATAGATAGAAAGAATGCAAGCACTCAGTTTGCTTTCTCTTTCTATTCAGTCTGGGACCTCAGCCCACAGAACCAAGCCATCCATAGTCAGAATGGAATTTTCATCTTGAGTTAAACTTCCCTGGAAGTTTCCTCATGTAGGCATCTTATGGAATGTTCCCTCAATAGTTCTGAATCCTGTCAAGTTGACAATGAGGATTAACAATCACTTTCTATCTCTAGGTAATTACTTCCTTACTTTTTCCTTCACTGAACTACTTAAAATGGACATTTCTTATCATTTGAAATCACGGCTAATTGTCTTGAACTTGCCTTCTTTCAATTAAAAGCATTTTCAAAGTTCATGACCTCATTCGCTTTTATAACTAAATAATATTCTATCATATGCTTGGTTTTAATTTATATGTCTCCTATAGACATATACAATATTGGGTCAAATTTTCAGAACCATAAATAACATTTATATGGCATTTACCTTCCCATGGATAAAACTCCCAGGGTAATTTCAACAATTGATCTTGTACCTGTCTATATAGCATCATGTATCATTTTCTAGAAACATCTGGTTTATATGTAGCAATTTTTCATTCTTATAGAGCTACACAGTTTTGTGTAAACATATCATTGATATTGTCCAGCATTTTATACCACATATATGACTTTAATAATTTAAAGCATGTGAATACTAAAGATTAGATTCATTTTTATCATATTAATAAAGATGGAAGATGGGATTTTTTTTCTGCAAGCTAATCAGCTAGCAGAGCCAATGAAGCTATCATTTTATTTCCAAACAATGAAATTCATTTTTCTAAGTTTTGACATCCATGACTATTCTAGAAATGCTTGTGATTTTTTATAAATACATTACTGCCCAACTATTTTAAAATAATTTTCTAGACATGGCTAAATGCAAAACTGAGTTATGACATTCAGTGAGCTTAAATACAGTTTTATCAGAGAAATTCAAAGATTAATTAGAAAACCTATCTGGCACAAATCCATTAATGTAGAAAATCTAAAATCTTCTTAATAATTAATCAAGACAAACATTGTGGCTATGGGCTTTTAGTGGTATTAGAGGCAAGAAATTTAATTTTATTGACATTTTACTTAGGGTAATCTTATGTTATTCAGATGTTGGCAGACTTTTATGTATATCTCTTCATGAAAATAACTATTATGTTGAAAATAGGTATTCATAATAATGAAATTATTTCTAAAACATTTACTTTCAAACAAAATTTTGTATAAATTTAATAAAGAAAAAGTTGCCAAGTTGTCTTCATTCTAAATGAGTAGTTTCATTCATTCAAAAGCAGTAGTAGTTCTCTGCTTTCTACAAATTTTTATGATGAGAGCTTAGTTTAAGTAGTTGGAAATAAATTAACCTGAATTTGGATTGTCCGTGATAATGTATGTTTTGACCTATTGTAGATCATTAAAGCAGTAAAAATGCCTAAGTGCAGACATGAAATGAATATTAATTTCTAAGAACATAACATTAATTGAGCTCATTGCTTAATTAGTTAGAAAATTAATCTCTCCATGCCATTAGAAAGTATAGGAGAAAGAAACATTCAGAGAAGCTGTGATCTTTTGTCTAAAATGTTTCTTAGATAAGAATAAATGTAAAAAAATTTCCACATAGAAAACACACTATAGGAAAAGATATAAAAATAAGTAATTAGGAGAAAAGAGCAATCTTAGTTTGAATGGGGGCTTAAAGCTGGAAAAAAAAGGGTGACTACCATATGGGAAGTTTGAATACCAAGGTAATAATGGGTTGTGTCTCTGGTGTCACATATTGTACACATTGAGGAGATTCACTCTCAAGAAAGAGTATTAAAGCTTCTAAGAAATCCTGCTATTTAAATAAGGTAGTCACCTAAAACTAAAGCAGAGTGAGGAACTCTTCCAGATTAGAGGAGACAGAAGGCACAAGACAGTGAAATGAAACTGTGATCCTAGACTGAAGACAGACCACAATGAGACCTTCATTTGAATGTATATTAGAACCAGTGAGTTGGCTGTGAAACAGTCTTTCCTAGAAATGGGTACATAAACAAGACTAAAACAATGTCACTATAAATGGAAATGTGTACATGGAAGGGAAAAAGTTCATGATGTTCCCCCCCCCCCCAAGCCAAAGAACTTCAGGCAACCAGTGACTGCTAGGAGAGGCAGAATTAACCTCTCCTCTCTCAAGGATGAGCCCTCCCACTGGTTATCCAATACAAAATGCTCAGCCTAGAAACCTTATGCCGCCAAACAAGAAAGATGTACTCAGCAGATTGTATTTATATATTTGTGCATACATTTATATATAAATATGTATGTATGTCACAGTAATTGAATAAAAAGAGACCATAGTTTGAGAGCATGGAGAAGCCATGGAGGGAGCTGAAAGGAAGTATGGGAAATAGGACAGTAATACAATTCTATTTAATTAAAATGTATACAAATTTTAAAACAGATTAAATAATATTAAAAAGAAAAGTGTTAATGTATTTGTGGACTGGAGGACAGAATTATGCCAGTGTTAATTTTCTGGTTCACTTTATTATACTGTAGTTGTCTACTAAAGAATCAGCTTCATGAATATACAGGGAATCTTGTACCATGTTTTCTAAATTTTTGTAACCATGAATGCATTGCAAAATGAAAAATTGAGAATGTTGATAAATTTGTATTTATTTTATCTTATGTATATTTATATCTTCTAGGCATGTGTCTTAGTCAGGTTTTCTATTCCTGCACAAACATCATGACCAAGAAGCAAGTTGGGGAGGAAAGGGTTTATTGAGCTTACACTTCCATGCTGCTGTTCACCACCAAAGGAAGTCAGGATTGGAACTCAAGCAGGTCAGGAAGCAGGAGCTGATGCAGAGGCCATGGACGGATGTTTCTTACTGGCTTGCTTCTCCTGGCTTGCTCAGCTGGCTTTCTTATAGAGCCCAAGACTACCAGCCCACAGATGGCACCACTCACAAGGAGCCCTCCCCCCTTGATCACTAATTGAGAAAATGCCTTACTGCTGGATCTCATGGAGGCATTTTCTCAACTGAAACTCCTTTCTCTGTGATAACTCCAGCTTGTGTCAGGTTGACACAAAAACCAGCCAGTACAGCATATAAGTATAACATATGCATGCAGTACCCATGGAGGGTAGCAGCCGGTGTTGAATCCCCTAGAGCTTGAGTCTCTGAGGGTTGTGAGCTGTCGTGAGGTCTGGGCACCAAATTTAGATCCTCTGCAAAGACAGCCAGGGTTCTTAACCATGGAGCAATCTTTTTATCCCCGAGATTTTAAAAAAATGATTAAAGATCTAACTTTCTAAACAAATAGCTCAAAGAAATACCTTGACAAAGAATAAAAATTTTAAAAGAAATATTAGAAAATATCAATGGAAATAGAAATCCAAGAGAAGAGCCTAACCATCGCCAAGACTTGAAAACAAATATGCAGCCAGGCAGTGGTGGCGCACGCCTTTAATTCTAGCACTTGGGAGGCAGAGGCAGGTGGATTCCTGAGTTCGAGGCCAGCCTGGTCTACAGAGTGAGTTCCAGGACAGCCAGAGCTACACAGAGAAACCCTGTCTCAAAAAACCAAAAAAAAAAAAAAAAAAAAAAAAAGAGAAAGAGAAAGAAAGAAAGAAAGAAAGAAAGAAAGAAAGAAAGAAAGAAAAGAAAAGAAAACGAATATGCCTGAAGTGAAGAACAAAACAGTGTTTATCTTGAATGCCAAAAAGGGCAGAGGAGGTGACATCTTGGGTATTGGCAAAGGACTGGGGTGACAAAGCAAATGGCAATTGTCTGGATGTATTCCATTCTTGTACTTGTCATCATTGATGAATACGTAACATAAAGCTATTCACTAGCTAATATCTTCTCCCTGATTCTCATTTCTGTCTTTTCATAGGTCTAACTAACTCAGAAAAGAAAAGTAGGCAAAATTACCCAAAAGAATTTACAAGATTACAAATGTGAATTTCTGAGAACACAAATCTAATTTCTTCTTTCACATAATTCTAAAAGTAGCATTTTCCTTATTAAGGTAGTTGAAATTTCCCACTTAAAAGTGGCTCCTGGAGACTTTTAGAAGTCGTAAAATTCTGATACCTTTCTATTATTGGTAAAGACATTGTTACTTATATTAATTTTTCTACAACCTGTGAAACAGTGAAGAGTTAATATGATTATTTTTCAAAATTGTATTCTCTTTACACAATAGTAATACACATTCTTAGAATAAATACCAGATAAAAAATAATCTGACAAGCTTATAGCCAGCTAGAGCAGCATAATTTTTTTCTGAAATTTTAATTTTTCTGTCAGTGTTTATTTTTGTGAAAACATATTTAATATAAAGGTTTACTACATGAATTGTATAGAATTATTGAGGAATGAGTTGTGTAGAGATCTAAACACAAAAAGTATTAAGTATAGAATTGTTAAAATGTATTCTATATTTTTGCTTAACATAGACAGAGACCAACTGTTAATCTTCCTCCTGGGACAATCAGAAATTGTTAAGAAAGTTGAATTAAGTGCCTTGTATAACTGAGTTTAAGATACAATTTGGAATTGAGAGGACAGCCCTATAGACAGGATAGAGCCCTTAATAGTGTGTGCAAAATAGCTCGGGAAACATTTTGGACAGAGGCCAAATCAAGAGAACTTGATTACCAATTAGATAAATCCTCAATTGAACAAATAATCTCAAATATAATAAGACCTAAATTCAATGGACAAGTACAATTGTATCTTTACAGAAAGAGGAAAATGATGAATAACTATAACTTGACATTAAACACAACTCATTTAGAGAAAGTCCTTTCTTTAACTCCTCCATTGGGGACCCCACGCTTAGTCCAATGGTTGGCTGTGAGAACACACCTTTGTATTTGTAAGGTTCTGGCCTTTCAGGAGACAGCTATGTCAGGCTTCTTTCACCAAGAACTTCTTGGCATCCACAATACTGTCTGAGTTTGGTGATTGTATACAGGATGGATCCCCAGGTGAGGTAGTCTCTGGATGGCCTTTTCTTCAGTCTGGGCTCTACACTTTGTCTCCATATTTGCTCTCATGAGTATTTTATTCTCCTTTCTAAGAAGGATCCAAGTACCCACATTTTGGTCTTCCTTCTTCTTTAGCTTCATCTGCTCTGTAAATTGAATCTTGGGTTTCCGAACTTTTGGACTAATACGCACTTATTAGTGAGTGCATACTATGTTCGTTCTTTTGTGACTGAGTTACCTCACTCAAGATGATATTTTCAAGTTCCATCCATTTGCCTGCGAATTTCATGAAGTCATTGTTTTTAATAGCTGAGTAGTATTCCATTGTGTAAACGTACCACATTTTCTGTATCCATTACTCTGTTGAAGGACATCTGAGTTCTTTCCAGCTTCCGGCTACTATAAATAAGGCTGCTATGAATATAGTGGATCATGTGTCCTTGTTATATGTTGGAGAACATTTTGGGTATATGTCCAAGAGTGGTATAGCTGGGTCCTCAGATAATCCTATGTCCAATTTTCTGAGGAACTGTCTGACTGATTGCCAGAGTTGTACCAGCTTGCAATTCTACCAACAATGGAGGAGTGTTCCTCTTTCTCCACATCCTCGCCAGCATCTGCTGTCACCTGAGTTTTTGATCTCAGCTATTCTGACTGGTGTGAGGTGGAATCTCAGGGTTGTTTTGATTTGCATTTCCCTGATGACTAAGGATGTTGAACATTTCTTTAGGTGCTTCTCGGCCATTCAATGTTTCTCAGTTGAAAATTCATTGTTTAGCTCTGTACCCCATTTTGTAATAGGGTCTTTTGATTCTGTGGAGTCTAACTTCTTGAGTTCTTTGTATATATTGGATATTATCCCTCTATTGGATGTAGGAATGGTAATGAAAGGCTTCAGCTGCATATTTAATAGAAGATGGCCTCTCCATCAATGGAAGGAGAGGTCCTGGGTCTTATGAAGACTCAATAGATGCCCCAGTGTAGGGGAATTCGAAGGCGGGAAGGCGGGATTGTGTGGGTTGGTGTTGGAACACCCTCATAGAAGCAGGGGGAGAGGGGATGGTATAGGGGTTTTCTGGGAGGGGGAAAGCAGGAAAGGGGATAACTTTTGAAATGTAAATAAGGAAAATATCCCCCCAAAATATACATAATTGCCTGAAAACAATGAATGAAACTCAAAGGAAAAAAAAGAAAGAGAGAGAGAGAGAGAGAGAGAGAGAGAGAGAGAGAGAAAGGAAAAAAGAAAGAAAGAAAGTAATTTATGGTGATGTACTGGAGGCAGAGTAAGGTAGATCCCTGTGAGTTCAAGACCAGCTACATATATATAGTAAGTTCCAAGCCAGCCTGTGCTACATACTGAGACCCTCTCTCGGAAAGGAAAAAAAAGAAGGAAAGAAAAAGAAAAGGGGATACATAGAGACACAGAGACCTAGAGACATAGAGAAACTGGACCTGGGGAGAGCAAAAGGGAAAAATCATATAATAAAACTAATGCAAGTGTTTAATTTTAATTTGAGGAGAGTGAAAGGAAAGTTCCTAATGCTCAGAGCCTTGAACATGTGTTAGAAATCAATGACACTTACACAGCAACCCTGCGGGAACAGGGTAGATGACTCACGTATAAAGTGAGATGTTGCGAGAGGTCTTATACCTACTACAACTCATTTGTCTTTGCTGTGCTTTTTAATTCAAAGATGCCTTAGCACCTTGCAACTGACATTAAAAAAAATAAATAAACAAAACGGTATATGTTTCACCAGTTACTAATGCAGTGATACAAAACTGAGATGTTACCTGTAGAGATGCATAGGTAGCTTTAAGGAACTTGAACTGCACTATAAAAGGTGACCTGGTGGGTGCGGAATGGTGAGCAGAGAGCACCTTACGTTACCAACTCTGCTCTTGTTACCCTGTAATGGGGCTTTCTACATGGGTCTGAGTATCGAAGGTGATTTAGGATTCTGTTGCCTCCCTCCAACTTGATGTATGTCTCCATCTTATTACTAGACTATGGTAAAAGTGTGCTTTTCAGACTGTCAAAAAAGAGCACATAGCTGGGATTTAATCAATCCCATAGGGGAGGTGTTATGATGAGCTCTAGGCTATTTGTTAGTAAACATTGGTGTGTGTGAGGGAGTTTCTACTGAAATTTGTTTGATTTATACTAATAAGGTTGTAGTTAAGACAAACATTGCTCTTCGACTTCCTCCAAACAACTAGCCTGAATGAAGACTGCTCAGATTATTAACGTGGTTTAATCAATTCCTATCAGAGTACTTCAGGGTAACTTGTTTTACTATTAAGCATTCTAGTTGAGACATGAATGTACTCATTTAATTAGTGATGTTAATAACAAAGTAATAAACAAGTATCCACAACCTTGGCTAGGTTTTGGACAAAAATGAGAAGAATGATCAAAAATGAAATCAGAGAAGCAGGTATAAAGAAGAAGTGACAGAGCCTGCACATTGTGGTGCAACCATGCCACCTTAGTACTGAGGAGGCTGAGCTGGGACTGTGTGCTCCATGAGGAGGACCCGGATGTATATGGTGACCCTGATTCAGAAAGCCCAAATCACAAGAGGGGGAAGGAGAGGAGAGAGAGGCAGGAGGAGGAAAAGGAGGCACAAAACTTGACCTAGAATCTACAAAAGAGGATTCAAGAAAGTGGTACCATCTGTATTTAAGAAAGTGACTTGGAAAATGCCCAGAGAATGGATTGAAAAGAAAAAAAGTAGAAGAAAAATAAGTAGTGCAAAAGAGAGAGAGAATTATACCTTTAACTTGGAAGTTGTTATATAAATAGGAACATCTAGTCCTTGTAGGAAGAGAGGGAATGATGCATGAAAGGAAGAGAGACATGAGGAACGAACTCAGGTTTGAGTTCTAGTGATGGAGTAGAAGGCGGTGCTTGATTCTGAGATGAGAAGGTCTGGGATGTTGATTTATGTAGCTTTTCTTCATAATAAAACATAAAAAGTACAAGTTATTTCTAAAAGTAGATTTGGATGATGAGAAGCTTGCAAGGCATGTAAGAATATCTATATTTAGCCTGAATATAAAGGAGTATCTTCTAGAAGTAGAAAGCATATCTTCTCATGTGATGTAATGCCACCACTCCAATGGATCAAAATCAATTGTCATTTTATAAGAACTTAAAGCATTTAGTGCAGCATCAGCCACTCACACCTGACAATAAGTAAAATCACCAATAAGAAACTGATTCGGCTTCTGGTTTCCATCTGTGGCGGGAGACCTCTGCCTGGGCCACCAGGGCTCCATAGCCAAATAGTGCTGGGAGAAAGCTAGACTACCAGGAGTGTGGGCAAGCCTGTCTGCTCAGAGGGACCCACATGGGATCCCCAGGACATAGGGACTGAGGAGAGATCTTCTGGTTTCTTTCAGTGGCCAGGGAGTGGATCCTGTGACACAGGGCTCCATACTCAAATAGTGCCAGGAGATAGCTGGTATCCCAGGAGTGCCAATACACCTTCAAGCACAGGCAAGAACACCACTTCTGTTCAAATTCACTGGATCAAGAGGGACCCTTTCAGAGTCATTAAGACCCAGGAACCAAGGGACAGCTGGGGACTAGATCCTTCTGGTTTCTTTTTGCACCCTATAGATGACCCTGTATCACAGCACTCCAAACCCAAATTCCTCTCAGAGAGAGCTGGTCTTCAAGGAGTATTGACACCGAGACTTACAGGAAGGACAAGCCACAATCAGAGAGAATAAGACCAGCTAATACCAGAGATAATCAGATGGCGAAAGACAAGGGCAAGAACATAAAGAACAGAAACCAAGGCTACATAGCATCATCAGAACCCAACTCTCCCACTACAGCAAGCCCTGGATACCCCAACACACCAGAAAAGCAAGACTCAGATTTAAAATCCCATCTCATGATGATGATAGAGGACTTTAAGAAGGAAATAAATAACTCCTGTAAAGAAATACAAGAGAACACAGGTAGACAACTAGAAGCCCTTAAAGAGGAAACACACACAAAAATAACATTAAATAATTATAGGAAAACACAATCAAACAGGCAGAATTACAGGAAAACACAATCAAAAAGACAAAGGAAATAAACAAAACCATCCAGGAACTAAAAATAGAAATAGAAACAATAAAGAAATCACAAAGGGAGACAACTGTGGAGTTAGAAAACCTAGGAAAGAGATCAGGAGGCATTGATGCAAGCATAACCAACAGAATACAAGAGATAGAAGAGAGAATCTCAGGTGCCGAAGATACTATAGAAAACATCGACACAACAGTCAAAGAAAATGCAAAATGCAAAAAAGCTCCTAACCCAAGATATCCAGGATATCCAGGATACAATGAGAAGACAGAACCTAAGGATAATAGGCATAGAAGAGAGTGAAAATTCCAAACTTAAAGGACCAGTAAATATCTTCAACAAAATCATAGAAGAAAACTTCCCTAACTTAAAGAAAGAGATGAACATAAATATACAAGAAGCTTACAGAACCCCAAATAGATTGGACCAGAAAAGAAATTCCTCCTGCCAAATTATAGCCAAAACACCAAATACACAAAATAAGGAAAGAATATTAAAAGCAGTAAGGGGAAAACGTCAAGTAACATATAAAGGCAGACCTATCATGATTACACCAGACTTCTCACCAGAGACTATGAAAGCTAGAAGATCCTGGGCAGATCTAATACAGAACCTAAGAGAACACAAATGCTAACCCAGGCTGCTATACCCAGCAAAACTCTCAATTATCATAGATGGTGAAATCAAATATTCTATGAAAAAAACAAATTAGCACAGTATGTTTCCACAAAGCAAGCCATACAAAGAATAAGAGATGGAAAATGCCAACTCCAGGGGGAGAACTACACCCTGGAAAAAGCAAGAAAGTAATCTTTCAACAAACTCAAAAGAAGATAGCCACATAAAAGTAAAAATAACATCAAAAATAACAGGAATCAACAATCACTATTTCTTAATATCTCTTAACATCAATGGACTCAATTCCCCAATAAAAAGACATAGACTGGATCCATAAACAGGACCAGCATTTTGCTGCATCCAGGAAACACACCTCTGTGTTAAAGACAAACACTACCTCAGAGTAAAGGGCTGGAAAACAATTTTCCAGGCAAATGGTTCCAAGAAACAGGCTGGAGTAGCCATTCTAATATCAGATTAAATCGACTTTCATCCAAAAGTCACCAAAAAAGATAAAGAAGGACAGACACTTCATATTCATGAAAGGAAAAATCTACCAAGAAGAACTCTCAATTTTGAACATCTATGCTCCATATGCAAGGGCACCCACATTCATAAAAGAAACTTTACTAAAGCTCAAAGCACACATTGTACCTCACACAATAATAGTGGGAGACTTAAACACCCCACTATCATCAATGGGCATATCTTGGAAACACAAACTAAACAGAGACACAGTGAAACTAAGAGATGTTATGAACCAAATGGATTTAACAGGTATCTATAGAACATTTTATCCTAAATCAAATGAATATACCTTATTCTCAGCACCTCATGGTACCGTCTCCAAAATTGATCATATAATTGGTCACAAAGCAAACCTCAAAAGATATAAGAAGATTGAAATAATCCCATGCCTCCTATCAGATCACTACGGATTAAGGCTGGTCTTCAATGGCAACAACAACAACAGAAAGTCCACATACACATGGAAGCTGAACAACGCTCTACTCTATGATAACTTGGTCAAGGAAGAAATAAAGAAAGAAATTAAAGACTTCCTAGAATATAATAAAAATGAAAGTACAACATATGCAAACCTATGGTACACAATGAAAGCAGTGTTACGAGGCAAACTCACAGCTCTGAATGCCTCCAAAAAGAAACTGGAGAGAACATATACTAGCAGCTTAACAGAACACCTGAAATCTCTAGAACAAAAAGAAGCTAATACACCCAAGAGGAGTAAAAGACAGGAAATAATCAAATTAAGGGCTGAAATCAACCAAATAGAAACTAAAAGAAATATACAAACAATTAACAAAACTACGAGCTGGTTCTTTGAGAAAATCAGCAAGGTACATAAACCCTTAGCCAGACTAACCAGAGGACACAGAGACAGTATCCAAATTAACAAAATCAGAAATGAAAAGGAAGATAAAACAACAGAATCTGAAGAAATTCAAAAAATCATCAGATCCTACTATAAAAGCCTATACTCAACAAAATTGGAAAATCTGGATGAAATGGACAATTTTCTACACAAATACCAAATATCAAAGTTAAGTCAGGATCAAATAAACCATCTAAACAGTCCCATGATGCCTAAAGAAACAGAAGCAGTCATTAAAAGTCTCCCAACCAAAAAAAGCCCAGGACCAGATGGGTTTAGTGCAGAATTCTATCAGACCTTCAAAGAAGATCTAATATCAATACTCTTCAAACTATTCCACAAAATAGAAACAGAAGGAACACTACCCAATTCATTCTATGAGGCCATAGTTACACGATACCAAAACCTCACAAAGACCCAAGAAAGATAGAAAACTTCAGACCAATTTTCCTTATGAGTATCAATGCAAAAATACTCAATAAAATTCTCGCAAACCGAATCCAAGAAAACATCAAAACGATCATTCACCACAATCAAGTAGGCTTCATCCCAGGGATGCAGGGATGGTTCAATACCTGGAAATCCACTACATAAACAAACTCAAAGAAAAAAACCACATGGTCACTTCATTAGATGCTAAAAAAGCATTTGACAAAATTCAACATCCCTTCATGATAAAAGTCTTGGAAAGATCAGGAATTCAAGGCCCATACCTAAACATAGTAAGAGTAATATACAGCAAACCAGTAGCCAACATCAAACTAAATGGAGAGAAACTTGAAGCATTCCCACTAAAATCATGGACTAGAGAAGGCTGACCTCTCTCTCTCTATCTATTCAATATAGTACTTGAAATTCTAGCTAGAGCAATTAGAAAACAAAAGGAGGTCAAAGGGATACAAATTGGAAAGGAAGAAATCAAAATATCACTATTTGTAGATGATACGATCATATACTTAAGTGACCCAGAAAACTCCATCAGAGATATGCTACAGCTGATAAACAACTTCAGCAAAGTGTCTGGATACAAAATTAACTCAAGCAAAACAGTAGCCTTCCTATACTGAAAGGATAAACAGGCTGAGAAAGAAATTAGGGAAATGACACCCTTCACAATTGTCGCAAACAATATAAAGTATCTTGGTGTGACTCTAACCAAACAAGTGAAAGATCTGTATGACAAGAACTTCAAGTCTCTGAAGAAAGAAATCGAAGAAGACCTCAGAAGATGGAAAGATCTCCCATGCTCATGGATTGGCAAGACTAATATAGTTAAAATGGCCATCCTGCCTAAAGCAATCTACAGATTCAATGCAATCCTCATCAAAATTCCAACTCAATTCTTCATAGACTTAGAAAGAGCAATTCTCAGATTCATATGGAATAAAAAAAAAAAAAACCCAGGATAACAAAAACTATTCTAAACAATAAAAGGACTTCTGGGTTAATCAGTCTCCCAGACTTCAAGCTATACTACAGAGTAGTAGTGATAAAAAAAAAAAACAAAAACAAACAAACAAAAAAAACCTGCAGAGTATTGGTAGAGTGACAGGCAGGTAGATCAATGGAATAGAACTGAAGACCCAGAAATGAACCCACACACAGTCACTTGATCTTTGACAAAGGAGCTAAAACCATCCAGTGGGAAAAAGACAGCATTTTCAACAAATGGTGCTGTTTCAACTGGCAGGCTACATGCAGTAGAATGCAAATTGATCCATTACTATCTCCTTGTACAAAGCTCAAGTCCAAGTGGATCAAGGACCTCCACAAAAAAACAGATACACTGAATCTAATACAAGAGAAAGTGGGGAAAAGTCTCAAACAAATGGGCACAGGGCAAAAGTTCCTGAACAGAACACCAATGTCTAATGCTCTAAGATCAAGCATTGACAAATGGGCCCTCATGAAATTACAAAGCTTCTGTAAGGCAAAGAACACTGTAAATAGGACAAAACAGCAACCAACAGATTGGGAAAAGATCTTTGCCAATTCTATGTCCAATAGAGGGCTAATATCCAATATATACAAAGAACTCAAGAAGTTAGACTCCAGAGATGCAAATAACCCTATCAAAAAATGAGGAACAGAGCTAAACAGAGATTTCTCAACTGAGGAAACTCGAGGGCTGAGAAGCACCTAAAGAAATGTTCAACATCCTTAGTCATCAGGGAAATGCAAATCAAAACAACCCTGAGATTCCACCTCACACCAGTCAGAATGGCTAAGATCAAAAACTCAGGTGACAGCAGATGCTGGCGAGGATGTGGAGAAAGAGGAACACTCCTTCATTGTTGGTGGGATTGCAAGCTGATACAACCTCTCTGGAAATCAGTTTGGTAGACCCTCAGAAAAATGGACATAATACTAACTGAGGACCCAGCTATTCCAGTCCTGGGCATATATCCAGAAGATGTTCCAACATGTAATAAAGACACATGCTCCACTATGTTCATAGCAGAGGCTGGAAACAACCCAGATGTCCCTCAGCAGAGGAATGGATACAGAAAATGTGGTACACTTACACAATGGAATACTACTCAGCTTTTAAAAACAATGACTTCATGAAATTCTCAGGCAAATGGATGGAACTTGAAAATATCATCCTGAGCAAGGTAACTCAATTACAAAAGAATGAACACGGTATGTACTCACTGATAAGTGGTTATTAGCCCAAGCGTTCAGAATAACCAGGATTTTCTTCACAGAAACCATTGGGCTGTGCGTGAAGTCCCAGATGGAGGAGTTGGAGAAGGTACTGAAGGAAATGTGGGAGTTTGCAGCTCCATGGAGGGAACAGCAGTGTCAACTGGCCTGACCTCCCGATGTTCCTGGAGACTGGACCACCAACCAAAGAATACACATGGAGGGACCCATGATGCTGGTCACATATGTGGCAGAGAAGGGTCCTGTTAGCCAGCAGGGGGAGGAGAGGCCCTTGGTCCTGAGGGTGTTTGATGCCTCAGTATAAGGGAATGCCAAGAAGGCAAGATGAGAGTGGGTATGTGAGAGGGTGGGCAAATACCCTCCTAGAGGCAGGTAGAGGGGGGAGGGTACAGGGGGCTCCAAAGGGGAGATCTGGAAAGGGGGAAACATTTGAAATGTAAATAAAGTATCAAAAAAGAAAGAAAAAAGAAGAAAAAAAGAAACTGATTAGTATAAATAACCTCTATTGAAAACTGATTATGTAAAATTCAAGCAACATTTGCAATGCAAAAGTATTTCTTAGTTGCAAAGATAAACAGTAAGTCTTAGAGAGAATGAAGCATAAATAAATTAAAATACTGGAATACACAACAGCTTTTAATTAATGGAGTAACCTAATCCAAAGAAACAGGGTGATGTGTTATAAAATTTTGCTCCAGAGGGCTTTCAAGGCAGTAATTGTCATAACAAGAATCATCATTCTCATTTACTGAATGTATTCTATTTCTGGCATTTTCCTTTGTTGTGCTATCTGGCACATTGTTCAGATCACATAAAGCAGGCTTTATTATCTCCAACATATGTATTTAGGACAAAGCAAGGACAATATGTGGCCAGTGGCAGTAGTTGAGAAGGGACATCCTACCTGGTTCTGTCTATCTCTATGACTATACCCATTGATGAATCTTTGTTAACACATGCAACAAAAACTAATTCACATTACATTATATTAGTGTATTTACATTAATGCATGTTTTGTAAAGACAGTAAGTTTTAAAGAGTCAATTTGTAATTTTTGTCTATTTGACACCTTCATGTATGTCAAAATCCCCATATGAGATTTCTGTGTCCCACACTGATTATTTCAAAGAAAATGTTTGCAAAATTATTTGTATTTATACAAGTAATTAATACCCTAGTAGTGCTCCTTCTCAAGTCTGTTCACCCAAACCAACATAACCTTCTTTCATTGAAAGCTTCCTTAGAATATTAAGTTCCTGGATCTAGGATATATTACCAGGACCCAAGAAAGGCCTTCTGTTGGTAAGGTTCTTTTGACTTTCAAGACTACTGAGATATGTTATTGTAGATGCTGCTTATCTGTGGATAACATCTATCTGAGAAGAACATCGATCTGTGAAAATGAAGGACACAGAGTTCTGTCTCTGGACTTTTTCTCTGTCAGAGTCAATAAATCCTCCTTTTTGTTTACACTGGTTTGAGGGACAGTTTCTTTAACTAAGACTACTTTCTCATTAGTTTCACCTAGTCATTTTAACTCTTAATCTTGTTATAAGATAATTTACAATCATATATGCAACCCACATCATATTTCTTTTAGGCAGTGCTGCTCTATGATATTGCTGATAAATATTGATACCTTCTGTATTAGTTAGGGTTCTCTAGAGTCACAGAACTTATAGGTGGTCTCTATATAGTAAGGGAATTTGTTAATGACTTACAGTCTGTAGTCAAACTCTCCAACAATGGTCAGCAGTAGCTGTGAATGAAAACCCGAGGATCTAACAGTCGCTTAGTCCCACAAGGCTCGCAGGTGAAGAAGATTGAATCTCCCTCCTTCCAATGTCCTCATGTAGATCTCCAGCAGCAGGTGTGGCCCAGATTAGAGGTGTGCACACCACCACACCTGAAACTTGTGTCTTCCAGACTCAAGATCTAGATCACAAGTGAGCCTTCTAATTCTGGATTGTAATTCACTCCAGATATAGTCAAGTTGACAATCAGAAATAGCCACTAAAAATCCCTGATTAAACACATACTCATTTGCCCTCTAGTCAGACCTATCTATTACTGATTCCTATAAGTATTAAAATGATTTTCGTCTGTTGATCTGCAATGAATCACTTTGGAATGTTCCGTGGTTGCCTCCTGTGTATCACACAGATCCTACTTCTCATTTGTATCCAGGTCTTCTAACTCATTACTAGAAAGGTGGCATCCAATACTGCAAAGATAAGGCATAGACTTCTGGTGGAGAGAGGTGAAGTTCTCTCTACTCCAGAAAGATATGGCCTGAGAGAGTGCCACATTAAGGACATGTAGCAGAGATATCGTGCCTTGTTTTAAGTTATTTCACGGAAATTGGCATTGACCTTAGGTTGAGTAAAAGACAGGTATTAAAAGGTTATGGCAGTTCCGAGCCTATTTTGAACACACAGGGCCTGTACCAACATTATCCGAAGATGGAGACAGACTGTGGTAGCAATAGTTAGTGGTTAGAAATTATTTCCTTATTATGAGAATCCCTAAGAAAAGATCAAGAGCATTAATTTATTTTTTTAATTTACAAATTCACACAAATGAAATAGAATAGGGTAAATTAATTTTTTGTGTTATAAATATTTAAGGATTCTGCTTCTTGACTAAGTAGAATTCAAACCTCTTGCAGGAAATAAAAACAAACTAAAATATTAACATGTGGATATATGACAAATTTACATATTCAAGATATTCTCATTGCAATGTGTGTAGGTACCTACACAAATGAAGACTTTTAATTTAAACTACTTTCCTACCAGGAGATGGTTAAAAACATGTTCTGAAATTAGAAATGCATTGGACCAAAGTCTACTATTTTTTTCCATTTCTTTTTGTTTCAACGTCAAGCACATGATTAAGATCACTCAGCACATGATCACTCATATTTACATTTTAGTACCTAGACAGTAAAAGTTTTCCTAACTAGAAAAACATCTCATCACAAACAAATTTCTTGAGTGAAAAACTTAAATAAAAGAAGTTCTAAAATTCAGTCCAGGTTCTCATTTGAACATATGGGATCTGTGCCTCCAACTATTCAGACATGCACATTAAGAAGTAATAAACTGTACAGCGATGAGTTCATTTGAAAGTATTAACAGATGCGATGACACTCCGTAGCCCCTCAAACCCAATTATCTTATCCAATTATAATCAGCAGTCACAGATAAAAGTTCTAGCCACACAATGCCAAATTATTTAGTTAATTCTATTTATTCAACTCATATAATTCAACTACAAAGAAGTCCAATTAATTGGTGAGTTATTTTTTCTCTAAAACAATGATCAGATGGTTAGAAATTAGTGATGGCTTAAAGAAATTGTCTAAAGACAGGATTTCCATCCCTTCTCAGCATTACTTCAGTAAGCCATTTTTCTCCTTCCTTCCCTTTACAACACAATAATTCTCTGATCCCCATGTGTCTCTCTCTCCAAGCTCCAGGAGCCTCTCAATATCATCAAACCAGAAGCTACTAAGATTCTGTTGTCACTAGACTATCCAATGAAGATTTTAGGCAATTCCTGTAAATAGCTTACAGATTAAGCCATACTCTGAAAACATTTATAAGCACACCTTTAAGTCGTCAACCATAGACTAGCTAGCTTACAGTCCCCAATGAATTCTTCATATTAGTTTTTTTTTATTTTATTTTTAATTATTTTATTTATTTACATTCCACAAGTTGTCCACCCTCCTGGTCCCAACTCCCCAAGTTAATCATCCCATCTCCCTGCCCCCCCCAGCTCTAGGGGGTGCCCCCTGTCTCTGAGAGTGTGCTCCCTACCCACCCAACCACCTCACCTCACTTCTGGCAGCATCTCTCTTCCCTGGGAAGCTATCCACAGTACTGGATGCTTTTTTTCCCACTGAGGCCAGACAAAGCAGTCTTCTTCTACAGATGTTTTCAAAGGCACAGACTAGTCCATGTATGTTCCTTAGTGGTGACTTAATCTCTGGGGGAGGATCCAGGTTACTTGACACTGTTGTTCTTTCTATGGGGTTGTAATCCCCCTCAGCTCCTTCAGTCCTTCCCCAAACTCTTCCATAGGGGAGCCTGATCTCAATCCAATGGTTGGCTGTAAGTGTCTGCATTTGTCTCAGTAAGCTCCTGGTAGAGCCTCTCAGAGAACAGCCATTCTGGTCTCCTGTCTGCCAGCACAATATGATATCACTAATAATGTCAGGGTTTAGTGTACATGCATGGGACGAATTCTAAGTTGTGTGGGTCACTGGGTGGCCTTTCTTTTCAGTCTTGGCTCCATTTTTGTCCCTGCATTCCCTATAGACTGCAATATTTCTGGGTCAAATATTTTGAAGATAAGTGAGTAGCCCCATCCCACCACTGGGGGTCATGTCTATCTGCTGGAGGTGATCTCATCAGGTTCTATCTCCCCACTGTTGGACATTTTGGCTAACGTCTTCACCACTGAGTCCTGGTAGCCTCTCCCATCCCAGGTCTCTGAGATTTTCTAGAGGTTCCCTCCACAGCCCCTACCAGCGCTCCTACATATTTTGATTTTTTCTACTGGCCCTCTGGGCATCCCTCCTTTCTCCTCCCATACCTGCTCCTGCTCCCCCTCCCTCTCCCTCTCCTTTCCCATCCAGGTTCTTCTCTCTATCTGCCTCCCATAATAATTTTGTTCCCCCATGTAAGTGGGTTTGAGTTAGCCACACTTGAGCCTTCCTTCTTGTTAAGCCTCCTGCAGTCTGTGAGTTGTATCATGTGTCTTCTGAACTTAACGTAACCTTCAATAATTTATCTCTTCTAGTATCAATGTCCTTGCAAAGTCCAACTCCTCCTCTTAAGAATGAAGGCACCTGAAACTTAGTTTTAACCAATTGTTCGTGAGAAAGACGGTGAATGTCCATCCTATCAAATATTAATTTGTATGGCAAAATGTTGTGCTGCCCCAGTTTATATAAAACTGGGAGGTTGAAAATCTGCAATGGCAGCCTAAAAAGACTCAAATTCTCCAAATAGAACTGCTAACTGGTGACTACATGCATGTACAGGAAGGGTCTCAAAGCATAGACAAAAGGACAAGGGGATATTTTCCTACATTTCCTACATTTTAATAACTATGCAGAGAGCACAGTTATTGATCCTAAGTATATCTTGATAAATTATGATGCATAAATAGAATACTAGACTAGGTTCCTAGCAGTTACACAATTATTTTTATGCAAGTGCAATTGTTGTATGTAGCAGAAAATATTCAGGTCAACAACTATAAATATGTTCAAAATTAAAGAAAATTACTTTAGACACTGAAAAGAAAGTTTGACAATGTTTCAGTGATAGGAATTCTCAATAGTACGTGTGTGTGTGTGTGTGTGTGTGTGTGTGTGTGTGTGTACAAATAAATTTTACATATTACATACACAAACAAACGGATATTTTAGAATAAAAAACTTTTAATGACTAAAGTGAAAAATCCACTGAGCAGGCTTCATAATTGATGTAATGACAGAACAATGAATTATCAAGCAGACCAAAAAATGAATAAATAAATAAATCATCCAATATGACATTTATTGGAAAAATTATGACAAAATAGAACAGGGACCACGTGAGATATAACAACAACAAAAAAAAACATAAATGTGTAAGATGACTGAGAATGACAAAGACTTTGTAAAGAATGTGTGACCCTCAGCTTGCTAAGTGTAATTATGTCCTATGATCCTTAGATCCAAGGAATGTGTAATACTCCAGGAAAGATGAGTGAAGGAGAGTCATATCTACATTTTGCTGTAGGCAAATGGGTGAAAGTCAGAGGATAGCATTAACAAGTATCAAAAAAACAAAAACAAACCAACAAACAAACAAAAACAGGCACTCGACTCAGGAAATCAAAATAAAATTTACAGATGACTTGTCATCCAAGGCAGTTAAGTCATGCACAGTTCATTAAAAATGAGAAGAAAAAAGAGAAAGCAAACAACTTGTTGTCTAACAAAGTAGAGTTAAATAACTGAAGACGGAGTAATGAAATGACAATATAAACAAAGTCTGCAAAAGCAGTTGCTGCTACTATACCTGTCATATAGGAAATATTGATGGAAGAATTTCAAACTTTAAGAAAATAATACTAAATAATAAGTTGAATTAAAAGAAAACATTAAGAGTTCAGGAATGGCAAATACATGAGTAAATATAAATGACTCTATGGATGCATTATTTCTCTTCTTAATTTCATAAAAATATAAGATTTTAAAACAAACAATAATTATACCAATGTGTTATTAGGTTTTTGGTACATTCGTATTTATCCTATCCGAAAGGAGTAGGAAGAAAGAAAAAACAGAGCAAAGATTGTGCAGTTTATCAGAATTAAGTATATGTCAACTTGATGAGTTATTAGACTGCGTTAAATTAAAATACATATTGGCAGCTTTAAAGCAATCAAAAAGAATAAATTTTGAATGCCACCTAAAATCAGCAAAAGAAATAAAAATTAAGTCAGATGAAGCTAGCTAGCATAAGCTAGATAGCAAACACAGAACAGCCTGGACTACATGGAACTGTCTCAAAACAAGAAGAGCATTCAGAGAAGACAGAAGGAAAATTAAAATATTTCTTCAATGTGAGAAGGTTAAAGAAAGAACAAAGAAACAAAAGATTATGAAACACAGTGAAAAGAATGGAGCAGAGACTGAAGGAAAGGTCATCCAGAGACCGCCCCACCTGGGGATCCATCCCATACACAGTCACTAAACCCAGACACTATTGGGGATGCCAAGAACTGCTTGCTGACAGGAGCCTGATATAGCTGTCTCCTGAGAGGCTCTGCCAGAGCCTGACAAATGCAGAGGCGGAAGCTCACAGCCAACCATTGGACTGAGCATGGGATCCCCAATGGAGGAGTTAGAGAAAGGTCTAAGGAGCTGAAGGGGTTTGAAACCCACAAGATGAGCAACAATATCAACCAACCAGACCCCCCCCCCTCAGCTCCCAGGGACTAAACCATCAACCAAAGAGTACAAACGGAGGGACCCATGGCTCCAGTGCATATGTAGCAGAGGATGGCCATGCTGAACATCAATGGGAGGAGAGGCCCTTGGCCCTGAGAAGGCTCGATTCCCCAGTGTAGGAGAACGCCAGGGTGGGGAGGCAGGAGTGGGGGGAAGCACCCTCATAGAATCAAAGGGAGGGAGGATGGGATAAGGGGTTTCTGGAGGGGAAACTGGAAAAGGAGATAACATTTGAAATGTAAATAAATAAAATATCTAATAAAAAATAAAATAAAAAGAAAATGCTAATTAGAAAATGTGTATAATTACAATGTAGTAAACAAAAAACCCAACATTAATAAATCTTTATGATTAAATTAACATCACAAAACTAAACTTAAAAGAATTAGAGATATGAGGACATAGATACTATGAAAAAAGTAAGAAAGTTTCTGAATAAATTAAAAATAAATGAATATATATAAAGTTATACTTCTACTGGAAGTCCTAAATCAGCATTTGACACATTTCTTGCTCATTCATGTTTATTATTATACGATCCACAATACTAAATGTGGAGCCAACCTAGATGTCCATTAACAGATGAATGGTTAAAGAAGTCTAAGGAACATGATGACATTTTATTCAACTATAAAGAAAAATCAAATTTATGACCTTGGTAGGAAAAAGGATGGGACTGCAAATCATATTAAATGTAATTAACTAGAATTAAAAATTTAGACACTGCAAATTTTCTCTTTCATATACAAGGCCTAAGACCTACCTGTATATATATGAGTTTGACTGTGTATGTGATTGTGTGTGTGTGTGTGTGTGTGAGTGTGTGTGTGTGTGCCTTTGTGCATGTGTGTGATTGCGTATGTGTATACATACTGCATCTCTCTGTCTCTGTGTCTCTATCCCTCTCTCTGTGTGCCTCTTATTGTGTGTGTTACCTCTGTGTGTGTGTGTGTGTGTGTGTGTGTGTGTGTGTGTGTGTGTGTGTGTGTGTGTATGATGAAAGCAGAACAGAGACTATTAGCAAAGGAGAAAAGATATTATAGGGTAGGGATAGGATACATGTGAGAGTAGAATGGGGAGAAGTATAGAAGGAAAGGAAGATAACTAGCAAAAATGGAGCAGGGACAGGAACAAGGAAGGGCAATAACAGAGGGATAAAATAAAAAATGTGAAATACTATAATAAGATCTGTTAGTTTATATGCTAAGTTTTGAAAAATCTGTGCTTAAAAACACTGAAGGATTCTGTAAGAACAAAATTTAAAATATAGTTAGATGTCACAAATTTTCACTATAATTTTTTAATCAAAATTTCATATGACAATGCACTCAAAAAATTCTAGGGTAGCTACATAAAGGAATAATAATAGAACTGCTGTAGGCATCACATGCAAGATTTCAAGATGTATTACAGAACTGTAGGAACAAAACCGGCATGGCATTAGCATCAAACAAACATGGTGATCAATGGAATAGAATTTAACATGTGCAATTTTACACACCTATGAGTACCTTGTATTTAACAAAGAAGCTAAACTGACACACTGAAGAAAAAACAGCATCTTTAATAAATAGCACTCATCAAACTAGATAGCTATATTTAGAATAATTAAGATAGATCATTTTCTGCCCCATGTACAAAATTCAGCTCCAGATGAGTCAAGAACCTCAACCTAGACTAGATACTCTGAATCTGATAGAAGAGAAAGTAGAATGTGCTTGAATTCCCTGGCACAGGAAAGGCCTTTCTGAACAAGACTTCTGAACAAGGATAAGCATTAAGACCAATGATTAATAGATGGAACCTCGGGATGCCAGAAACTTCTGTACAGAAAAGGATACCACTGTTCCAGTAAAGTGGCAGCCTAACAGAATGAAATAAGATCTTTACCAATTTTTCATATGATAGATAGTATCTAGAATATATGAAGAAGTCAAACAAGTGGACAGCAAAGAAACAAAGAACTCAGTTTTTAAAAATGGGTAAACAGAGTTCTCAAACAATGAAACACAAATGGATGAGAAACACTTCTTAAAATGTTCAACATCCCAATCCATCAGGGAAATGTAAATTAAAACTCCTGAAAGATTTTATCTTACCTCTGTCAGAATGGCATAGATCAATAAAGCAAATGACAGTAGATGCTGGCCAGGAGGTGGATAAAGTGGAGCACAATTGCTGGGCAGAGTGCAAACTGGTACAGTCACTTCAGAAATCAGTGTGGAAGTTCCGCAAAAAGCTGGAAACTGATCTACCATGAAATGCAGCTGTCTCAGTCTTGGGCATAGACTCAAAGGACTTTGCCACAGAAATACTTGCACATCCATGTTCACTGCTGCTGTATTCATAATAGCCAGAAATTAGAAATAGGCTAGATTTCGATCAGGTAATAAATGGACAACAAAACTGTAGTGATTTCACACAATGGAATATCACTGAGCTTTTAAGAAAAATGAAATTATCAATTTGCAGAGAAATGGATGGAGCAAGAAACAATCATGCAGAGTGAGTTCAGGGTCTCACTCAGCCTTCACCAGAGAAACGTCTTGCAGTGGATGGCAAGACACCCACAACTGGGCAGTAACAGACTTTAAATCATTTAGCAATAAATGGGATGCCTTTACCAAGCCCCTCCTCTCAAGATTCAGGGATCTATGCAGAAGAGGAGGCAGAACAATTATAAGAACTAGGAATAGAGGGTGATTCCAAGGCAATCGTGTCTTCTAGACATGACAGGGCTGGCACGCTTGTCAACCC
>CM052702.1:10284924-10305423 GCA_028551405.1 Uromys caudimaculatus
CAGCAATACCAGGCTTTGGGGGAACACGACAAACAGGCTACGATGATACAGAAATATAGTTCTAAGATTAGAACTAGGCACTAGAAGAAGTGGGGAATGAAAGACCTGACCCCCTTATGAGGAAAGTTAGACCCCTAGCACACTTGGAGCCAGAAACAGAAATAGGACTGAAATTGCATGCTTGGCCAATCCCCACCTGACTGCATTCTTTCCCCTAAGAAACGGGTGACCTTGGCCTGGCCCCAGGGCCAGAGGCACAATGTTCCAGGAACTAGCTAACCACAAAAATGTTTGCGCAACTGCCTTGTGACTAACTTAGAACATTCTGTACTTCCCCATAATGCAATTTTTTTCTTGTGGTTTTTTCCTTTAAATACCCCTGACTTCAGCTGCTCAGGGTCGAACTCCTCTGCCTCTGTGTAGGTTACGAGCTCGACCCCAGTGCACTGGTCCCCCGAATAAACCTCGTGTGATTGCAGAAAAAAAAAAAAAAAGAAAAGAAAAGAAAAGATGTCTTCTCAGGCAAAGTGGTTTTTGAGGGCAAACTGAAACTTTCTCCGAACTATATTAACAAGGGTTGGACTCGCTGAATTCTGTGTTTAATGGAGATGACTCCCACTTCCCACCCGCACTATGGCATTGCTGCCATGTCAAGTGTCTTTTCCATATACATGACACCCCCAATATATCTCCCAATTATTCCATTGGCCTTGAGGTTTCTTGATCCATGGAGAACTATAGGCATGCATTGCAATTCTAGTAGAGGGGATCACATCCAGACAGCTCATCTTTTAGTACCTAGCTGCAAATTGTGGCCAGTTAAACACTGGTTGTCTCTCTGACTTTCATATTGGCCAGTAGAAAACTCAGCTGTAACTGTGGGAATAGAATGGCTGCGTGTGGTGCCAATCCTCGAGATAGGGTGTGGCAAACAAGAAATGAAGGGGGAAAAATGAAGTCTTCATTTAAAGTTTGTTGAAATCAAAATGATTGAATCTCTTGCTACTGCCACCCAACCCAGGAAGGTTGATTCAAGCACCCGAGTTGGCAGCACTAGATGTATAAGAAGATCAAGTCAATAACATTTTGTTTGTAGCTGTAAGAACATTCTAAAGAATGTGTTCCTATTATCATCACCCAGAATACCACTAACTTCATCAAACCTGACATTTCTACAATAAGTAATTCATATCAGTGCTGGAATCTAAGCCTGAGGTAGGAAATAACTGATTAAGTTGTAACGGCATGCTGCCTGCATTTATTGATTAAGTACTTCTGAGAATATAAGCAATACTTGACAGTCATTGCTTTTCTTCTCATTCAAAAAGATATGCTTTAGTATCTGCTGTTTGACGGTTAAGATAAAAAGATTCTCACAAAGCCAAAGGCTCCTCAATGAACCTGTGTGCTCCAGCATTGGCAGCATCTTGTCATCTGCTTTCTGACACTGTTTGGAACCTCAGAGCACACCATATGTCATTTTCCTCTTTAAAAGTAAGGTGTCTTGTCTAGCAAGAAATGACCTTATAGTGAGGTGATTATTTTTGACATGTGTAGGTTCTTGTCAGGTTCTAATAAATAGCAAGTGCAGGATGAAACAGAAAAGTAGTTCTACATGTCCAGTGTGGTGTGTAACCATAAGAAAATCCCATTCAGCTGACTCTAAGTAATACTATTGATAAATGGTCACCATACAAAGTGGAAACTAATACCAACCTGGTACTCACAGAATAGTCCTTCATGCTAAAGCTAATCCCTCCCCTGACAACTCTACCTACAGTTGATCATGCACCTAGTAAAATGTCTCTTGAGCTACAGACTTAGAGAATATTTGGTCAGCAGGAGATTCCATCATTTTGATTTCAACAAGGTTTGAATGAAAACTTCATTTTCTTCCCTCTTCATTTCTTATGCTTTTTGTTGTTATTGTTTGTTTTACTGAAAATATTTTATACCCTATATTCTGATTACAGTTTGTCATCCCTCACCTCTTCTCAGATCCTCTCCAACTCCACAGTTCCCCAAATCCACACCCTTTCTTTCTCTCACTAAAAAAAGTCAAATAAAAAAGAATAAAAACTAACAGAAAAACAGATTTAAAAGGAAAAGAAAAACATGAGAGGAATACACACACACACACACACACACACACACACACACACACACACTATTAAAACACAATAGATAAAGAAATCCTAAGAGATAACCCAAAAATACCCAAACAAAGCATTATGAAACTAAACCTCTCCAAAAGTACCATTGAGCTTGTTTTGTGTTGGCTATCTACTCCGGATATGGGGCCTCCCTTTACTGTGGGTGTATACTCAGTGACACTCCATTGGAAGACAACTAAATTTTCTTTTGTGGGCAGTTGTCACACCTAGAACCTTCCCTGAAACACATAGGTCTATGACCCTCGACAACCAGAGTCAATTCTCAGAACCACCCTCATAGATTATGTTCTCTTTTGTGAATATCATAGGCACACACCAACCTAGATGTGACAGCTTCTGGTTAGCTAGTTTACACAGCACAATCTGCTATTCCTAGACTTTCTGCACAGTGTAATAGTGTAGTAAATACTGCGAATAACTGTAAAATTCAAATTAAAGGTTTTGTTTGGCATTTGCTTTTAATGATACGCCCATATAGAACACTGACAGGCCTGGAAGCAGCTATGTTGCTTCAGAGAGTGAGTGGGAGCTGGGGCTGCAGCCTTGGTCCTTTGCTACACACTGATTATAGATGCTAAAACAATGCACACTTATGATGCACCAAATTTACTTTTAAAATTCTTCCTTCAATAATAGGTTAAGGAGCTAGAGAGATGTCTGGGTCATTAAGAGTGCTTGCTGCTCTTACAAAGGACTGGAGTTCAATTCCCACTGAAAGATCAGTCAGCTCAGGATACCTAAGCCTCCAGCTCTAGGGGAACCTATGCCCTCCTCTGGTTTCTGTCAGCACCAGCATTCCTATGCATACATTGCCCCTAACATGCAGATGTGTGCTGTAATGTTCCCAGGCTTCTGAACTCTGTTCCTGTGTCTACACACACTTGCTCCTTTGTCTCTGGGTTCAGCATCCCATCCTGAAGCCTGTATTGTGGGAGTTCTTTCACCAAATACTTGTGAGCTATTTAGTAGTTCTTTATTGATCTGGATGTCTTCATTTCTGTTTAATTCCATGGTATTCTGTCTCAGTGGGCATTCTAGGTCCACAGCAACTTCTTCACATTGTTTTGTGGGTTCTTTAGCTGTCATTTCATGTTACTAATCACACTGGTATAGTATGTACTCACAGTAACACATATGTGTGAAGAAAATATTTGACCTGATATCTCCTGGGGAAACAACAGTAGAGGTAATTAGAGTAGTTCTGCCTCAACCAGACTTCGCAACATAATTCAAGGCTGTTTGACAAGGGTATTGAATTCTCACTGCAAGTCAGGAGCTTTTATGGATTTCTCCAATGATTCCTACACTTCAGGGAATTATTTTAATTGCTATGTATTTTACAGATAAAGGGAGAGAGAGAAAACCAGGGTAGCAAATAATGTAGACTTGACCACACAGCTTAAAAGAAATCACATTCACAGCACAAAACTAGATCTTCTAATTCCGGATTTAGTCTAATTGCTTGTAGAGTCAATGATATTTATTTTTAGCTTTTCTTACTTTTATGATGAAAAGAAAAGATAATATTAGTATGTAGACATTTTGGCCATTTAATTGATAGTCATATAATTGATTAGAGTCTTCCTCATCAGGTCTAAGGGGAAAATCAGACTGAAAACTTATATCAGAAGCCCTAATGCACAGTAGCCCTTTTCTGGGGAGGTCACTTCATTCTAGATGGCCGAAAGTTCTGGACACAGCTGCTTGCTTGAACAATCATGCTCATGAATTTTAGATTTAAGGTAGATTTCCTTATCACATGGTGAGAAATTGAAAAATGGGAAAAGAGAAAAGTCAATGACCTTTGAAAGACAGAAGAACTTTTACTCTGGAGAAAAATGTAATTCAGTTTTCATGCACATTCCAATTCTTTTATAATTTGAAGACTTACTTATCAAGATGTGCGAGCAAGTTTAATGGGATATATTTGTAGGAGGAGGTCATCTCTAGGCTATAGCATATTTATAGAATGAAAGCATGAGGATAAGAGAGGGACCACATTTCAGTCCATGCTCTGCATTGAATTTACTCCAAGAGTAGCTATGAGCCACATTGGTCTATGGACTTCAGCTTTCTCATTTATAAAGTGACATCTGTCTTCTAATGTAGGAAATGAACATGTTTCTACTTATTTGATACCAGTTCTTGATATTGATTTTTCCTTACTACACATGATACATAGATAGTTGCTTTATTTTGTTTTCTCTTTTCCTGACTTTTTCTGCTGAATTGATAAAGTTTTTAGTATTCTTGGTCAAATGAATGTGTGTATGTGTATGTATATGTATATGAATATATGTATGTGTTCACTGACCACTTCGAAACTGCATATATAGTTCATTAGAGATTGCTTTTAACTTGGATTTACTGTGAAATTACCCTTTTGGAGACTTGAAAATATGAATTTGCTATAGTTCTAAGAAATTATCCAGCCATTGTCCTTCTCCAGTTTTCCAGGCAGCAAATTTATCTTGCAAACCCTTCAACATAACTCCCTGTGGCATCATCCACATGATTGAATAGGCAAATTTTCCTTTTCACTACTAGACTGGAGTGTCCCTTGGTAAGACAACAGCACAGTTTGCTTCACTAATTGCTTGTGGAAGGACATCTATGTTGTTTACGGCTTGAGACCATTATAAATGAAGCCATTAAGAACAGTTGTGTGCCAGGTTTTGAATGAACAGACACAATTCTTTTATTTTTGGGGATACTTGGGATTATAGTTGCTCAGTAGTAAGGTACTTGTATATATGAATATAAGAGAAACTACCAAACTATCTTCCCAGGTGGTTACACCATTGCGTAACCTGGCAAGCAGTGCATGAGGGAGCTAATTTTTCTAAATCCTCACTAGTTTTTGGTATTGACACTGTTTTTTGGTTGGTTGGTTGGTTGGTTGGTTTGCCTTTTTTTTTTTTTTTTTTACTTGTTTTGTTTGACATTTTATAAGTGTGGAGTCATCCCTCTTAGTTGTCACTTTCCCAGTATGTAAGAATGATGAACAATATTTTGTATGCTTATTTTTGCTATTTGTGCAGCCTCTTCAATAAAATGCCTTCCCTCTCTGCTACAGGTTAAATGTGAAATGACCTTCGGGCCTATGTACTAAGGCATTGGTCACCACACACTGTCACTTCTGGGAGATGATTAAACACTGAAGAAATGAAGCTCAGAAGAAAGTTAGGGATCTCTAAGGGTGTACCCTCAAAGAGTCTTGTGGGAACAATGGTCTCCTCTGTTTTTCCCTTTTATTCCTAGTCATGAGGTGCACAGCTTTGCTCTGTCCTGGTATGCTATTTTAGACTATTGAAACCCTAAAAGCAATGGGTTCAGTTAGGCCTAATTAAAACCTCCCAGACTGTGAACCTGAATAAACATGTCCTCTTGTGAGTGAATTTGCACGAATATTTTGTTACAGTAACAAAGATCTGACTAAAACAATGTCTTTTGCCAATGTTTATTTGGGTTATTTGTTCGCTTATTGTTGAGATTTGGCATTTCCCTATATTTTTCTAGATGTATGATTTTTCCCAGTCTGTAGCTGAGCAATCTATTCTCTTAGCTAGGTCTTTCACAGTATAAAAGTTTGTAATTTTCATCAGCTGCTTCCTTAATCACTTCTCTACCTTAGTTTTGGAAACAAAATCTCTCAATGAACATGGAGTTTACCAGTTCATCTAAGCCAGCTGGACTCTGCTTCGCTGGAGCTGGGATTACAGGCATGCATCTATATGCCTGGTCTTTGACATGAGTTCTAGTGTCCAGTCTCAAATTCCCATGCTTATCTTGTGTAGCAAGTACTTTACCAAATGAACCATTTCCCCAGCTCTAATAGATCATATGCATGCCTTTGTCTGTCTGTCTATCTGTCTGAACATTTTCCCTCATACCTAGCTATTGTAGCATTACTTCTGTTCTTCATAAGCCCATCTTCAATTAAATGTCTTCAGTCTGCTTAGTTAGGATCTTGAACACACATAAATGTATTGCCAGACTTATCCTGATATATAACCTGAAATAAATCCATGTGCTAGTTGTTGATTTTGTTGATGATTTCTAAGCAGAGGGCTTCCACATATTTTTAAATTTTGACTGATAATGACATTGTAAGAGGCTTTGGTTTTTCTCCCTTTTCATCTGGGTGCTTCACTCTTTCACAGTTTGGCATTTGTTGGCTTCTGTGTTCCTACTCCTACTCACAGACTGCAGACTTTCATTTGCCATCCAGGTCTCCAGGTGGTTATCAGAGCTCTGTCTTGAGATGTTAAGGACCACATACATTCACACCACTCACCTAGATCCAACTCCTGTCATGAAGATGAATACGTATCCTCCCTGCTCCCAGATACTTGAAATATCCATAGAAGCCTGGGTCTTGGGTCAGAAGTTACCAAGCAGACAACAGACTTTAATAAGCCTGCCTGTGCTATTTGTGGCTTTTGTTTCTAGCAGTTATGGTCTTTACAGTTGCTTCTTGCTGGCACACCATAGTACAACCAATCTGACATCTTTTTTCCTGAATTATTTTTTGCTTTCTTCTGGTTTCTTAATTCCTCTCATCATTTGAGCCTAATAACCTTTTGTTTTGTCTTTTCTCATATTTTGTAGCTGGATATTTGAAGAAGAAATGTCTTCACATTAAAATTGTACAATGTAAGCCAAAAATTGTCCTAGAATTAATAACATTTTTCTTTTTGACTTTAGAACTCAGAAAATTTTAGCTGGATGATGTATCTGCTTATCAAAACTAGGGTTCTACAAATAGCACATATCTATACAAACTCATTTAGTGTGTTGTATAAATCTCTATCTACACATGTACAAATGCAATGTTTTTATGTAAAAATGAAGAAAACTAAAATAGTCTGTAAAAATGAACTCTTGCTACAACGTTAACCCCTTGTTTTGATATTCAGTGGCTACTCTTCCAGAAGACCTGCATTCACCTCTCAATACTCATGTTCCACAGCTCACAACTACCTGTAACTCCAGCTCTAGGGGATACAGTGCCCTCTTCTAACCTCAGAGGGCACCTGTAGTCATGTGTACATACACATAGACACACATACATACATAATTAAAATGAAGATCTTTAGATATTTACTAACTTAAAAATTATTTGTGTGTGTCTGTCGGTTTGTATATATGCCACATGTATCCACGGAAGCTGGAGAAATCAGATCCCCATGGGCTGGAGTTACAGGTGTTTGTATACTGTCCTATGTGGATGCTAGGAACAAAACTTGGGTCCTAGGCAAAAACAATGCAGAGCTCTCAAATGCTAAGCTATTTTCTTCTTGGTCCTCAAGAAAGTAAATATGAAAAATAAAATGAAATTTATAAAATAAAAAGTGTCAGCATTGTTCACACCTGTAATTCTAGCAACCAAAAGACTAATGTAATGATATCAAAATTTACAGAGCTATATTTCTGGGTCAGCATGAGCTATTCCTTCTGGGGGGGGTAAAGAGAAGAGGAAAGAAACAAGAAAGAAAGAAAGAAAGAAAGGAAGGAAGGAAGGAAGGAAGGAAGGAAGGAAGGAAGGAAGGAAGGAAGGAAAGCTATTAAAACTTAAAAATACTTGAATCATTATGTAAAAACTAAGTAATTCTTGGAAAGAAATACATGACACATGCTATAAATGCATGTAGACCTTAAATGATACATGAAAAATGTCCCGCGCGCCTCTCGCCAGCAAGAAGACACGCGACACGCAGGCTTCGTCTGCAGTTCAGCTTTATTCAGCCATTGATAGAGGAGGAACCCGGGGCCCCAGAATGGCGCTGCTTATATAGCCCTGAGGCAGCATGTCCTCTATTGATTGGTGCGCCCTGGGAGTGGGCGGTGATTAGTCATGTACACCCTTAATGCGCAGGCGCTTCAGGCGAGCCACCTCGCGCTATCCACAAGTTTCCTCAGAGCGACAGCGGAAGTCAGCGCCATCTTGTAATGGCGAATACTCTAACCGCTCCCTACAGAAAAATGTCAAATTTTACTTTCTCTCCTCTCCTAATGATTCCTTTGCCAACTTCTTCAATGTAAGACATGGTTTCTGTTTTACACATTCATGTATTCATTCACTTAGAAAAAGTTCATAAAGACCAAATTACAGGCCATAAACCACCTATGACCCTGGCAGATGGAAACTGAGTAAGATAGAGTTCCTGTCAGCAAGACTCTTTTCTGTTCCTAAAAAGAAAGATCTGTAAACTATCATAAATTTCCAGAGAGTTCTGGGGACTCACGCTGTAGAGCCAAGGAACTGTGTGGGGATCCGTGACGGCACATGAGGTTAACATGGCAGCTTATAAGTGGGGGATTGTTAAGACTGTTGAGTGGATAAAGGTGCTTCTAATAAGCCTGAAGACATAATTACAACCCCAAGTACCCACCAGGAAGAAGAAGAGACCAACAGACTAATTTATTTATCAAATACATAATAAAAGTAAAGGAGAATTGGATGAATTGTTGCAGATTGAAGCATATTTAAGAACTACATCAATAAGATGCACTTTGCAGTTCTCACTTGAATAGAGCAAAACTGTAATAAAAAACCCACTCATATTTAGGACTTGTTTGTTTAACTTGCACTAAGTAGAAATGCATATCTGGGGACATAGAATAGAGCAATGAAAATGTTCAGGATGGGTGTGATGCTTTGTAGGTTGGAACCTAAAAGACGATGCTCTGCCTGATGCTTACGGGAGCTAACATGCATCCTAAGTACATTCATGGCGTCATCACCACTTTCTTTCTAGAACATTTCACTGTACTGCTTTCAAATAAATGTTTTTTTTTAAATATATTTGAATCCTATTACATTTAACCTTATATACAAAAGTAATATTAAAATCCTGGGTATGATTGGGAGAATTTTTCTCCAGCGCAGCCTATTAAAGTCTATCCCAGGCTTATCTCTGGGGCTTCAGGTTTGAGAATATTTGCCTCTGATCTTGTTGAAAGCTTTGAATTCAAAATAAAGAGAAATGACATATCTGCAACATTCTGAGTTCATATTAACACCTGTTTCTTCCAGAATAACTAAAAAAACTAAAACACACTCATGGGACATGCAAAACTATATAAACAAATTAGGTAGGCTAGTAAAGAATTACTATATAATAATTATTTAATAATAAAAGTATAGATAACAATGGAGTGTATTCATGGTGCATTAAAAAATTATTAATTATGTCATATATTTTTAACTTTTGAATTATTAATATTATTGTTTTGCTAAATAGTTTTGTCATGGACACAAACTAATGGATGCACAAATGACATCATAACTGGCATTTGCTGCATAGATAAAAATAAGGGGAATAGACAATGGTGATTGACAAAAAGTTAATGAGCTTTGCAGTTGGTTAACTGGTGAGCAGTAATTCATCCAGGCTGTTCTCTGTTATGTTTATGTTTCTGATTTCCATAGTAAAATTCTTCTCAATCACCATTTTATGTAACAGCTTCTGATTATTTAGACACATTTCTCATTTAAATTTTTTCTGAGTTACAGACAGTACACTGGTTAATTTTTTCAATCACAGTAGTATTTTTTTCTCCACTAAGTCATATCTTTTGTATTCTAATGTTTCAAGCATGTATCATGCAAAACATAATATGTTATGAGTCTTAGCATTTCCCTCAGAAATTAGATAAAATTGCCTGCTTTGTTTTTCAAGGGAAATTATTGAGGAAAAGATAATTTGCCTCCATCATTATTACTATTAGTTTAATAACTGATATTTTTATTTGATGTGTATGGGTGTTTAGTCTACATGTGTATGTGAGCCACATGTGTCCTTGATGCCCATGGAGGCTAGGAGAGGGCATCATATGCGCTAGAACTGGAGTTATAGACAATTCTGAGCTACTATATAGCTGCTAGGAATTGAACCTAGGTCTTCTGGAAGAGTAATCAGGGTTCTTATCTGTGAGCTACCTCACTTGCCATGTGGTAACTGATTTTATCAGGTATGAAATTATTAATTATTAAATAATTTTGATACTAGTAAGATTTTGACATTTTCAAGCAAAAGAATTTCATGATTTTTTTAAATTGAAGATTATATACATGCTTTATGTCTTAAAAGACTAAGTAAAAGCCAGGCAGTGGTGGCGCATGCCTTTAATCCCAGCACTTGGGAGGCAGAGGCAGGTGGATTTCTGAGTTCAAGGCCAGCCTGGTCTACAGAGTGAGTTCCAGGACAGTCAGGGCTACACAGAGAAACCCTGTCTCAAAAAACCAAAAAAAAAAAAAAAAAAAAAAAAAGACTAAGTAAAATAAAACAAGTTTGACTGCTGGAAAAGTAGATCAAAGAACATTATTGCAGACAGGAGAACATTGCTGATTTAAATAAAAGCATTCTATTTTAGGAAAGTATTGGAATATTGGCTGAAGCCATGAATTAACTAAAAGCCAAGCACTAGAAAGGGCATGAAACTGGAGGGTAATTTAGACCCCCATGACTAAGGACATTTTCTGGCAAAGTTGTCCTTAAGTGTTTATGTTTAATCTTACAGGGTAGAAGAACCAAGGCAGGTTTGCTATAGGAAGACAAAAGACTTGTATTTGTTACGCATAGATCTCACACAGTATATGTGGAATATGGAATGTATAATGAGACCCAGACATGAGGGAAATGAAATACAAAGCTTTTTTAAAGGCTCCAAACAAGAGACAATAAGTTGACATGGGGGGAGAGGGGGACAAGGAAATGCCTTGTCTGAGAAACAAGATATGGAGGCTCCTTTGAAATGGGATGAAGATGAGCAACTTACAGCTCTGTGTCACCTTGGGAGACTATTCTGAGAGTTACATGGCCAGGTAATTTCATACTTATACTGAGGTAGAACTTCCTGGAAAGTCAAGTTATCTATCACTGCCTACTGGACCTATGCTACAAACCTGAATTTATTATTATTATTATTATTATTATTATTATTATTATTATTATTATTAGCAAGGCATAATGGTAATTGTTTGTGCATTTAAACATGTCTGGATATGAAAATGTTCCAGTAAAAATACTAGATGATAAGAATTTTTTAGCTCTGTTGTAATATTATGGGACTACAATTTCTCTGTGGTTAATCCTTGACTAAAACACCATTATGAATACATAACAGTAGCTAATAGAAACATCGTGAACCATGATTAAGAATACAGAATTTAGAGTAGACTTAGGAGAAAATGGGCATGAATGTGAGGTATGTTCTACTTTAAACGTCTTAAATTACCTACAAGTAACAACTTAGAACTGAAAGATAATCTATTACTTCCAGCCTGAGATTCCCATGTGCCACAGAGTGATGGGAATTTGACCAAACATCAAACTTTAATCATAGTTTAAACTATATGAGATACATTTGCATATTTTTTTTGTAATTTGATCGTACAGTTCTCAAGTGTCAGCTTTCAAGTTCTCCCATAGTAATGCTGTGCCACAATGCCCAAAGCCTAGACATACTGGAAATAGCAAGAAGACAAGACCACAGGTAAATCTCTAGTGAACCAACTCACTAAGGTATAAATTCAAAAAGTCACTCGCTAAAGAGCAATCAGCAGAGACAAAGGAACAGCCATACAAAAGCCTAAGGAAAGAGATGAGAACTCAGGGAGTGATCAGTAACTTGAGAATGGTATATAACATAGCTCTAGCATCCATGAAGAAGAAGCCTGGACTAGCAAATACATACACAAATATACATAGTTAAATAATGAGAAGTAATCTGAGCTTACAAAGCTTTTAGTTTTGTCTTGTTTCCTGCTTGTTTATATTCTCCTGAACCTATAATGGGCATAATTATAAGCAAGAGTACTTCAAATAATGCTTATTATGTTTTACTCTGAGATACTTATAAGATTCAAAGCCTAAATTATCTTTGTGGGAATGAGCTTTGGGCTTTTGGTTTCTATAAAATGAAAACAGAGTTCAAAGTGATACTAAATATTTTCTTCTGTAACACTTTTCCTTCTTTATTAATACTAAACAATTCTTTTTATCTTGTGCCTGGAAAAGTCATTAACAAATAATCCACTGTCAAAGAGATGATAATCTGAAGTCTAGCTTAACTCTCGCCATTCATTAGAAACGAGATGGGAAATGGGAACTTCAATTTCTCTCTCACTCACTATATCAAGTCTGAAATCTTATCTCCACACCAAAAGTTAGCTTTAATACTCAAAAAATGAAAAATGCCTTTCTCGTCATTAGGAAAATTTTCTATCATGTAAGTTCTCAACCTTGGAAAGAGAACAGGACATGGACTATTCACCAGTATTTCACAACAGTGAAATAGGTACGCGCATAAGAAACAATAAGGACTTTTTGAACAGGAAATAGAATTTTGGAAATAACATTCTTATTTCATTTGTAATTGTCATTTTAAGTGACTGTAAATCCCTACATCACATGATAACAGATATGTGCCGTGAGGTACATCTTTAGCTCAGGTAATCAAATATCAGTTGACATTATAAAAGTCAATATGGGAACTTGCTAAAGATGTTTTTCTGAGTTTCTATACCAATATCATTTGGAGAGCCAGGCAAATGGGAGATTTTTAATTAAGTCCACCTTGCCATGTTCTTGTGCACATATTCCCATGCGTGTTTTACAAAATGACAGTGAGTTATCAAAAGAGAAGCCTTGAAAATCTAGTAAACTTCCTATTTTCTGCACACTGGGAAAGAATGCCCACAGAGTCTGTGCTTTGTGAGACAGTGTTCCTATAGCCTTGCTTTGAAAATCCATTACCTGGAGGTTGATAACCACAGCTACACTGGATCTCCTTCAGAACGCCGTTACTCCTTTATGACCCTGTATGGAGTTTAAATTGGGTTGAGCAAGGTGACCAAATCCTTCTGTTATCGAAATGAAGCATATTGTCAAAAGGGAAAGGCACCAGCTGATCTATAGTAGTTGTTTTATTGCTGATTTTATCTTCCTGATGGTAGGGTATAATTTCTTTCCTCTCACTGGGATGGGAGAGCAGCTGTTTGAAGAATTCTAAGAAAAGGCATCAGTAGAAAATTACACTAATACATATATAAAAATAGAAACTAGGTGAAAGGTTTTTTTTTTTTTTAGTATATTAAGAGTTCTTCAATAAAAATATTAAGGGATATATTAAGGGATTTTAAGGCACTTTACTTTAGCATCTGACATCTATTCAAATAACATGTACATGGTATTGTGTGTTGGTATGATTAAACAACTCTGGCATAGTGCCTACATGCTTCAACTAATGTTTTTGAGCATAAGTAGGGACAATCTAAGAAAGGCTTATGTTTGAATCATGACTCCAACTGCCTCATTTTTCCCACTGATGTGAGGGTGGGGTGGCTGGTATTAAATTACACCGGTGTTTGTATTAAACACGCAGCTTGGATGTCCCAGAGAATATTGCTAGAAGCCTTGTCTTTGCTGAAGATATTTCTCATTACACACACACACACACACACACACACAGAGAGAGAGAGAGAGAGAGAGAGAGAGAGAGAGAGAGAGAGAGAGAGAGATATTTAGATAATTTTCTCCTTGATATTGTAATACTAAATACAGCAAGTCTTTTGTATCTTATGGGTTGTGGACAAGTGGATTCAACTTAAATTCAATCAAAAATACTATAAAACTTTCATCTGAAAATTTATGAACCTTCTAGTATTTCCTAAGTAATGCATTATAACATCTATTTACATAACAACCGTGTATATTATAAGTGATCTAGAAGTGATTTAAATATACTGGAAGGTATGTATAAGATATAATCACATATTAAGATAACCTATAGAAAATACTTTTTCCTGTTCAGGTTTTGGTGTCTTTGCAGATCCTGTAGAAACCAAGGGACAGAAAAACTAGAAATAAATAAATTTTATATGGCATTGAAGAGAATCAACAAAGGGGAATGTCTTAGAGTTGTCACATGTTTTAGATGTGTTACAGAGTTGACGCCTAATAGCAAATTTCTACTGTAACAATAAAGTGAATCCTTACTTGAGTTTATTTTAAACCCAAGCACTATGCAAAGGCTCTCAGACCTCAGAAACAGCCAAAGAACTGCTTTGGAAAGGCCAGGTTCTCAGACTGAGTAGTGAAGCCATGCATGCATGATCCGCCAGTTTACCTTGCCACCTTCTGCTTTGCAGCTTAGCCGCGGGCATCTCTCCCAACTTCATACTCACTCTGTGTTTAAATATTTAGGACACTCATTTTCTAGCAGATAGATAACTTCAACTTTGAATTCTCCTAGAAGACTCTTCTGGGTGGCACATAGCCCAAGCTTTTCTATTATCAAAACTTAACCACCATATCAGTTTTCTTAAATTAACTCTATAAGAAAGAAGTCTAAGGAGGAAATTGTTGTGTTGGGTGTTCAATGGTGTGTGCGCTTTGATGAACACTGGAGGAAATGAAGGAAGCCACATTAAATAGGGGGTGTGGAACTACAGTGCAGTCTCAGCAAAGACTCCAACTGCATGACATCTGAGGAGGAACCATATCCCTTCCAAAATGCTTTGTGTGGAAGGAGACAAATTTTATGACCTGATATTGGCCTCCATATTGCTGAAGGAATGGGTTGAGCCTACAAAGAGAATCTGAGTACCATGGCAAAACATTCACTATACACGTGAACTATAAACCTTTCCCCCTGTTCATTAATGTAATGGACAGTTATTTTTGCTCAACCTAATGTATATATAATATTTGTTGGGCCTTGTCAATATAAAAGTGAACATAAAATGTTTCTGCAATATAAGAAAAACAAGCAAATAAACAGCAATAACAACAAAGAAGCAGCATGTACCTTGACAATAGAAGCTTTATGTGCTTTGGAACTAGAAAGGATGGAGCATTTCACTTCACTTAGTAGGAAAGGACCTTTCCACTCTTTCATTTATCTAGAGCCTCTGTTTATCTCTGACCTACTTCTCCCTTAGTGCTCCGCCATTTTCCAACCACCTGCAATCATGGTAACTTGCATCCTGATGTTCTCACTACCCCAGTACTCCCCAATACTGCATATTATTTACAGTTTCACAGGCATGATGTCATTCTCACTAAATAGTAACTAGAGAAACATAGCACTCAGGAATCACGGAATGGAGTTAAAAGAGCACTTACAGGAATCTAGACCTAGAATCCCAAATTGGGCATGGAAGGTTGGTTCAGTGTGGGATATAAGGAAGTGAATACTGCTTGTTCTGTGGTCTGCCATCTAGAAAGGCAAAAATTAAGTCAAAGACCAAGTTCATGGACTGCCTTACATTGTCTCCTGCAAAAATGAATCCTTTATGAGAATCAGACTTAGAAAATTTAAGGAAACTGATGCACATATTAGAAAGTAGATTAATTTTCCAAAAATAACAAACTTTATCAAAGTATAAGTTTTTTTAATTTTTATTTTTGATACTTTATTTACATTTCAAAGGTTTCCCCCTTTCCAGTTTTAATTCCTATATGTTGTTCAGTTCCTATATGTGTCCTCTTAACCTAGGCATCTCGGTGACTGGCAGAGCTCCAAAGCAGACTAACGTTCTGTCCACAAGCTAGGAGGCAAGAGCATATTCATCTTCACTAATACAGTGTGCGTACCTGGTTATGCATGAGTGTGACCTAGGGGATACACACACACACACACACACACACACACACACACACACACACACACACACAAAAAAAAAAAAAAAAAAAAAAAGATGGCGAGAAGAATCCATAATATGTTATGTTTATCCAACTGAGCTCTTGTCCTCTCCCTGATCTCTGTACTCTGCCTCCAGGAGAGACTATGCGTTATAATGAGTTGAAATTCACTTTATCAAATGAAACACTGGCTCAAATTCATTCTTATCACTTGTGCATTTGGTGTGGGGGTTTTTTGTTGTTATCTTTATGCACTGCTACGTTTAAACCAGTTAAACAAGCTGATCCCTAAGCCTGATTGAGAATTGCAATGACTCAGAGACAGTTTAAGAGCTCTCTTCATCCCTCTCCTTGAAGATATTCAATGAATGGATGTGAAATGGGCTCAGAGGACTATGCATGAAGATGAACATCCAAGTATTGACATTATTGTTTAATGCATGTAAACAAACATGTATTTATGTAAATTTCCTTGACTAAGGTTAAGTGTTTCTCACAGTTGCACACTGAGCTCTGCTTTAAAATGCAGCACACATCTGACTTCTTTATCTATTTAATTCAGAATGATTAAGTTCTCTTAGGTGGTACATACTCAAATTTCCTTAGAGCTACAATTCCTTTTCTTTAACTTTGTTAAATACGATTTCCCATACCAAAAAAAAAAAAAAATTCGATTCTGTAGTAACAAGGTTGATTTTAAATGGATAAACCTCAAGAAATTGAGTTCCACTCCCTAAGCACTTCATAATTACCAAGTAACAGGCACTGATTGCTCCAAGACAAAAATCCTGATCTCATTAGTACCTGCTGCTTGGGTAGAGAGAAGACTATTAAATGGGAAGGGTATTATACTTTTGGAAATGCTAATTAATTATACATTATTTATTAGAAATACAATGCTCTCCTTGTACTGTAGCTAGGAATACAGAGCATGCCCGGGAGAACTTAAATAGCTGAGACAGGCTGAATTGTAATGAGCTACAGTCGTTTGTTCTAAAGCCAGGTTCTTTTGCTGGTTTGGAAACAGCTTTAGATCACTCTCCTCTACGTCTTTCCCCTGTATTAGAATGAGCTATCAAGGTCTAAAAGTTGGAATAAGAGATCACTTTGTCATCTGGCAGGTTTCAGAGAAGCTACACTGGTCCTACTGTTTAAATTTCTCTTTGACAAAGGGAAATGATAGATTAATAGTGATATATTACAAATAAATAATTTGCCAGCCCAAATTAAGTCTATGACTTTAAAGAGTGACTTATAATGTACTGCATTCTGACAGATTCAATCCCTTCGCATGATATTGTACTATACTAAAATCATTACCCACTTTTTTCTTTTATTTATTGACATTAGCAAAAAACGCTACTAACCAATAGTATCTCTCTTCATATGAGGCACTCTGGGGACATACAGTTCTCAGGAGCCTGCCTACTCATCTGCAGTGCTTTCACCTAGAATGCTAAGGAAGAAAACAGCAAATATTAAACAAGAGCAACCTTGTAGACCCCAGTTGTCTCTCACATTCAGTTTGATTGTATGATTTCTAATGTAGTTATCAAGTCTTTTAAATTTCAGATTGCTATGTAGTTATGTTTGCTAAAATCAACTGGTTAACAGCTTGGCAAACAGACTACATTTAGGAAGCCATTTAGTAAGGAAGCCCAATCCACTGAATGGGGAATGCAATAGAGAACGGAACATCTAGAGGCAGCATCCCCACCATGTGAATAAGCCATACCAAAAATGGATATCCAGCCAAAAGACACCACCTGCTCTGCTACCGGAACTCAGAGACTAAATAGCACACTTCAGTCTGCCAAATCAAAACTTTATAAGCACAATAAGTTCCTGTGATTGCTTTATAGCTACTAATTTTGATATCATCCATTAGATAGATACTATGAATAGACAAGAAATCCCTCATAAGATTGATGATAAAAGAAGAGACATGGTACAGCATGGTATAAATAGCATATACCATTCAAAACTAGGTCTCAGAATCAGGAGCTTAGTCAGCCATAAAGCAGAGTAGCTCAGAACATCAGTATCTACTGCCTGAGTCGTAAGTGCTTTGAATACTCAAAAGTCAAAACCTCACCCCATATTAGACTGAAAATCTAGACACTCAGTTTCAACAAGATGCCAAATAAATCATGTCTATCCTGATTCCTGACTTCTTCGATTTCAGCCACTCCAAAAAGATCACTGGAAGTATTTGGACCAAGAGATGACATCATTTGTCACCAACAGTAAGGGTAAAGAAAAATCAGTGAAGAAAACTACAGTGTTATATAAGTAAAGTAGATGAAGAGATTCTACAAGACAAAATCAAACCTAGCAAAAGAGAAGCTCCACACAGACTATAAAATGTAAGGGATAGTTCAAGAGGGTGCTGCCTGTCTGTTATCTCAGTACTTATGAGGTGGAACAGAAGAATCAGTAGTTCAATGCCATTCTTAGCTACATAGCAATTTTATGCCAGACTGGGTAATTCAAGACTCTGTCTCAAAAGGTTTTCTTTAATTTATTTATTCATCACTTTACATCCCAATATCAGCCTCCTCTTCTCCCAGTACCTTCTTTTACAGCTCCTCATCCCATTTCTCCCTCCCCTTCTCAAAGGAGAAAGGAGAGTACCCCTCTGGGTATCCCTCCCACTATCTCCTTAATAACCATCCCCCCAGGCACATCAAGTCAATGCAAGACTAGGCGCATCCTCTCCCACTGAGGCCAAGCAAGGTGGCCTAGTTAGGGATTTCTGCAGTAGTCTCCATTTTTGATAACAATTAAGAACTACATGTATCTATGGGTAGAAAAGTATTTACAATAGAGTTAAAGTTATATTGATTTGGAAATGGCTCTAGAATCTATGATCTGTCCAGCTGGAGGCAGTTGTCTAGATTTATAGTCCTGGGAGTAAGTTACCTCCTATAGACTAGGGCTTACATTCACTAGTTTATCCTCACGATAAAATTGCCACTACTAGACCATGGAGGATAGTGTTCTAAGCTAGTTAGAATTATTGTAATTGATTGATTGTGATTGATTGATTGGTTGGTTGGCTGGTTGATTGACAGGTTATAGTGGACTAGCACAATATTATACAGGAAAGACTCCATAAATTCCAATGAGTAACACTTTCAACAAAGTAACAGAATACAAAATCAACTTTAAAAGTCAGTAGTCTCTCAATATATCAATAATAAGCATGCTGAGAAGATAGAAATATTTCTATCCACAATAGTCTAAAAAATAATTTAGGAATAAATCTAACAAAGGAAGTTAAAAATAACTGTATAATAAAACTGTAGAAAGAGTTTGAGGAAAACACTTGAAGATAGAAAGACTTCCCATGACTGCAGATTGATATTAACTAATATTGCTAAAATGACAATTCTACCAAAAACTATTTATAGATTCAATTCAATCCCAATCCAAAACCTTATGACATTCTTCACAGAAGTAAAAAAGAAAAAAAAAATCCTAAATATTGTATCGAAGCAGAGAAGAACTCAGATGGCCTAAGTAATCTGAGGAAAAAGAACACTGCTAGAGGGACTTCCATAAGATATTTCAAGCTAAATTACTTAGCTATACTAACATAAACAGCATGATACTATCACTAGAACAGACATGCAGATGAGAGGATCAAAATAGAAGATCCAAACATGATTGCATATACCTAAGGCCTGATATTTAACAAAGATACTAGGAAATACACACTGGATGAAATACAGCATCTTAAACAAATGGTCCACATAAAGAGGAATGAAATTAAATCATATCTAGCATCCTCCACAAAAATCAGCTCCAAATGGAACAAAGATCTCAATGTGAAACCCAAAATGCTGAAGGTACAACAAGAAAGCAGAGATAGTACTAAATGATATGCAGTCGTTTTCAACCTGTGGGTGGTGACCACCTTGAGGGTCAAATGATCCTTTCACAGGAGTTGCCTAAGATTATAGAAAAATGATATTTATAATATGATTTACAACAGTAGAAAAATTATAAACTATGAAATAGCAACAAAAGTAATTTCGTGGTTGAAGATCACCACAACATGAGGAACTGTGTTAAAGGGTTGCAGCATTAGGAAAGTTGAGAACCACTTAAGCACAGGCATAGGAAAATACTCTCTGAATAGGAATCCATTTGCTCATGAATTAAGGCCAACAATTAATGCTACTTAATGATATTTCTAAGCCTCTGAGTACTAATTTAATAAAGAGAAAGCCCATAAAGCTAGAGAGAAGCTTTACTATATATTCATCTATCTATTCAATAAAGGACTAATATCCATATAATACAAAGAACTCAAAAAACAGAGTCAAGAAAATAAATATTCCTATTAAAAATGGACTATGTATCTGAAAAGAGAGTTTTCAAAAGAAGACTTAAAAAATGACTAAGAAATATCTTTTAAACTGTTTAGAATTCTCACAATTATAGAAATGAAAAATAGAGCTACTTTGAGATTTCAACTTCCCAAGCAAGAATGGCTAAGATCTAGAAAACAATTAACAATAAATATTAACAGGGTGGTAAGAAAGGGGGAACTCTCTTCTACTGTTGGGGGATTATAAACTGTCATAACTGCAAAGGCAATCAGTATGAAGAATTCTCAAAAAAGAGAGGCTAATTTTGTATCTTTTATTTCTTTTTTTTTTTTTTTT
>CM052702.1:10305923-10368810 GCA_028551405.1 Uromys caudimaculatus
CTATCATCATCATGAGAAATGATTTTAGATCTGAGTCTTGCTTTTCTGGTGTGTTGGGGTATCCAGGGCTTGCTGTGGTGGGAGAGCTGGGTTCTGATGGTGCAGAGTACTCCTGGTTTCTGTTCTTTATGTTCTTGCCCTTGCCTTTATTTCTATGTTTAATGACTAGATAGCTACAAATGATAGATTAGGTGCATAATAGGTAATAGATAATCAATAAGTAGGTAATAGGTTAAAATATCATTGCAAGCTGGGCAGTGATGGTACATGACTTTAATCCCAGCACTGGTGAGGCAGAGTCAGGCAGATGTCTGAGTTCAGGACCAGTCTGGTCTACAGAGTGAGTTCCAGGATAGTCAAAGTAACACAAAGAAACCCAGTCTTGAAAACCAACCAACAAACAAAAAATTCCCAAACTACAACCATGTCTCTTTATGTGAGAAATATTAAAATATTTGTGCATAAAGTAGGCTCCTGCATGGTATACTTCTTGCCTTCTATCCCAAAATGAAAGTGTAAAAAAATGCCGTGTATGCTTCAAATTGCCTTTGAAATTAAGGAGGACAAAAGGAAACTCATGAAATAGTTCTCATGTTCCAATTACTAGAAGCAAAAACATTCTTCAAGAAAACAGATTTCTGGAGTAATTATATATTTGAAACTTAAGGTGATGAAAATCATCATGAAAATTCAGAAAGATAAAGAATCTAAGATTCATTACAGAGCATAGAAATCTTCAAGATATGCCTTCAGAAATAAGTAGTGCCTTTGTCCTTTATTTCACTTAGTGTAGTTTTAGTAAGTCATATGATACACTTTCAATAGTTAACTGATCTTTTTGTGCCTATTTATCAAGTAAATTTAAGAGTCATACTTAGTTATTTTCCCACTAAGAAATTAATGAACCCAGACTGTTCCCCTGTGTTTGATGAGCTGCAGTGGGCTAGGAGTCAATATGAGTTATAAGAGTTATTTAAAAGTGGCTGTAAACAGTACTAGTGACAGAATTGAATACCAAATATAAATGTGAACGAGCAATATAGATCTTTAAATACTACAAGGACTTACTTAACCTCATTAAGTTTCCTGAAATCCTTCTGTCCTATTATCCATTTCATTGCTGTGATAGGCTACTAGACATACATCACTGAAGGGGTTCACCTGTGACCCACAGTTTCAGATAGTGCTGCCTGTGGCTGCTTGACCCATGTATTTGGGTCAGGACATCATGACTTCAAACATGAGTGATGGAGGCTGTCTTATACTTCTTTGGCAAACAGGAATCAGAGAGAAGGATACAGGAAGGGGGGAATATGAAGATATATACATCCAAGAATATGCTCCCAGTGACCTCTTACCACTAGCTTCTGTTTTCCTGCCTTCCACACATCTCAATAGTGTGATTATATTAGGAACCATTTAAAGACTAATCTATTGATAAGGTTAGAGAGCTTAAGATCTGTCCCCGGAAATGCCTTGCCAGACTTTCTTAGAGGTAGGCTTTGCTAACGTCATAGGTATTTACTAATTTAAGAAACTTCACAATCAAAATCCATCTCCCTCTCCCTCTCTCTTTCTACATCTCTGATTTGACCTCAAGGTCTGTGAAAATGAAATTATTTACATATTAAATATAACCCTACTTTAAAGTAGCATCAAGATTTCTACAACTCAGAACTGGAAGTCAATACAGGAACTAAGTTAGCACTTAGAATGTTCATAGTGTTAAGATTAGCTTTCATATGAAAAGTAATACCTTAATACCTTAACCTTTTAATAAACTCTAACATAGTTTGCCTATAGAATGAAAATTTGATGGACATGTTTATTATTAAAATAAGTATTATTAATGATAAGTCCACTTTTGCTAAAAATTAAAAACAGAGGTTTTTTTGGTTGGAAATTCCTTCAAGATTCTACTATTTGTTTCCTGTGAAACCACTAGCAAAATCTTCCCAGTGTTTGGACCTTGTAAATGACACTGTAAATAATGAACTGGTATTTATTGTTAATGAATGCTCTCTTTTTTCACACAATTCACAACTTGAAGCTTATTTAAAGTGCTTACAGTCAATTGATTCTATGATTTGTCATGAGTTTACAAAAGTAGCACTCTCTACTTAAGATTAAAACATTACTTCATGATCCTTTTAAATCAGTAAAAAATTATTTAATAATGGTCACAACTGATAAATAGTAAGTGGATATTCAGTCATGCAGAGACAAAAGGAGATAGTCCTACAACTATTGTCAGTCAAATTATTAAATCATTTTTTGATGCTTTAGAATTCCAGTAAAAATTTAATTTTATCTTAAAGAGATTTTATTTTGTAAACGAATATAACATACATGGCCTTATGTCACAGTACAAGACAATTGTGCTATTCAGACAATGACATATTGGTTTGAATTACATAACTCTTTTTGCTTTCCATGTCTTCACACAAGTTTTTAAAACCCAGAATGCTTTGAGATTAACATAAAATAAAAGACTCTAAGTCAATTTATTTTTGTCTCTCATACTTAAACAATTTGAATTTACAAAGACTATTTGTTTTACCTAATTAAAATCCCACATTCTGCTTTACATACAGAAATGCTGTCATGGAAGCTATGGAATGCCTGGGGATTGTGGTCAAACTTACTGTAAATTTGTTTAATTGTTCAATCAGTGGTTTTCAGTCTCTATTATGTGCAAGGTATATCCTAGTACTGATGAGCAGATGAGGATAATATCTCTGACTTCCTACAATCTCTTCAGAAAAGCATATGGGAGAAATAGTTGCCTGGCAGTGGTGGCACACGCCTTTAATCCCAGCACTCGGGAGGCAGAGGCAGGTGGATTTCTGAGTTCGAGGCCAGCCTGGTCTATGGAGTGAGTTCCAGGACAGCCAGAGCTACACAGAGAAACCCTGTCTCAGAAAACCAAAAAAAAAAAAAAAAAAAAAAAAAAAAGGAAGAAATAGTTAAGCAAATATTTTTCACACCACACACACACACATACACACACACACACACACACACTGAGAAACATTATTCTCAATGAGAAATACAGCTGTGACCCTTAGCAACTTGCAGATTTGGTAGACCCTTAGTAATAGAGATGTAACAAAGTATAACTCTGTAGATAGGATAACTTGAGAGTTAATCATTAATTGTCATAGTTGATCTGCAAATGTTATAAGGCCTCCGAGTATCTGTGTAGACTCAATCTGGAGAAATTTCAACCTTATGACAGAGATGAAGGCATTGGTTGGCAAGGAGTGAATGACCATGTATGTTGATGTGGTTTGCATTTGTAAGGTGCAATTATTGGGTATCAAAGCTAGAAACAGCATTGCTTGTGTGTTTTAATGTGAATGTAGTAACCAGAGATCATAAACAAAGAATAACTCATTAGCATTTGAAAATCCAGTTTCCAGTTATCCAAGGAAACTGTGGACATGCTTAAAGTCCTTCAACAAGAACCTGAAAAGGATGTTATTATTCTAGGAATTACCAGGATTGCTTGGAATTTTAATACTAGGAAATGATTTTTATTAACTTTGATAACTTTGAACAAAGAGGGGAGAATTTTTAATAGACACTAGAATCTTCTCCAATAATGATTATTGGAATTTGACTTCACACCTGAGCAGCACACAGTGTAAATATATTTGATAAAATTTTATTCCCTGCTAACATAGCCACTGCCACATTCCTACCATATACAGACTGATTTTTTGTGGTGATGCTATTCTATATCATATCATTTCAATTTTGTTCTCTCTTCCTTCTAGTGGCTTAGCAAGGCTATCCTCATCTGTCAGCAATTTCAACTTCGTTATTCATGCATAATCTCAGTGCTCTTTTATTGGCCAAAAAAAATACATAATGTCAGATAGGCTATTTCATTTCAGTGCCCATATTTTTAAAAAAACATATATTTCTACAACAACACATATTCAAATATAGGAAGAATATTTGTACATTTCTTTGTCAAATGAATTTCAATATTTGAAAATGTCCTTTACAAAGTAAAGAAAAATAATATATTTACATCTTAAATAGTGGTGCCATTTAAATGGTGGTGCTTCTTAAAATTATAAGTAAATATATACATATATTAGAGACTTAATGTTCATGATCTTGTATTAGTCATATGTGTAAACTAAGAAGAGGACTACAAACTAACAAATCACAGATATTTTAAACATTTTATGTCTAGAGAATAATCTAGGTTGAAAATGCCGTGAATGTAGCTTTCGCAATCACATATTTACATCCAAATACATATTCCCATAGCCTTGTCCTTAATGAACATACAATTTTTTATATAAATGTCTTTTAAGCCTTTGTTATCATTGCTGAGGAGGGAAAAGTACATTTCTAGAACACATCCTTACTAAACCACACCATCTTATAGTGATTGGCTTGTCATAAAAGCAGAGATTCCAGAGAGGTATATTCCCATTGCTGATTACATATAGGGTATACAATGTGTATATCATTCACATAGATATATCCATCACGCTTCCTACAAACTTATGAAAATTTTAGTTGGTCAATGTGAGTTTGCCATTGAGGGGGAGTTGAATTATTTAATACCTTAAAAGTAATAGAGAATAATCAGTGAAATAAAAAAGAGAATTCACAAAAGAAGAAAAAAATCTTCACTCAATTTTGTGTGCACAATAATATTTCCATTCAAGAAGAGATGGCTGCCTTTGAAGATCAGGTGTGTCCTTGCTCTCCCAATGCTCACTGGCACTCTAGAATGCAAAACATCCTACAAATAAATGCTCTAATTTATTCTAAACAAGACAAACATTCCTGGGCTCTTTCCCTATTGCTATATCAGTAGTATTTTCATTCCCCATGGCTATATTAAAATTTGTGCCATAAAAAGAATGAAATAGTCATTTGCTAAAAAATGTGTGTAACTTTCGTCATCATATTATGCAAAACAAGCCAACCTCAGAATGGCAAATATCACATTTCTCTTCTATACTTTTTTGTAGAACATAAACCTATTTATGTGTTCATATGACACAAAAGTATAAGGATGCAAAGGGTATGAAGGAGAACATCAGGAGAGATGTCAGCGAGAGGGCTGGAGCGAGGTAGTAAACATGATGAGTATATATACTATTCTTGAAAGAAACTAGTTATGAAACCTAGCACCATGGACAATGTCTATACACCAATAAAAAATTGTTTACATTGATAACTCAGCCTATCAAAAGGAGAAGTGCAAAGTTATAAGGTCCATATTGAAGATATCACTTGGAGTATTTGAAACTGAGCTATTGCATCACACATTATGAACAGGAGCTCATCATCACAGCAGTCAGGAACAGTAACATGTATGCTTGCTGTGTGCTGTGTGTCTTTTTTTCTCAGAGATTTTGAGATTAATGTGGTCAGCTACATGCCTTACTTATATACTCATGTATATACAGTACACTTCCAGTGGCTATAAGACTGATTTCTCTATGTCCTACAACCAAAGTGTCTGTCTCATTAGGTGACTAAGCTTTGATCATTTGCTGCAATAACATTAAGCAGACTGCTTTTTCATGCGCTTTGGTTTTCTTGCCTAGAAGGTGAAAGTTCTGCAGCTGCTGTGTAAAATCCTGCTGAGCACACTCTGCACGGTAGCATGACTTGATCCTCTTCTTTGCTGGTGTTTATACCAATTTATAACTTCTCTTGGCTGCACAAGAGAAATGTCACCACTGCAGTGGGAAAGCTGGAAGAGTAGCTCATTAAGGATAGGGACCTAGAACATACAAGCACAGCCCCACAGATCTACCATTATAGAATGATTTGAGTGCCCTGTTCAGAAAATTTTCCCCTGTGCCTATGTGTCTTGACAACTTTATTGATGAAAGAGTATTTTCATGCCAAATTAGTACTATAGTAACGGGAACAGCGAGGGGCTGAGCCATAACCTGAAATGCCCCAGACACACAGATCTGTCTGTCAGAGAGAAGAGGGCCTCATTGGTCCAAAAGACTTTCTTGCATCCCAATTTGTTTGCATTTCTACCTCGAGCTATTAAACATGATCGTGTGATTTATGGACAGCATAGTCGAGGAAGTCTCCAGGTCATTAAACATTTTACTGAGTAGAAAATGAGAGCATCTGCAAAGAAAAGCAACTCCTCATTAACCATCTGTGCCCATGCCCACTGAAAAAATCATCCCTGCCTCTGAAGAGGATGAAGATTGTGTATTCCTGTCAGAAAAATTTCAAACCAACTGCTCTCATGGGTAGATTAATCTTAGGTTGGATCTTACACCAAAATGCAAAGTCAAGTTTAAAAAAAAAAATTAATCAAAAAATATAGGTAAGGCCTTCTTGCTGAATACAAACTTCTTGTCTTCACTCCATTGCAATCACATGATGTTTTATAATTCTCTTTTATTTAATTCATAGTTGGGTCATAGGAAAAAATACCTTATCTTTGCTACATTAGTAGTAAAAAACTACAACTGAGGATGAATTAGAATTGAATGTGATTTCCCTGAAGTCCAATAAAAAAGAATCTTAAAGCGAAAGACAAAAATAAGCAAGAATTTTCAGTCAAAATTTCTGGTTTCATTTTGGTGACTGTCCCACTGGCTACTCCACTGTCTGTCTTGTGGGTGGGGATCACTACCAGGATTATGACAGGGCAGAAGCCCTGGGCCTTGGCGATGGATGAATCTCAGCATTCCTCACTCTTCCTCAGGTGTAGCGCCATTCATCACAAGGGAAATACTCCTGAGAAGGTTCCCCCAGTGTCTCTGACTTCAAGTTCCACATCTTAAAAGAAGTTCAGACAACTTTTACCTACTGATTATATTGTATATATTCACAAGTCATCAGAAAACCATTTTCTAGACCCATATCCTATTTGGATATAAATAGAAATTAAAGATAATTTACCATGTGCTAGACCTCAGTTTTCTTGGTCTGATGTTGGCCATCTGTTTTACATATTTTCTTTATACAGAGCTGTGGACTCCCTCATTTACCAACAAATAAAACAATATTGTATCAGATTTTACCTCTTGCTTTATATGAATATAACTCCCTGTTCTCACACCTTCTTTTTGCTTCCTCAAGTGAGAATTTTGACAAAAAAACCAAAAACATAAAACAGATTCAGAGCTTCTTTAACACTCGTATTCCCACCATGTCTTGGGAACTGAAATAAGTCTATACAGTAGAAATAATGGCCAAGGTGGGAATAGATATAATGTCCAATAAGAAATAAAGAAGTAGGATCAGATTTGGGTGGAAAATATCTAAGTGGCTGGTGTAGCATTTCTATCATTACCTGTGGCTTATCACAGTTATGCCGGTTGATGCAAAATAAAATCAGAGAAAAATGAAGTATTAGATGTTCAAAGTATGACCATCAGATGTACAGACTTCTGACCAGGCAAATCTCTTGACAGACAGGATGAGAGCAGAAGGAAGCTGGCATTATAAGCAAGGATTGGACAATATGTTAAGAAAGAAATGGACAAGACAGGTTTAGTTTAGATCAATCCTCTGATGTCCCTGAATTCCCCATACATTGCCAGAGTAACTGGTTTTTTCTGAATATATCACTACCACTGATTTCTGTATTCTGTTTTATTATTTAATAAAATGTTCCTGATTTTTTTAAGTGCTAGCTACACATTGAGGCCTTCAATCACATAAGAAAATAGAGATAGATTCAGAGTGCCAAATTTCACAGATTTGACAGCTATCCCCAAGGCAGAAACCTCCTCCTCAGAACTTGAGATTTAAAAGTCCATCCATGATCATGCAGCTACCAGGGAGGAATGAAGAACAAAGATCAAAAGCACAGTCATGACATGTGAAGGGCAGGGGAAGAAACCAAGCACTTTCCACCCAGAAAAGATGAATGTGTAATAGAGAAGCATACAGAAGAAGAGATCTGAGGAATGAATGTTCTCAGAAATCAATGACTTGACAGCAAGGGCAAGATTTATCAAACAGAAGTACAACCAGGGCTTGGACGTTCCTGTTTTTATAAATGATAAGATGGTTTATGTTTAAAACCAGCATCATACTGTGTTTTTATACCTGTGTCTAGCTTTGCTATGCTTCAGCATGAGCTGTGATAAAAGACAAATGCATAAAGAATGTACACGTTCCTTGCTGCCTTTTGCACTGCTGGTAGGAGCTTCTGTTCTCTCTGTTTGGAGCTCTGGTTTACTTGCAGAGCCTTACATGTGTTAGGTTATAAACCAGCCTAGCTCAGTTCCCTGTTAAATAATGTGTTCTTTTCCCAGTTACTTTGTTCTGTAATTTTGCTTCAAATGAAAAGAGAGATAGTTCCACTTACCCCAAATCAATTAAGTATGCAAGAGCTTCAATTGTTTGTATAGTAGAGAACCTTCATCTGCTTGTCCCTGCTTCATACAAATCCTAGTGAGGAGTTTCTTCAGTCTACACCATTCACAGTATGAAGCAGATGATCTGCCATCTCCTGTAGGTAGACCCACAGCTATAGTTTCAGTGTATGTGTCGTACCTAGTATTGGGACATATTTGTTTGTGATGGTGTTGATGTTGATAGCATAGAGAGAACAAAGCCTGGTAAATAGAAAGGCACAGGAGAAGGGAATTTTAATAGCTCTACTCCCTTGGTGCTCTGTCTGAAAGAATCACTCTTGCCTTTGTGATTGGTTGTCATTTTGCTTTTTCACTTTGAAATGTAAAGTCAGTGTGTGTCTTTGTTAGAAGTAGAAGTGACTTCAGAAATGTCAGAATTATTACCATTAGCAGCCATTAAGCATAGATAAATGGGTAAGTCAGGTCAAAAAGTACTTTATCACTCTATTTCAACATTTGTTGTGTTTGGGGTGAGCCGAGAAAACTCACTTCAGATACGGAAGCTTAAAAATGAAAGTTTTATTTCCTGAGTGCTCAAGGAGGAGGTCAGTTCCAGATCTGAACTGTGTCCCAGAAGGGAGATTGTTCAATGTGTTTAAAGGATAGAAACACAAAGCAATTGGAGAAGGCGCTGCAATATTATTCAATGGTATTTTGATATTATGGGTTAAGCCAGGGAGTACCTGTTGGAGACTGGGCCACATACAGAACACTTGGCTTCAAGGTCCTTGATTTATTCTCCTAGACATTAGGTCCAGAGCCAGAGTGAAAAGAGAAAAAAGGATCTAGTCATCTGCATGTAGTTAATTGGGGCAAAACAGGCAATTGGTTATATTTTATAACTTATGATCCTTGCTTTAGATAACAGCAATTTCTATATTCTTTATTGGTTGGCCACCGGTTAAAAAACATTTGAAGAAGTGGGATAGGTGTTCATTCCTTGGACTGGGATCATGAACTTCTTTGACCTTACCAGCAAGATGGAAACATTGTCCTTGAGATGAATGGACTCAAACAACTGTCTCTTTACAAGTTGTCCCTGAGATGTCTGGACTGAACAACTGTTCACCACAGAAGCTATTCAGCTATAGGGCAGTCCCAGCTTCCTTAGGGCCTGAGACCTTTAGCTTAGTTTCTCTCTATGATAAAATGGAGTCTGAAAATGAAATAGTAGTACTTAGAATAAGTTTCTTTTGCTTGTTGTCAACAGTTGACTACCACGAAAGATAATGATGTGCTATTGGAGAATGTTAAGGGGAGGGGAGACTGAGAGATCACTCAGTCAGTAAAATGCCTACCACAGAAGCTATTCAAACATGAGGGCCTAAAGTCAGAAGAAAGCAGAAGTATAGTAGCAAGTGTTTATACATCTAACACTGGGGAGGCAGAGATAAGCAGATCCATGAGCTTGCTGGTCAGCCAGTCTAGCTGAATCAGGGAGCTCTCAGTTCAGTGAAAGACCTTGTCTCAAAAAATACTGTTGAGAGCAAGCAATCAAAGAAGATACTAGATCATTCTGTTTCAGTGTTTGACCTATGTTCTACACACACACCCACACATACACACACACACACACATACACACACACCCTAGTATACATATAGGTACATATAAACACATAAACACATAACACATAGGTACACACAAAAACATCATAAAGGCAAAATATGTGCTATGACAGGAGTGGTTTCTTTTCAGCAAGACATGAGGTATGCTAGGAGCAGATATACAAGTGAGAACAGCATCTGGGAAGACCTAATATAATTTCATTCCTGGCCTTCCTTGTGACCTTGGACTAAGTCTACAATATGAGTTTTACCTTCCTCTGCTGTAATAGGAACATATGCCATGCACTCCTTGGGTCTGTTGAGAAGATTAATGACACTGTGTACACAAAGTTTCAGGACTTGCCAGTGATAGCATGTCTTCTCTCCCTTGCTTCTATTTTAAACATACAAATCATTTATAATGATGGATCATTAAAACATCTAGTCCCAAAGCCATTATATGAGACTGTCCTTACCTAATGACGTGAAGAGAGATTAAATCATTGCAGAGAGCTTGTTCCGATTTTTTCCTTTTAATCTTGGTATTTCTCAGGCCCTGGTGATATTTGAATAGTCAGAGTAGTACTTGCTTACATTGTCTTGACTGTATATTTAAGGTCAGTAGTCTGGAACGCAGTACCAACAGAATTCCTCTCTTCCGATGTGGCATGGCCTGAACCCTAATGTTTGAATTAGGTTGCAATTAGTTAGAAACAGTTATATAAAGTATGCCTTTTGTCTTGCACATAACTTGCAGTCAAAAGTCAGCCACCTCTAATCCATACACCAGATAGATACATGAGTACAAACAGGTCCACTTACATTAGTTTTTCTCTGTAAGGAAAGTGGAGGTTGGTAGAGCTGGGTCAGCAGTCTATTCTCATTTCAGGGCAGAAAGAAAACATGGTTCTTAGTGCTAAAAGCTAAACCCAGTTAAGACAAATCACCTTGCCGCACATGGCATGATGAACTTGTCTATGGATTGATCACAACTTCCCACACAACTGTGTATATAATAATTCTCAGGGTTCTGGGCTCATCAGGTATATGTGGTACTTGATATGTTGGAGTTTGCCACAAGGACTACCATGGAACACGGAAGTGGGTTGGAAACTTCATTCTGTTGGACTCTTCCAGGCTCAATGAGACACTGACAATATGGTGCTGGGGAAGAAGCTCAGTGGTTAAGAGCACTGGCTGTTCTTCCAGAAGTCTCAGGCTCAATGCCCAGCACCCACGTGGTGGTTCCACACTGACTGTAAATCCAATTCCAGAAGATACGATGCCCTCTTCTAGCCTATAAGGGCACTGCATAAAAGTGGTACATTCAGGGAAGCACTCACACATATCAAAAACTCATCTTTTTTAAGAAAAGACACAGACTGTTATTTAACAGCTGACCTTATCCACACATGGAAAGTTTCAAGATCATACACATCAAGAATAAGTAACGTCTTGATCTGGATTACACCACCACGAACCCAATCCCACAAACCTCTAGTCAATGTCAAAGCAAGTTGTAGGCCCACTAATGATTGTGAATGTCACAGAAATATCCACTCCTGGGTACCATGTGGTACCACACAACTTTAGGATCCTCGAGGGTTTGGCTTTTGTCCTTGTCCTGGCTAGTTTTATATCAACTTGACACAAGCTAGAGTTACTAGAAAGAGAGAGCCTCAATTGAGAAAATGCTTCCATAAGATTGGACTATGGGAAAGTCTCTGGGGCATTTTCACAATTACTGAGGGCTCAGTCCATTGTAGGTGGGACCACCCCTGGGCTGGTGGTACTGGTTTCTATAAGAAAGTAGGATGAGAAACCATGAGGAGCAAGCCAGTAAGCAGTATCCCTCCATGGCCTCTGCATCAGCTCCTGCCTCTATGTCCTCTCCCTGTCTCACTTTCCTCCCTGACTTCCTTCAGTAATGGACTACGAAAATGTGGAAGTGTAAGTCAAATAAACTGTTTCCTATCCAACTTAGTTTTGGTCATGGTGTTTCATTACAGCAATAGAAACCCTAACTAAGACAGTCCTGCATCACTGGAAATCACCAGCAGGCAAGATTTCAGCATCATCTGACCACTAGTCTCAATAAGGCACACACTCGGCAGTACAAAAGCAAGCAAAGCAAAATGTGTGGTTTCAAACAGAAAGCCCAGAATTAAAATCTATTAGAGCTTTTTAACAACACTGTTCCAGTCTCTACCCCTCGACCTGAGCAATCATTGGCTAGATATATGTATTCATGATCAGAAAGTGTTCGCCTCCCATTGAGAATTTAATGAAAAGAATCTACAGAAGGGCCCTTGCTGTCCTCCAAGAAGAGAAGTAATGATACTTGCATGTGCAACTAGCACCAGATGTTACTTAAAGTCATTATCCAAAATTAATGCCCCCCATTGGCCCCAGGCTTGTAGCATTAGCACAGGGAGCCACAATTTACACCAAACAGAGAGACCTGAGGATACAAATTGGTCAGAATCATAAAAAAAGAAAGCCTCTATTTTGGAGGTTTTGTAGCCAATTTCAGTATTACAGGCCTCTCCCACTTATCTGACTATAATTGCATTCGACTATTACATAATTTTGTGGTTGGGTAGCAATTAAATTCTGTATTTTCTCGGAAAAAAAAAAAAAAACCCATAATAGCACCAGCCATAATACCAGCTTGTCACCTATTTCAAAAAATATGCATTTCATTTTGCCTTAGTAAGCTCTTTGGAATTTGAGGTCTGGGTCATTTCAACAATTCAATCATGTATTAAAAGCACACATATTACTAGATCTGGTCTATGCCTCCCTAATCCAACAATTCTGATATACATATTAAGTAATGATGCATTTATACACTTGTTTATTCATACATTATATTATACTATGTCATACTATATAATTTTTAATTTTTGTGAGACATAGTCTTAGTAGTCCAGGCTGGTCAGGATCGCACAGTATAGTTAGGAATACCTTGAACTCCGATCCCTCTGCCCCTACCTCCCAAGTTGTAGGATTGTAAGTATGAGCTACATCTGGTTATGCAGTGCTGGAAATGCATATTAAGCCTATGGTCTCATGTCTACCAGGCAAGTGTTCTACAAGCTGAACTGCATTTTCAGCACTTTTGAAGTTTCTTTTTCTTTTAAATTGCTTTTTAAATTCTTATTACATCACTTTCCTGCTTCTCTTTCCTCAGCCATTCCCATGACCTTCATTTTCACACTGATAGCTTATTAGTCTTGATTATTATTGAGACGTGCATATGTGTGTGTGTGTGTGGTGTGTGTGTGTGTGTGTGTACGGTTATATGCATACAACCCACTTAGCCCAGTTTTGATGTTTGTGATTATGTGGTTTTAGAACTGATCACTTTCTGTTGAATAACCAGGAAGTGGGCTCATCCCTGAGAGAGGCTAATTCTGCTTCTCCCTTCAGTCACTAGATGCCTATAGTTCTTTGTCTATAGTTGAAAATTTTCCCCTTCTGTGTTCAGAATGCCAATAGATATTGACATTGTTCCAGTCTTACAGATGCAGCCACTTCTAGGAGAGATGTTTCCTGGTGTTCTGGATCTTAATCATTCTGCCCCCTCTCCTATAGTGTTCCCTGGGCCATAGATGCAGGAGATATGATGTGGATGTATCCAGTGGGACTGGACTGCCCACAGTTTTATAATCTCTACATTTTATCTATTGTGTTTTTAGCGATTGTTTTCATTTGCTGTAAAGGGAAGTTTCTCTAATCAGGTGTGACAGCTATGCCCAGCTATGTGTGTAAGGATTAGATTTAGAATGCAGTCAGGCATTATGCTGGTCTAGGAAAGTGGCAGTAGTGAATTCTTTTCTAAGGTTCATAACCCTGGCAATTTGGGTAGGTTTTTAGAACCAGGTATAATTTCATTCTTATTGAGTGGGCCCTAATTCTAATTAGACAGCCATTAGTTGCCACCAACATGTAAATGTCACTTATTATCCCTTCATGGATATTTTCCTACAGTGGTCATTGCTGTGGGTCATAGATACTGCAGCTGGGTAGGACTATTAATTCCTTGCTTCCCTTTGAAGCTTGTACATTATTTTCTGGCACAATAGAAGGTAGACTACAGAAAAGAAGCTTGCTAGTAAGATACAGCTTGAATCATATGCTTGGTGTCCAAAGTGTGAAGTATCTTCAACAATAAGTGCTGTACTTAAACCTCTGTTGTGCAACCTACAGATAATCTATATTGTTTAGGGAGTCACTTGGACCACCCTGAACAAACATTCAGAAAGAAGTTTCTCTCACCAGGGATACTGAGGTTCTTGTTAGTATGTGGTTCTTATGTGGAGCATTATCAGCCCAAGTAACATAATGTCCATATGTACACATACACACACACACACACACACACACACACATACACACAGACAGCAGACAGACAGACACACACACACACACACACACATACATATATGTATATATAAAAAATTTTGGTAAATATAAATAATAAGATTTCTTATGGCTTTATCAAACAACATTGGTACTATTTGACCCCATCCCTCTTTCTCATGTGTTGACCTCCTTCCCTCCTCCTTACACCATACAAATCATTATTCCACTTCCCACTGCATATCACCTGTATTCTGCGATCCTCCCCTTAAGCACCATCCCACTCACACACACACACACTTTGTGGTCACTTTATACATTAATCGGTTTTGGGGTTACTCAGTACTGTATATTCACATTTGAGGATTTGGAGCTAGGAAGCACAGAAAAGAGAGAACATAGAGCATTTGTCTTTCTGACTCTAGGATACCTCACTCAATATCATTTTTTCTAGGTTCATCCATTTGCCTTCTAATTTTTTTATTTCATTTTTCTTAACAGCTGAATATGATCTCATTTTGTATGCTATGTACCCTATTTTTATTACCCATTCTTTGGCTGAAGGACATGTAATGCCTTTTCATCTCCAAACTATAGTGAATAGAGCAGCAACAAACATGGCTGAGCAAGTGTGTACAGAGTAAAATGTCAAGTTCTTCAGACATATGACAAGGAATGACATAGCTGGTCACATGGTAGACTTACATCCAATCTTTGGAGGATTTCCAGAGTGACTGCACCAATTTGCTCCCTCATCAACAGTAAATAAGGAATCTGCTTCGCCCACAACCTCACCAGCATTTGATATTAGTGTTTTGTTTTTCTCAGCCATTCTGCCTAGGGTGAAATAAAACCATAACATTGTTTTAATTTGCATTCCCTTAATTGCTAAGGATGATAAACACTTTTCAAGATATTTCTCAGCCATTTTTATTTCTTCTATGAGAATTCTCTGTTTAGATTCCTAACCCAATTTTTAGGTAGATCATTTTGTTCTCTTAACTGTTTTCTTTGGGTTCTTTGTATATTCTGAGCCCCAGGGAAGGCAGTGATAGAGATATTTCTAGAATGGTCTCTGCAGAGTCTAGTATCTTAGGAAAACAAGCTATTTTCCATCCAACCATCAGCATCAACTCACAAAACACTTGTGGTCCTTTCTTGTCTCTCATTAGTCACAACACAGACCAGCTCATCCTCAACAACATGCAAGGGTCAGCCAAGAACAGATGTACTCAGTGGATCTCTTTATGCTTCTTGCTGCCAGATCTAATGCTTTTCCAAGCCACAGAGCCAGAAAGGCAATTCCAAACACTTTGCATTTTTATTTCTAAAGGCCCATATCTGCTCAATTGCCTGAAAATAAACACAGAAAGTCTGCCCATGTCTCATCCATGAACAGACAAAGAGCCATGGCAAAGCTCACCTTGCAGCAGGATCCATGTGCTCCTATAAAGCAAGTTACAACTATTATTGAGATTCCTCTCCAATACTCCATCATCAACCCATTGACTTTGAATTGCTTTGCAAGTGCACTCTTTTCTACCATGTTCTTTAGGAAATCACAAAAAGCATACTCACTGTGTGGCTACTGTGGAATGAGAAATTATGCCACTGAGAAAAATGGTGGATCAGAATTCTTTAACAAAATACCACAATGTAATTATAAAGACATCTCCTTCTATTTTGTAATTCACTGCAAACATATTAATGGATAAACTTAACTTTCCATGAACTCTGCTCTAATGGAAAATATATGTTTCTAAAAACTACACAGTGAGAATCATAAGGACTATAAGAGAAAAAGTGGATCAAGAAAATAGCACTCAAAAACATCATCAATGACATATGACAGATAAGAAATTATAAAACTTTCTTACTGCTCTGGAGGTAGTGGGACCTGGGAAAATGGAGCCAGTAAAGTCTCCTGCAATAACTCATTTTATTCAGAACATCAGACAATGTATACTCTGAGGGTTAAAAGGAGGCACATGAGTAAACTGTATAATAATAAGGACAAACCACACGTGGTGGACATAACACAAATGGCAAAAGCCTGTTTTTCCATAGAGGCATATAAACAAATAGCAATATCCAGTTGTAATGGATAATCTGAAATAAGCTCATTTCTATCTGTTACACCCTGGAGTGGCACAAAAACATATTACAAGAACAATTTCATGTTTTAGAACAAATTGAGGTCAAAGAACTCTTGTCATGTGCTTGCTCAAACAAACACACAGAATTCTCCTGACATGATTCCATTGTTCCTACAAAAATAACATTACAAATTTTCCATAGACAATAGCTGTCTTAGTCAGGGTTTCTATTCCTGCACAAACATCATAACCAAGATGCAAGTTGGGGAGGAAAGCATTTATTGAACTTACACTTCCATGCTGCTGTTCATCACGAAAGGAAGTCAGGACTGGAACTCAAGCAGGTCAAGGATCAGGAGCTGATGCAGAGCTGTGCCTATCCACTGGATATAGTCTCTACAGATTATATCTCCCCTTAGTTGGGTATTTAAGCTAATATCCTCCCTGTTGGATCCTGGGAACCTTTTGGGTCTCTGGTGTCTGGGACTCTCCAGTGACTCCCCCCACTTCCCCCTCCCCCACTGCTACATACCTACTTTCAAATTCCTTATTCTCTGTACTTCCTCCCCATCTCCTCCCATATCTGATCTGGCTCCCGTTTTTCCCTCCCCCCTCTGTCCCTCCCAGGTCCCTCTCTCCCTCTACTTCCCAGAGATTATTTTCTTCCCCCTTCTGAGTAGAACTGTAACATCCACACTTTGGTGTGATCTTCTTTCTTCTTGGGTTTCATATGGTCTGGGAGTTGTATCATGGGTATTCCCAGCCTCTTTTTGGCTAATATCCACTTCTCAGTGAGTGCATAGCATGTGTGTTCTTCTGTGACTGGGTTACCTCACTCAGGATGATATTTGCTAATTCCATTCATTTGCCTAAGAATTTCATGAAGTCATTGTTTTTAATAGCTGAGTAGTATTCCATTGTGTAACTGTACCATATTTTCTATATCCATTCCTCTGTTGAGGGGCATCTGAGTTCTTTCCAGCTTCTGGCTACTATAAATAAGACTGTTTTAAACATAGTGGAGCATGTGTCCTTGTTATATGTTGGAGAATCTTTTGACTATATGCCCAGGAGTAGTATAGTTGGATCCTCAAGTAGACCTATTTCCAATTTTCTGAGGACCTGCCAGACTGCTTTCCAGAGTGGTTGTGCCAGCTTGCAATCCCACCAGCAATGGAGGAGTGTTCCTCTTTCTCCACATCCTCACCAGCACAGTTGCCAGTTTTTGACACAGCCATATTCAGTCACTTAATCATATAACACATGCTTTAAGAAGTTATATGTTGCCAGGCAGTGGTGGCGCATGCCTTTAATCCCAGCACTTGGGAAGCAGAGACAGGTAGATTTCTGAGTTCGAGGCCAGCCTGGTCTACAGAGTGAGTTCCAGGACAGCCAGGGCTATACAGAGAAACCCTGTTTCGAAAAACCAACCAACCAACCAAACAAACAAACAAAAAAGAAGTTATATGTTAGACCAGAATCAGAACAACCTGATACAATTTTCAAATATTTGTCGTTTTCAGAGTATTTTGAGGAGTTACCATATTTTCTAATTGAGCTCAATTCAGTCGATGCCTTGCAAAAGAAAGAGAATATTCATTCTTTCCAGGCAGTACAATCCTAGTGCATGTTTATTATATTAGGATATTAACATATTCATTATGAAAAATCAGTCCTGTTGTGTCTCAGAGTTTGGCATTTACTTTATATGTTAGATAATATGTGTGATTTTAAGATTTAATCATAGATGTACTTCAATTGGCTGCCTTATTTTTATACTGTAAAATGACTTCAAATGAATGAACATATACAAAAGAAAAGTTCACTTGCAGGTGTGTGATTCTGAACCAGGTAGCATGGAGACTTTCCTTATCAATTCTTTAGTGTCACCTATGAAATGAAATGATATGTTTTATATTCAGTGGTACATTTGTAGCCACCATATTCTCTTTATCTTGAATATTTATTTAATTATATATGTAAGAATATTGTGTTTGCATATATGTATGAGCGCAACAAGTATGGAGTGCCACGGAAACCAGAAAATGGCACCTTGGAACTGGAGTTATAAGTAGTGTGAGTCACCATATGGGACCTGGGAATTGAACCCAATCCTCTGCAAGAGCAGCAAGTGCTCCTAATAACCACTGAGCCATTTCTCCAACACTTCACCCCATTTTTGTCAGTATGAAAATATACTTGTCCTAAGAACAGCTCCATATATGGTATATGAGAAGGAAGAAGAATACGGCTGATTCGTCAACAGGGTTGTGTGTGTATGTGTGTGTGTGTTATAGATACTTAAATAACAACAACTACCATTTATTTCTTAATATCTATTTATCTATGTTTCTATTTATGTTCCTTTGCATCTAGCATCTCATTTCATGCTCAAACATATGAGCTGGCAACTACCATTATTTTTATTGTGGAACAGGTAACAGACCAGCAAGGTTGAGCAAGCTGGACCCAGGACTCAGGACCCCGTGTCCACCCTACACAGTATACCTTCATTTGTCCTAGTCCCTACTCAGGGAGACCCATAATGCCTCACGTCATGGGTGCACATAATGCATTGTTCCCTGCACACTTGAACTCTCCTCCCCTCTTTCCACCACTAACTTAGGACAGAGTCAGAATTCAGGATATATTGTGTGAGAAAAAAAATATTTTCAAAAAAAGAAAAAAATGTTGACCTTTAAACCTCCTCTTTAGTTAAAGACAAATTTAAAACACTTAGCAACAATTTACATGTCAAATATTAGATATTATTTTAACCTGTTTTTAGTCATATTATACCTGTAAAATTGACCACAATAATGGGTGAAATAATCCCTTTATGGAGGCAGAATTTTGGGACATGTTTTTCTGAATAGCTAATCTTTCCAATGAATCAACTTTCTTTGATCTCTTTTATGTTTAACTACTAAAGTATTCTGATTTGCACCTGCTCTCTTCTACATGAAATCATAATTTCCTATTTATATGTAACATTTCTATAATCTTATCCATTGATTTTATGTTATATTCTCTCTCTCTCTCTCTCTCTCTCTCTTTCCTTACCTGTCTGTCTGTCTCTCCTTCTAAGCTTCTTTTCAAACTACTATTTTCTTTCTAGAATTATTCTGTGCACACTGCCACATTATAGAAAGTTATAATAATACATGAATTTTGCTTTATAGATGAGAAGGCAGATCATGCCATTGCCTTAAATACAGAGAGGCAACTGTCTCCTTTATAACTAGACCATGAATAGAAAACTAATGTTTGTCAATAAACATCAGGAGCATGGATGCATATGCATGTGTGCAAAGACAGTGGAGATTCTGGGCACCTCGGTCCTCTATACCACATGTCTCTAAGGTGAAGGAAGAGGTAAATATGAGTAGTTTTAGAACTCTTGTGTTTTTATTCAGAAGTCAGAATATCTCCATATATAAAAACACTATTTTGGTGATATTTGCATTCATTTTAGTTGAGAAATGTATGCACATGTTGAGGAATACCTACACAAAGGCATGTAACACTCAGCAGTATAGGAATAAGGTACTTTAAAACATATCAGCAAATCAGCAACTAAATCATTCAACTGACAGGAAGCCTTGTTCTCAGTCATCTGTCATTCTGAGAAGAATATACGAATCTTACTAGAATGCATTAAGAGGCTAGTGTGCCTGGAGTTTGAATGATTTCTTTAAAGAAAAAGGAAGTATCATTCTTAGAAAAGGAAGCAGACGCTATTGATTGTGGGGAGCTACACCTCAGCATCTCTACCACAAGTTTTAAAAGTTCTCTTTGATCTTTTCCCTTTTAGGCTGCTACTTTCATTTGGAAAGTCTGAGTTGGGGTAAGGGTTATCACAGAGGTGCTGATGGAGGACTCAATTTTCTTTAGGGGCAGAGCACTGGGAGTTGGACCATGGTCCAGTGAGTTTATGAACAACACAATTTGGACTTACTTTTTTTGTGGGGTTGGGGGCATCACAAGGTTGGGGGGAACAGATATGGAAGGACTGGGAGTTGAATGTGATTGTGGTGTATGAGGTGAATTTCCAAAGAATCAATAAAAAATTATTTTAAAAAAGAAGAGGAAACAGATGTTCTCTCTAAGATAAAAAGCCAAATGATGAACATTTGAGCTTTCCAGCAACTTTAAATAACCCTCTCTGGTGCAACATAAGAACTCTAAACTGCAATGAAAGCAAAAATAATTTATCACCCCAGCCACAGAGTAGTTTCTCTTTTCATGTTTTCCTCTTTCTCTCTCTCTCTCTCTCTCTCTCTCTCTCTCTCTCTCTCTCTCTCTCTCTCTCTCCCTCCCTCCCTCTCTCTCTTTCTCTCTCTCTCTCCCTATCTCCCTCTCTCCCTTCCCCCTCCTCTCCATCCCTCTGTCCCTTCCTGATCTCTCCTTCCACCTCTCCCTCATGCTATTCATTTCTGTTACAAGCTAGGACTTGAATACTGAAAGGAAATAAACCAGGGAAGCAGTGAGTAACTTAAGCAAAAACAATTCTCAGCTGAAGGAGCCAGACAGTTCAGATGATGTTGAGGTTTGCTTGGATTAACCACAGGTCTAATTTGGCTTCACACACACACACACACACACACACACACACACACACACACCCCAAGTGATGACAGTGCTGTCCTCCAACTGCGATTCATGCCTTGTGCTAAGTCTAACCTGTTTCTTGGGGCCTGCTGTGACAGCTCCTGCATTATCATACACGTGAGTGCCTATTAAACACCACTGCTCATTCACATATTCTAAACTGATTAGTGGGAGACATCACTTACCAGCCCTGGTAAGCTCCATTTCTCAGTACTTCAGAGTCAGCCAGGAGGCTAGTCACCAGATGCGATGACTGAACAATAGCATCATTGGTGCTGTCTCCATGCCCTACTTTAGACTTCTAGAGCTGGATGAAGATATTTTCTGAATTACTTTCCAGACCTTTGTCACTTGCTCTTTACGGTCAAGACAAAAACAGAAAACAAAAAAACTGAGGAGAAATCATCTCCTGTTTTCTTCTTACATCTATTACTATATTCTGATGACAGAGCCTACCTACAGTTACCAGCCAGTTACTAGAAGCTGGGACAATAGGAAAGTGCTTTTGGTCTCCCATGCTCTGAAATGACCTCATCTAAAAATGCTGCAAGAAATAGGTGTTAATTACAAAGAAAAGACAGTTGAAACTTTTTATAAAAGTGATATATGGTAGGTTTCAGAGGGGCAGGGCAGATTTACTGTCTTGGGTGTTGTGTTTTATAAAAAGATAAGGAGAGAAGGAATATTTTTGGTGGATGTGCAGTCAGGTGTAAGGGAAGGGGGTGCCTTGGCCTGCCCTTGCTGAGGCATCCCTTCCTCCTGAGGGTCCAGCTATAGTATAGAATAGAGTTTATTCAGAGCATGGAGAAGGGAGTTGAGAGGGCAATAGAGACAGAGAAAGGGAAGGAGGAAGAGAGAGAGAGAGAAAAAACAGGAGTAGAGGCCCGCCTTGTCATGTGGAGAGAGAGGGGGAGGAGAATGGGGAGAGGGGGAAGGGCAAGAGGACAGAGCAAGAGCAAGAAGCAAGAAAGAGAGGAGGCGACAAGCTGCCCCTTTTATAATGAGTCAGGCATACCTGGCTGTTGCCAGGCAACTGTGGGTCTTAGACAAATGCTAACATTGTGGCACTATTTTTTCACTAGAATGGTTTAAAAAGATAATTAATGATATCTAATCTAAGAAATAAACTAAATGGTAGGGAGCTGAAATCTAACACCGAAATTTAAAAGAAATAAAAAAGAAGAATAGAAAGACATTTCAGAGGAAGTAAACCAGCAGCACAACATTTGAATAGGACTCTGAAGAGAAGCTGATGTTCATTTGCAACAAGACAGAATGGAAACCACTAAATGAAGCCATTTGTTCTCGCCTTCCAAAAGTGGTTAGAAAGAAAGACTTGACTGGCCAAGCATGGTCGGACAGGCCTTAAGTCCTATCTGGGTCCGAGACCTATGTACACAGCATGAGTTTAAGAGCAACCTGAACAACTCAGTGAGAACCATTTCAAAATAAAAATAGTGAGTGTTTCCACGGTCAATGTTTTACTGCCTGCTTAAAAACAAGCAGACCATCCCCTAGAAATGGTCCAGTAAGTGTAGCATCAGGCCATTTAACTTGAAGCTAAATCAGGACCATGCGCAGTAATTACATGCTTAAATACAGACACAGGTATCCGTTTTCTTTAAAACAAGCAGGGATTTTGGAAGATTTACTATTGGGCATCCCTATATACTGCATAGACCCCTAAGTTGTGATGAGAACAGACAGATGTAGATGTCCTGGATCCGACTAAAGGTTCTTTTAGTATTTCACCTTCTACTACTGACAACTGACTAACCAAAACCAGCTTAATACTGGAAAGTGGAGGCACAGCTCAGCAATAACTCAAAGTACAGGTACTGAAACTAGACTACGCATTTCAAGTTGAGTTGTAGAGACATATTATACATAGTACCCACACGTAGCTCAGCCTGTATATCTAATCTCCATACTGTAATGCTCTTTCTTCTAGTAGACCTTATGTTTAAAGTTTAGCAGACAGCACAGATTTCCCAAGTACCCTTTACTCTCTTATATGGATACGCTACACCGTGTGTTAATAACCACACCATGGAGTGCATGAGAACTCTTTACTTTCTGTTCTATTTTGCTGGGGGCCCAATTGTGCTGTAGAAATAAGCTTATTCATCTACAGTTCTCACACTAGGAGAATCCTCGTTATATAACAGAAGATTGTATGTTGAGTATAGTAACGCAAACTTTAGACTTTGTATTACAATTCCCTCCTGTTGTTAAATATTGTATAGGTTTTCAATAAATATATGACTATACCCACTACCAAAGTGTCATGCAAAATTACTTCACTGTCCTAGCATTTCTCTACACCTCTCCCCAAACCCTGGCAGCAACTGTTGCCTTTGTTACGCTATACGGTCATCTTTTCCAGGTGGCCATTACCCTGGACTCATGCATGATTTCACCATTTAAGACCTGCTGCTTTCCCTTAGTAATGTGCATTTAGATATCCTTATCTTTGGTCCACGGTTTATGACTAGTTTCTTTTTAGGCTGGTATCTGAATAAACCAAGATTTATTTATCCACTAACTTGGTTGTTTCTATGTTTTAATAACTATAATTAAATTCACTACACACAATTATAGGTATCTGTTTAGACATTTTTTTTTCTTTTTAAAAAATAATTATATAATCCCCAAGGAATGTGACTGATGGGTCATATAAAAATGTGGTGTGTTTTGTAAGAAACTGCTTAACTATGTCCCTAAAGTGGCTGTGCCCTTTTGACTTCACATGAGCAAAGACTTGGAGTTTCTGTTGCCCTCAGAATAGTCAGCACATCTGCATCAGAAATTGCTCCTGGTTTTGTTTTTTTGTTTTTGTTTTGTTTTTGTTTTGAGGTGTTGGCCATTCTAGTACATGCTTAATGGAGTATCATTCTTATAATTTGCAATTCTCTTGACACGTTCAACACCTTTTATTTACTTTTATAACAAATCTTGTATCTTGTTTGTTAAGATATCTCTTCAGATCTTTAGTCCAGTTTTTTTTTTCACTATTCATTTTCTTAGGGCTAAATTTTAATAGTTCTTTTTAGACTAGGGATAGCAATAATTTATCAAATGTGGCCATTGTAAATATTTTTTCAGTATTTTTGTTGCCTTTTTTCTCTTTAGACATTGCCTTTGACAGAACAGAACTTTTTAGTTTTAATGAAGTCTACCTTATCAATTATTTCTTCATAGATTGTTATTTGATGTTATTTTTAAAGGCATTACCAGACATAGGATCACTTAGCTTTTCTTAAATATTATTGTAAGGAAATTCCATAGCTTTATGTTCTACATATAGGTGCATAATTCAGTTTGAGGTAATCATTTCAGGAATGTACACGATTTTTGCACATAGATTTGTAATTCTCCAAGAGCATTTGTTGAAAAAAAATTATTCTGCCCGACCACATAAATTTTGCTTCTAAGTTAAAAATAAAATCACTTTACCATACTTGTGTGGCAAGTTTTCTTGGCTTTCTATTCTGTTCTGTGACACTTCCTGTCTATTCTATGGCTAATGCTATACTCTATCACTATAGCTGTATGCTGTGTTATAAATTCAGATCTTGACAAATATTACTCATTTCTCCCTAAATATTCAACATATTTCACTAGTGAGCTCAGAGTGCCCAAACTTTGTTCTTCTTCACATACTATATGATATTCTAACATTCACAATTGTCCACAAAAACCATCAGATTTAGCTTATAGATGTATACAGTGTCAATTTCTTGGACTTTTATTGGAGTTTCATGAAACTACCAATTAATTAGGAAAGGTATCTCAATGTAATATTCTGGAGTGATAGATAATCACAAAAGATGTCTTCCTCTGGCTTCTGCAGTGTATACATGAGCACACACAGGATAGACATGCTTGAGCACACACAGCATAGCTACACATCTTTTTTAAAATTTTGGTGAGTTTCAAAAGAAACATGAAAGACCATCAAAATGACACCGTACATAATTAGAAAAAAATGTGATACGAATATCAAAGTTTTTGGGTATAGTAAGAAGCCTTCACCTCCCATGCACCCACTAGAAAGTACATTATATGGATGTTTTACATAAAAGGTTTTAATAACGCTTCCATGGAAAAGATGGGTTTTTAATGGCTCTTAAAAAATGATGAAAACTGATAGGGTAATATGTGACTTAGAAATACAGAATAGGGTGCTCCTCCACCCACTCAGTCACTCCTGCCTCACCGACCTACCATCCCCCTATGCTGGGTCATCAAGCCTCTACAGGACCAATGGCCTCTCCTCCCATTGATGTCAGATAAGGCCATCCTCTGCTACATATGTAGCTGTATCCATGGGTCCCTCCAAGTGTACTCTTTGGTTGGTGGCTTAGTCACTAGAAGTTCTGGGTGGTCCTGTTAGTTGATACTGTTCTTCCTATGGGGTTGCAATCCCCTTCAGCTCCTTCAGTCCTTGCCCTAGCTTTTCCATTGGGGTCCCTGGGCTCAGGCCAATGGTTGGCTGTAAGTATCTGCATCTGTCTTAGTCAGGAGGATAGGATGGGGTTTGTGGAGGGGAAATCAAGAATGGGGATATCATTTGAAATGTAAATAAATAAGATAATTAATAAAAGAAAGAAAGAAAGAAAGAAAGAAAGAAAGAAAGAAAGAAAGAAAGAAAGAAAGAAAGAAAGAAAAGGCATGACAGAGCACTTCAGAGATGATCAGATGGGCTCAGGAGGCCTTTATGGCAGGCTCCCAGTACAGAGCTGGAGTGTTAACCAGGACTGAAGATAGAGGTTATAGTATAAATGATCCAGCATAGAAGGGATGACTGGATTTCATCCAGTCTGCACTTGGAAACAAAGAAAATGCACCTTACTGATATTTCTAGTCTCATGATGTCAAATCATCATGGAATCACATAGAACAATTCCTAAGGCCTCCTAGAACAAAATTCTGCTTGATGCCAACACAGATAAAACATATGTTAATACATGTTATGTGTTCACCTTCACAATCAAAATATGACTCACAAAATACATCTTACTTTAAACATTTTCTTTAGTTGAATATGCCACGGGTTTGCTAACCTTTCTCACAATTGGAGTCTGCAATACCATATTTGGACCTGTTGATCTAAAGCCTTATGAAAAAAATTGATAAATTATTTAAAATGATAGTAGACTAACACTGAAAATTGTTATGCTCTGACTGCAGATATGTGTGTGTGTGTGTGTGTGTGTGTGTGTGTGTGTGTGTGTGCAAGCAAAAACATGTGTGCATGCACATTTCCTCATTAGCATATCTTTTGTTAGCAAGTTCGATTGACAGCTCTGCCTTTCAACTCCCATTGCTTGAACATTTGAACAGTGTGAGGTTCATCATTCTCTCATTCCAGCTTGTAAAAACTTGCTGTGGTGACAAGTTCTTCCTCTCCACCAATCTGTATTTTATGAAGTTGGTTCATAATTTGTGAAAATTCAGTTTCTCTCCCATTTAAAGTCATTCATTTCTCTTTGTCCCTTTACAAAATAGATAACGTTCATAGCTATGAGAGGTATTCAAACACCAAAAAACAATCAGCCCAGACTCCTTGTTAAATTTTCTTTTCCTCACCCAAGTGTGCTTGGGCAACTATGTTTTGGGCATCTATGTTTTGGGCATACTCAACCTCATTGTTACCAGTGGCCTCTCAGCAACCACAGAAACACAAGTTCAGACAACTTTACCTTCTTCGATTGTGAAACTTACCATCCACACCAATTCTCCATAACAAATTGTCCTTTCTCATATCCCAGATAGTAAGTCACTCCCTAAACTTTATCCACCTGTGATTGTTACATTGACATATTTCTTTAATATTTTATCATTTGAAAACTGCAAGGTGGCTGTAACTTTTTGTCTAATACAAACAAAGTATTTTAGAATATACAATCAGGGTTAAGGTGGGATTAGGGTGACAAGAGAATTTTATTGAGTCAGAGAATGGCAATGTGGGCACATGTGGAGCCAAGGAAGGTTTTTAATTATGTTTAAATAAAATTCCTATTTAGCCTCTTAACAAATTTTTTTCCTACCAATCCCATTTTGCTATTTCTAATATGTAGTTAAAATCCTTCCTAAGTCACTAGTAAAGTTTTAACCTTAACAGTACTATTTTATCTATCTATCTATCTATCTATCTATCTATCTATCTATCTATCTATCTATCTATCTATCTCTCCACCCTATTTATATTTCCTGTCCTCCTTTCCATTTTCACACAATATATACAGTTGATAAATGAGTGGAAAAAGGATGCTAAGAAGGTCCCTTATGACAGCTATCAACAATCCATCAAAATGGAAGGACGTTTGAATGGCTTCTTTGTGCACAGTTGAAACATCTCTGGTTTCAATAATAAAAAATAAGAGAAAACTATGACTGATGAATATTCATGAGCCAGATAACTTATTGGATTCCTGAGGCCACTTTTATTCATTTTAATAAGGATTAAATATATTTAAACAGTTCTATGTTATAGACCATGTAATTATTTTCTGAATAGAGGCTCCAAGGAAGTAAAACCCTCTGGAAGGTATAAGAAAACAATGAACAGAAATGAAAAGTGAAGGCAGCAGCACACTGCTGTAGATTAGCATGCTTTCACAGGCTGTCACAGGTTAGCATTTTTGAAAGGCATTCACAACATCTCCCTCAGGTCTGAGGGCATCCCCAGCTCTGATTAACTTCACTTCACATTAGCACCTTGGGAGGGAGAAAGAAGACAATTGTGCTAAGCTATCATCAAATAACCTGATGTGAGAAAACGTTTCTGGATCTAACGAAGTATGACTGGGGTTTATCCTGATGCTTTCTGGTCACAATGATTAGTCCTCTAGTGAAATGCTCAAATTGGATGCTGGAAACTACATCTGCTATGTACTTCCAAAGGCAATAAATAAATAAAACTCAGTCTGTCAGTATAATGTAGGTAATAATAAATCCAAAAATAAAGAAAGGAAAAAATCTCAAATGTGCAAATTAGTAACAAAATATACTGTCATGTCAAAATATCAGTTGTTTGATTTGATAAAAAAAAAAAATGACTTAGGTTATTGTTTGTTCACCCAGATTATGCACATGATCTCTTGTGCTTCTCAGAAAGAAAGGAAGAAAAGAAAGAAAGAAAGAAAGAAAGAAAGAAAGAAAGAAAGAAAGAAAGAAAGAAAGAAAGAAAGAAAGAAAGAGGGGGAAGGGAAGGAAGGAGGAAAAGAGGAAGGAAAAGGAATGATATCATTGATTTAAGAACTGTGCTATTGCGGGGCAGTGGTGGCACACGCCTTTAATCCCAGCACTTGGGAGGCAGAGGCAGGTGGATTTCTGAGTTCAAGGCCAGCCTGGTCTACAGAGTGAGTTCCAGGACTGCCAGGACTACACAGAGAAACCTTGTCTCAAAAAAACAAAAAAAGAAAAAAAGAACTGTGCTATCAATTTGGAAGGATCAGATATATAGGCAAGAGACAAGGAGGCTCAGAAATGTCAATGAGTCGTATTAGGTGATGATAACTAGCCCGTGGGTAAGTTTCCTTATCCATAAAATATAGGGACAGGGTAACTTATGCTAAAGCTTTGTTTTATATTTAAAGTGCCTATCAGTATAAAAAGTTGACTGAACAAAAGAAAACACATTGAGTCGTCTGTACACTGCTATAGACAACCAGTGTATGGTTCCTTGCTCAAAGAGAACATAGTTTAGACATGATGTAATCATTAGTTTATTTTTCTCCAGAGATGGGGATGCCTACTACAAAGTTTTGCAGATATGTTTTCACTCCACTACTAGATCATTTATCTTTCTTGAACATGTTGAGCTCCCTCTTCAAGGGTGGGCCATGATCACAGGAGAAGGAGAAACAGGTACATGTCTCAGAGTCCAGGGAACAGGACATGCATCAGAAAGCAGTTATCATTCAGTTTGAACTGTTGACATAGAGTATTCAGATCATATTCTCTTCTGGTTTTTAAGAGAAACAAGAAATTTTTATTTTTAGTAAAATTGCCCAAAAGAAATTCCCAAAGTACTGCCTCCCAAGTGCTGGGATTAAAGGCATGCGCCACCACTGCCTGGCTCATTTCTTTTTATCATGTCTTCCATGTCTGGGATTCTCTTTTCTATTTTTTGTATTCGGATTGTGACAATTTCTTCTTAGGTTTCTATTTGAGTTCCTAGTTTTTTTTATTTCCAAATTTGTCTCAGTTTGGATTTTCTTTATTGATTCTATTTCCATTTTTAGGTTTTGAATGCTTGTATCCATTCCCTTCCACTGTTTTGTGTGTGTGTGTGTGTGTGTGTGTGTGTGTGTGTGTGTGTGTGTGTGTGTGTTTTCATAGATTTCTTTAAGGGATTCATTCATTTTCTCATTAAAGACCTCTATCATATTTATAAAGCCTCTTTTAAGATCTTTGTCTTGTGTTTCAGCTATGTTGTAATTCTCATGGACTACTGTGTAGGGTTGTTGAGCTCTCTTGGAACACATGCTCTCCTGGCTGTTGTTGATTGGGAATTTATGCTGGGGTCTGGGTATCTGGGTTTGGGAAAGGTTCTTAGTGGGGGTGCAATGGCTGAGTGTCTTCTGGGATCCTGAGTGATGTGGTCACTGGGTTTCCTTGCAAAACGTGTTTCTAGGTATTAGCAGCTGATGCTTTTGGTTGGGAATGAGCTAGTTGAGAGTGGAATTACAGAGTGGGAAGATATCAGAGTGTTCTACCAGAATCTGCTTAATTCTCTGGGAATGTGGTCAGGGAGTGAAGAAATGACAGGGCAGGTATTCTGCTACAGAGCTGGGAATAAGACTGGAGGATTAGATATGGAAGAAGAAGAGTGAAGAAAGGAAGCTAGCAAGCCTGTGTTGCTGGCCTACTTGCTAATCCATCAGAATTGATTGCTTGTAGTTCTTGGCTGTGATAACAGGATAAGTGAAGAAGATGATTAGCTGAGGATATCTGCTTGATCTGCTAATGATGGAGGTAGGAAGAAGAAGGAGGCCACTGCCTGTGGTCTGCTATAGAATGGGGAGGGGATATTTCGGGACTGAATTTAGAGGAAAGGAGGGAGAAGTGAAGGTTTGCAGCTAGCCTACTTGTTTTCTAGCCATAGTGGCTGGTGTTAACCAGTGTGTTCCCAAAGCAGTGAGGACTGGAATAAAGTGATGTGTAGGGAGGGAAGGGGGGAAAGAGAAAGGGAGAGAGGAAGGAAGGGAGGGAAGGAGGAGATAGGGAGGGAGGGAGGTTGAAAGGGAAGATCTCTATGATCCACTGGAGATGAGGCAAAAGGGAGACAAAGCAGAGCAGGTTGTCTGTTCCAGATAGGAATGAGACTTGGGAATTGTACTTAGAGGAGAGAGATATGAAGCTCTGTGGTTAGACTACATGATCCCCTGGCTGGGGTGGTATATGTTTATTTCAAAGTAAATTGTTAAAGGTAATCTTAGCATCATTAATATTTTCAGTCGATCAATATTAATGCCTACAATATCACAATGTATAAATACACAGAAGAAAATGATGGAAATATGTTTATGGCCATATCAGAACGTTGTTTAAAATTCTGTCCTAATTTCAAGACAAAATTCATTTAATAATTTTAAGTGAAATTTGAGTCATCAATTCAAGCAACACTTTTTAAATCAAGCATTCTTATACAATACAATCCAAAGAAAGATTAATTCTTACATGCTGAGGAATAGAAATGGGAAAAATATTAAATATCTTGGTTTTCTGTAATTAAACACGTTTCTTTTAGAGAAGAAATGGTGTGGGTACAGTAAAAACACTTTAGGTCATAATACACTATAGTCTTAAATATGAACTGAGGTATTTCAGGTAGTGTCCATTGACCTTGTATGAGTTAATGGCACACATGGCACAAAATAGCCATGATCTGTGTTCAGATGGAAAAGTCAACAGTGGTGAGCATGGCCAACAGTACCTCATCTTCATCACACATTTGATTTTTAATATATTTTGATAGCTATACAGTCAGAAAACTGAGTGTTGCCAATTTTTTGTGACCCTCACAGACATTTACACTGCCCAACATGGGATGGTTGATGACCCACAGCTTAAGAAGCTAGACCATTCATAATCACATTTAGGCTTTGAATACAGGACATTCCAGTCATATCCTAGCTTGATACATGTTGTTGAATGATGGTAAGAAAACCATCCAAAGAAACAAATGAAGAGATAATTCCCCTTGAAAACAGGTTCCACCCTACTGTGTATCTGCATAATAATAGGTTTGGGTACTCTTTGATGCTCACAGTTTGCTCTGTAAGCCAGCCACACCAAGATGACTGGACCTTGCTCCCAGTGCAGTCACTGGCCCTATCTCAAATATACTGAGGAACTTGACAGTCTACCTAACATTATCCAGGAAGCATGGATGGGCCCTTCAGTTTGAGGAGCAACCACATGAGTCCTTGGAAGGCCCTGGGTTACTTACTGCCAAGCTTCAGTGGTGTGTATTGGGCACCCTTTCTGACCAGTGCTGAGGTCTGAAGTAGTTCCTTGTCCTAAGCTGGTGTCTGTGATATGCATGAGGAAAGCAGCTCAGTGCTGCAGACTTGCTGATCTGTTTCTCATAGTACCAACGCTCAGACATCCGGTCTTATCCAACTGAGATTCCTTCATATTGCCTCCTCTCATCTCCCAAACTGGACAGAAAGTAGTTTTCAATTCCACAGTTTCAGCTTCTACCTAACACCCACACACCTCCCACCCCCCCCCCCCCCACACACACACTCCTGCTGACACACTGAGCTTTTTCTTAGGAAGCCATCTTTGTTTCCAGCTTCCAAGTCACCTCAGACAAGCCTTGTTTTGTTTTGGATTTGTTCAAGCAGCAAAACCTGTTATTTAATGCAATCTGCTATTGAACTGACTGTACTGCCCAAGGTGAACTGACTATACAGCCCAGGGTGGCCTGAAACTTGTGGCAAACATCCTGCCTTAAGCCTTCAGTGCTAAGATTACAGGCATGCACACTCTACCTGAACAGTTCTGAACCCAAGTCCTGGTTCACCTTGTTTTCTTGAATCGGTACAACCTTGGTGTGCCAGAACAGAGTATCAAAACATGGATGCCTTATAGTCAGCAGAAAACTTGTTCCAGATCTGAAGGCTGGAATCCAATGTCAGGGTGCCACATGCAGGTTTCTGGTGAGAGCTGTCTTGGTTTGCATATGGCTGCCTTCTCTATGGATCATCATGTGGTAGTGGAGAGAGAGCAACATCTCCCTCTTGTCCTTTTGTCATGATGATTTAATCTTTGTGACCTAAATACTTGCAGAGCCAACATCTCTCCATACTGAATCTTGGCATAAGGTTTGGGGGAGCAAAAACATTCATTATGCTATCAAGATTAGAATTGTCTCTGAAACCCTCTCCAAGTTTCTCTTGGGAATCAGCCCTGCCCCATCATCATTCAGGCAAAGGTTTCCAGCCTTAATCTTGAGCCAAGACTGATTGTCCTTTATTATTCTATTTTGTTCAATAGTAAATCAACATAAATCTCACAAAGTATCATTCTGTTAATTCCAGAGAGGAACTAGCTCTATAGTTAAATCCACCAGAGGGCCTTGTGTTGAAAGTTTGGCCTCAGTTTGGCATTTATGGAGAGGGGACACTTAAGAGGTGGGGCCTAGTGAAAGGAAGTTAAGTCCGGACACTAAACATAGAAATGTCTTACTGCCTCATGGTGATCACATTCCTCTGTGTGTTCTCCCACCACCAGGAAGTAAGATTCTGCCTCACAACAGGCCACAAAGCCCACAAAGCCAATTGACCACGGGCTGAAAGTAAAAAGAAAGACAAACCTTTCGTGCCTATAAGATGTTTGTCCCAGGTATTTTACTACATTAATTAGAAGCTGATGAGCACTGTTACTGCTTGGAACCTTCATCCCTTAAGTCCCTTCTTACAGCAGTATAAGCTTCTGAGGCCAGACTGCAATGAAAGGGAAAGGTGAAGCCGGGTGATTGCCATCTACTTGGGGCATGGGTCAATACTATGTAAATTTTGATGGGTAAAATAACTATTAAATTTGACAAAAGTAGGCTATTAACCTTTAGGAGAGCAATCTCAGCAGAAAAGTACAGCCAGAAGCCAAGCTGCAGTGAATCCCAGGAGAGACAGGCAGAAGAAAGGGAGTGCCTACTTCCCACCTTCATGAGTAGCAGGGAGCAGCTGTAAGACAGGAGAGAATCGGGTGATATTTTTGTAAGATAATGGATACGTGATCAATTTCCAAGGGAAAGGAAAATAATCTTTGCAAAGGAGACAGTGGAGGGAAGAAAGTGTCTTTGGGTGTTCAAAGCAGGGGCAGCGTCAGACTAGAGCCATCTTTAAAGAGAGACTCTGCTCCTCCAGCGCAACAATGAGTGAAGGAATGAATGTGAAAGCAAAACCCAACTCAGTGTGCCTACGGGACACCTACTCACCTCATTCCTCATAGATGCACAGATAACAGGCAAAGAGAATACTGAATTAGGGTGGGAGTTTCCATGGAGTCAAAAAGCTTATGGAAACAATCTACCCACTCACATTCACACTCCTCTCCACTGAAGAAACAGAAGACTGTAAATGGATAGGGTAAACTGATTCAATAAGATGGTCTTAAAGGAATCTGCTTTGTATTGGGATTTGACACTATCTGGCTAGGAGCTGAGCAGAAGGCAGGATTTGCTAATCCATGGATACAATTTCCAGGCCACAGCAGGCATTGAGGACAAAGATGAGTTTGAGAATGGAGATGAAGGCCAAAAGGGCAACTGAGAGGTCAAAACATAATCCATTTTCACTTTCAGGGTCTGAACATTGCAGCTCTGCTCTCCTTGTGACCCACGAACAGGCTCAAAGAAAGCACACACAGAAAACACTTAAGACGAGCATCTATGTGGTGGTCAGTTAGCAGGAAGGAAGGAACATCAGAGGATGCAGAAAAAGCAGCATAAGCCACCAGGCACCTCCATGGGGGTGGGGGCGCCTCCAGTATATAAACTTCTCAGATCTGCCTTGTGAACATGAACATACTGTGTACTATGTTGGAGACAGAAACCTTTAGATAAGAAAATATCTGTGTTGCTCTGATTCCACTACTTGCTAGCTATGGGCACAAAGCAACCTGTGCTGATCTCCGGCTTTCTCACAGCTAAAAAAAAAAAAAAAAAAAAAAGAGCTAAGAATATTCACCTCACAAAAACAAAAATGCTGTAACATTTGAATTCTCTAGTATGCCGATTGTGTATGTGTGTGTGGTGGGAGTGGTTTTTGTGTTTTGTTTTGTTTTGTTTGGTATTTTTAGCAATTTAACCCAAGCTATAGTCATCTGTGAAGAGGGAACCCCAAATGATAAAATTCCCCCATTAGATTGTCTTCTGGCCCAATCTATGAGGTATTTCTTAATTGATATCTTAATTGATGGCTCAGACCACTATGAGTATGTGTCACCCCAGACAACTTGTTGCAGAGTGCATGAGAAGAAAGCCAGTAAGGAGCATTCTTTCAGCTTCTGTATAAGTTTCTGCTTGACCTCCCTCAATTACAGACTATAATGTGGAAGTAGACAATAAAAAAAACACCCTTTCTTCTCCAAGTTGCTTTTGGTCATCGTGTTTGCCACAGGAGTAGAAAGAAAACTAACACACCGAAGGCATCAAGAAGCAGATAAATCGCTAGATAGTACCTACCATCAGGTCAACATTTAAAAAGACTTATTTCCTAATGGAATACAAACAGGCACCATAATAAATAGATGTTACCTGCCCAGATATATTATATTATTATCAGAAACAATAGCTATATATACACACTCTTCAGGGCTTTGCTCCAGTTTTAATAACAAATGAGACAATTGCTCAGCTCAGCTCCCACCATGAAGGAAAGACGAGAGCCAGCTCACCAATAGAGACTATGTACTTTCAGAGCTGATTTGACCCTGTGGGGACCTGGATGGCATTTTCAAAAGCCATGTCATTAAAGCTCATTGAACAATATTCTTTGCCACTGAGTTAAAACAGCACCAAAGTTTCTTCTCCCTTTTAAGTCCTAACAGGAAACCTGGCTCTGATTACTGTTGAGCCAACCCCAACACCCACTGCCATCCACCAAATTTGTCTCTGCTTTACCATCTGACAGAGAAGTTGAACTGAAGCCAGAAGGCAGCAGGCAACCCCACTGTTGGCTCTTGTGTTTATGAGCTGAAATACAAATAGAGCTAATTGTCACTCACAACTATATATCCATGGGAGGGTTTTAAACAAAAATCAGAAATTACCTAGATCACTTCTCTGGTTCCTGGAGCCAAATAATATTAATTCAGGAAAATACAGTTGAAAGTGGTTTGAAAACACTTTCTTTCCTATCTGTTGGGAAGCTGAAAAATGAAACCATGAGTTTAAGATCAACATAGGATACAGAACAAGATCCTGTCTCAAAAAAATAAGTCATCAAATTCCAAAATATCCCTTTTGAATGGTAACATTTTCATCTCTTTGAGGGAGTTTGGCAGCAGCCTGAGTGTGACCTGTCCAGTCTGGCAGGCATGCTCCCTCCAGAAATCACAGCTAGCTTTTAGAGCAAATGAGGATTGCCTTTCTATCTTGTGATAGAGGCACATATCCCAATTTCCCAAAAGACGAGTTCCCAAAGCTATGAGAAAACCTCCCTGCCTCCATTTCATCACTACCAAACACGTTATTTAAGGACTATAAACAAAACTAGAATTGGACTCGAGGTCAAGATTGGCACATTGAGCGAGTTATGAGATGACTCTGCCTCATTTTTGGACACAGTTACTATATACATCTTGTGCCAAAGACAGATTTAATCTACTCAACCTTAATAATACTGAATTTGTTGGACAAAGACAGGTACTAATATAGAAAGGGAAATATGGCCACATTGTTCTGTCCTCTTAATTTAAACAATGAGAATATAAATGTCATCAGAAAAAGAAGAAAAATCTGCATTCCTATGGATGGTTGGATGGTAATGAGACTTAAAATATTAGCAGTAGTCCTCATTGAATTGAAAACATATACTATAAAACCAAAGGTAAAGTACAAGAACTCTGGGTCATCAGGCACAGCATCCTAATGTTATCTCATGCATTTTACTTAAACTTTATAATTTTAATGCTTAAGGAAAATGCTTTTAGAGATTTAGACACCATTCTAAAATTATGACATATAAAATGAATATTTAATGGTGTAGCTATGCATATAGCTCATGGTTCTACTAAAGAATAACTACAAAATACTGCACTATCTTCTTGGGCCATGTAGTACTCAGGAATGTGCACCTGCTTCGGTAGCAAATGAGAGTGTAGAGTGGAAGAAGAACTGCTCTGTGGCAAGCAATAAACAGAGTAACCCATCTTGGGCCACAAGAGCATCACTTCTTTTCTAAGAAGTTTGGAGACTAACCTCTCTGACTCTGCTTTGAAATTAAATGTCTCCCATAAGGCCCTAAGGGTGTCCAGAATTTGTCTCTCTGGTCCATAAGCCAGAGCCAGCTCTAAAGTTAGACTTAAGAACAGCTTTAAGGAGTTTGAGAGTGTAAAAAATGGGGACTGAAGACCCAACCAGCAAGTCTGAAGTCAGTTTAGTTTGTCTGAATGGACACAGAGGGTCCTGTCACTCTGTCCTCCTTCCACTTTATGTTTCAGACAGAGGTGCTCACTAGACATTCCTTGCTGGCCTGGAACTCTGTGTTGACAGGCTGCCCTCAAACCAACAGAGATCAGTTTGCCTTTGCCTACCTAGTGCTTGGATTAGAGGCATGTGCCACCATGCCTAGCCTTACCTAGATTTTATCCAGTTCTCGAGGCTTTTATAGATAAGGCATGAGGAGACAGGACTCAATGCACACTTAGAGATTTCTGCACACATCTCCACACATACTCAAGCTCAGACATACCCATCCAATCTGACCCTGCTACAATATTAATTCCCTAACTCCGAAATACATTTAGAGCTATCACACAGACTTTTAAACCCCGTTTTAGTTATACTTAGGCTATAAAATCGGGAGAGACTATATGAAATTTTCCTTGCTAGACGTATTTATATTTAAAACCCTAGCTACAACTCTCTACTTAAACAGGTACTGTTTGAGAGAAAAACCCCTAGACTCTACACTTAGCAGCATGTACTCAGCCAGCGCAATTAGAGGCTAAATCGTCTATGAGTGTAAGTAGCACTGTGTCCTCTATGATATTGCTGGGCTGTTTTGTGCAGTATCTTCACTACACAAAAACACATCACCAAAAGTCTCTTCTTCCTTGGTGGAAGCCAGCAAATGATTTGTTTTCCATTTGGAAGCTGTCTACAGGAATGTTCCCCTGACCTACACAAACACATAAAAAGGGTATAAATCCTCAGAGGCTGAATGAGATTCAGCCCAATCTCTGCTGTACCTTTTTATGGTCATCGTAGAAGGGACATCTGATTTCCATATTCACTGACTTATTGGGAGTCCAGGTTGCAGGGGACCTCTTAGGAAGGAACCAAATATCTATAGGTAAGTTCATACTTCCCTGGGGCTCTATAAATAAACATCACTCTCATTGTCGCTCCTGAAAAGAATAGTATAAGCAATATGATTAAAAACAACTTGGTTAGTTATTACAGATATGCACACTCTCTCTATTGATCTAAGCAAACAGAAAGCCATTCCCTCAAGACTTCTTCCCCTGGGGTTCCTCTGATAGCAGGCCTCTGTTGCGCTGGGTATGTGGGAGAAAGCAGGTAGACTTGGTAGTCGTGGATCAGAAAGACCCTCTTGGGAACAGTAAAGAAAGAAACGTGACTAGAAAGCAGTGTGAGATGAAATTGTCCACCTGCTGCCTGTTCTTTGGTATCTGAGATTTCTTGGTTTGCTTATTTTTATATAAAACTCCTTAAAAGGAAAGGCAGACCTGCTAACCAGCCCAACACTGAGGGTGAATCATCAGACAGTGCTCAATCCTGATTCCTCAGGAAGAGAGGTCAAAGTTTCTCAAGTTACTGAATGAATAAAGGCAGTAACCCAGTAGACAAGTGTAAGAGACTTACACTGGCCAAATAATGTGGCTGGCGACTTTAGCACTGCTGACACACAGAATTCCAAGTTCACTTCACGTTGTTTTAAACATGCAGGCTCCCACCCCTCATTCCATTCAGAAACTTTAATGAACACCTGCTTCTTACAAGGGCAAGTACTGTGTATTTAAAAACAAAATCCCATATTAAGCTAAGGAAAAACTTCTATGGTAGAGCCTTGTGGTCTAGACATGAATTGATGGTGCAATCATTTTAAATGCACCCCTGTGGAGGGTTTGTGAGCCTGGAGCAAAGTAGAGAAAGACACAGACCTTCTCCCTGAGGGAACCAAGACAGGACTTTCAGAGGGTCATAAACCAAATGTCTGATCAATTATCAATTGTGGAAAGTAACTAACCTCTTATATGGAAAAAATGGTGTTAAAACCAATTCTTAAGTCATTTGCCTTCATTAAGTATATCGAAGAGGGTGGTTTTATGCTGCCAGGATTTACAACACAGAGAAGATAATTTTAAATTCTGTATGGCAATGGATGACTTTAATGGAAGAGACAAAAAGCTGTCTTTGAAAAGACAGCCTCTCTCATAACTTTGCTAAGATCAGAAATGTAGGCCAGGTCTGTAGCTTAGTGCCAAGCCCTAAACTAGCATTCATGAAGCTCTGTGTTCAGTCTTAAGTACTTCAGGAAAAAAGTCTTTGCCCAGGTTTCTATCTATAATTTTAGCACTCCAGGACTGAAGCAGTGGCTTGTCATGGTAACTTGTGCTACAGTGTACCCCAGGCCAGCCTGAGTTACAGAGTGAGACCCTGACTCAAATATCCAAAATCACAAAGGATAAAATCCTGAAGACCGTTACCCTTGTATTACTTATGCTGTATGTTTTTTCTCTTGGCAAGAATACATTTGATTCCATTTCTTGTAGATCAGCAGAGAGCCACAGAGACTATTTCAACTCTTATTCTAGGAAACCAAGAAGCACACAGCCAGCCATCTACAATTCGGTGATTAACAGGATGTCTAGACAGGCTCTTATGAGCATAACATTATTAATTAACCAGCAGTTTGGTTAATCACAATAGCAAGAGTAATTCCTGAAATAAATATTTTATTAATATGCCCATGAATAAAGCAAAAGTAAAAGGAAATATTTTAATTAATTCATTTGTAATAATATCGAAATTATGACTGGCAAATTCTGTTTGAGAGCCTAAAGAGTGAGTTAATGTATCTAGCATAGTAAATCTTCACCTTATTGTTTCTAATGGAACTGTAAATTCCAATTTCCTGGCCAGAATTCCTTTTATGTCATCTCTCTAGACTATATTAAGGTCCATTAGTGAACAATTGGCTCTGACAAACATTCTGTTGGTACATATTGTTCCCTCCTTTTAGAACTGTGCATTCCCAAAGTCCCACTGGTAAGAACATTTTTTGCTAGATAAGGAGCGTGCTGTCACTATGATTAAATATCTGATAATATTCTCTGCCAATCAAAAAATATATTTGAAAAAACACATAATATTTGAAAAGGAAAATAGTAAATGCATTGACCAGCACATACACAGTACATATTTTCATGAAATAGAGCTAATCTAACATTTTTCAGAATCCATACCTTAAAAAAAAAAAAAAAAAAAAAAAAGTGTGGGAGAAATACAAGTTACATGGAATTTAATCTGAAAATATTAGCCCAAAGTCTGCTGTTTTGCCTTCACAGAAGTCCATGTATAATGATCTTCCGTATTTCTCCTGACTTGTTTACGGCCATGGGCAATCCATCTATTCCCAAACTGTTTCTTCCATTTCAACTTATTTACTTGGATGAGGAAATGAAGGCAATAAACCTCACATCTAATCTTTAATGTTAACCATCTGTTCAACGTATACTTTAAGGCTAGAAGAAGATTTCAACTAGAACCACATAAAAGTTTCCTGCAAAAAGTAAAAATTTATTTTATGCTATGAAAATCCCTTGGAGGACACATATTTGTATCTCTAAGTATATAAATGTATATTAAAATGATTTAGCAATGAGCACTTAATACTTTCCAGATCTGTTCTGGCAGCTGGAAGGAAAAGCAGAAGACCAAGCTTGCACTGTTTCTCTGTCAGGGAGCAGGGGGTGGGGGTGGGGTAGCTGTTCAAGGCAAAGTGGACTCCTGTTGAGTCTCCAAGCTCAACTCCATCAAATTAACTTCACATATTGATATGTGAGAGCAGTGTTTTAGCAAGACCGTTTGCTCCTAAGGGGCCTTCTCATCAATCCTCTGGCCTTTCTTCCCGTAAATGCCAATAGACCAACCAGTAAATGCTGATGGACTTACCAATAAATGTTGATGGATCCAGCTGTGCCAAATGGAATGAGCAATTTTAGAAAACACAAAAATTTATGTTCTCTGTCAAAATGAACAGTAATGTGTGAATGCATACTCTAGATGTCCTGCTCAAAAGACATCCAAAAACAACAGAAATTCATACAATAAGTACCATGATAGTCTCAGTCTTGTTTCAGAACCCCTAGTGCACTCATCCAAGCATGCCCACACATCATTGTCTACCTCTCATTTATCTAGATGAGAAATGGTGATTATGAGTGAGAATTAATTGGCCTTAGTTTGATATGAAAATTAAAATATAAAATTATCATATAATGCAGCAACCTCTAAAATAAAATTAGAAATGCTTGTCTAAATTTCTGTCTGTGTGTCATTAAACACCAAAACTGGTCCAGATGGGTTTCTATGTAGGCCAGGTGTATCTTTTTCTACACTATTTTAGGAGACCCAGAGTCTCTGTCATTTTAGTCATGATTGGTAAGAAGAAACCTACAGCTACTTTAGCTACACCTTGGTCTACCCCTTTATGGTTCCAAATAAATCTAATACATTAATGTTTATCTTATTGAACTCAGATTCCCTGAACCCATTAAATTATCTTTTCAAGCAAAAAGAATCTCCTTAAAGTTAGTTGCAAAGCAGGCTGTCTTAGTCACTATTCTATTTCTATGAAGAAATACCATGACCAGGCAACACTTAGAAAGCATGTAACTGGGGAATTGCTTACAATTTCTTATGGTTTATTCATTATCAGCATAGCGAGGAGCATGGCAGCACACAGGCCGGCATGGCCCTCAAGCTGAGAGCATTACATCTTAGACCAGAGATGGGAGAGAAAGGGGGGGGGGCAGAGGCAGAGACAGAGTCTGACAGAGCGAACGAGAATCTTGCTGTGGACTCTTTGAAACCACAAAGCCCACCCCTAGTAACATATTTTCTCTAACAGGCCACACCTACTCCAACAAGACCATACATGTTAATTCTTCTAATCCTATCAGACAGTTCCACTACCTGATGACTAACCATTCAAATATGTGAACCTATGGGCTCCATTCTTATTCACAGCACCAAACAGATACACAAGACAACCCAAAACACAACCCAGAATGCCCTTATCTGAAGGATACACAGATAATATATACAATATGAGGATAACGTGCTGCATTATTTTTCTCATTTACTTTTATCTGAACCTAAGAAAAGCTAGCTTCTCACAATATCTGACTTGTGGAGCTTCCTATGGCAGCCATGTAGAACTAAGATTAGCTGGAATTAATGAAGGATCCAGCACATTTACAAATTACATACTAAGTATAGCAAAGAAAAATTTCTTTCAGGTGACATCGATGCTTCTTCTGCAACAATCTGCGCCTTATAAATAAAAATGTGAATTGTTTCTTGTTAAGTAAGAGTGCACATGCAGCATCCTCTTGGTATAAGTGTGGTATCTGTCAGGCACAATACAAAATAAAAACCACACTATTTCAAAATGAAAGATAGCACACACACACCCAATTTGAAGTCGTCAGTATAACCACTTGAAATGAGTAGTGTTTAAAGCACTTAGGTTCTGCTCTTAGAGCACTTATTTTAGAAAAGTAGAAAAGGCATAAAATCAGATATAAAATGTGCAGATGCTTGTAGCTGCTTTCATCTCAGTTATTACACAACAGCGTTTCCTGAGAGGAATAAATGAAGAAGATGTGACTTCAATGTCATGATCCCAAACACTGTCCTCAGAAGGTTATTCTCTCACACCATCTCCAAGAGCTAAAGTTGTATGGTAAACCTGCCCATGACTTAAAACAAGTTCACAGACTTGTAATGTATGTCCCCGGAGGGTTTCTACATCCCAGTTCATGAAACCTGTTGACAGAACCACTCAACACATTGGGCAATTAACAGAGTTTGCAGACAAAAGTAGGTGTGATAATCAGGTGGTCTCAACAATGGGGAGATTGTCCAAGGTTGTCCAGGCAAGTTCAACACAGTGATCCACACCAGGAAAAGCAGGACAAGGAGACAAGGAGGCAGAGTGAGGAAGACAACAGTGAAAGCAGAGTGAGGAGAAATCTGTCTTGGGGTTGTTAGCACTGAGGATAGAGAGGTGGTACCACCAGGCAAGGAATAGCAACATCTTATGGAAGCTGTAGAAGCAAGAAAACAGATGTTGATAAGACCCTCCAGAAGGACTACAACTCTGCTGATGTAGGATAGTAGATCAATGAAGGCTATTGCTGACTTCAGCAAGGAAAACCAATTTATGTTATTAATGCCAATTTGTTACACCAGCAACATAAAACCAGTATAAGAGAGTTCCCGGTTTAAGCATAAGTATATATGTTATATACTTATATAGAGAGTTGAAAACAGTTGCCACTCTAGCTCTTGTGTTGAGTACACAATGTGTACTCCAAAAGAGAGACCAACAAGAGCTAGGTACCTGTCCATTGGAAGTTGCCTTCCAGTATATGATTTAGCAAGAAAACTATTCCAAGGCTGTGAAGTTAAAAAAAAAAATCCAAAGAGTTTAGCAAACATTTTAGACTGTAAATAAGACTGGTGCCTACAGGGATGGTTAATAGCATTTACGGTTCTTGCAGAGGACCCAGGTTCAGTTCCCAGTATCCACGTGGTGACTCATAGCCATGATAACTCCAGTTTCCTCTTCTGGAATTCAGCACCCTCTTTCTGGCCCATAAGACACCTGCACACACATGGTACATATACACTAATGCAAGCACACACACATGCACACACTCACACACACACACAAACACACACATACAATAATAAATAAATCTCAAAAAAATAACAAATTACTGAGAATGTCAAATGCTTAAATGGATAATGAAACGTTTCATATAATTCATATAACTATACCTAATTAAAAATGTATCAGATGAAGTAAAGATGTTACAAAGTGAAGAGAAGGTGTTTTACTTTATGAAATCATGTTTTCTAGGAAGAATATTCTCTACTTTCAAAAACTGGTGAGATGAGTATTGTTAGTTACTGCTGTGGTTGAGTAAGAGATACTATGACTTTTTTCATTGTTTTAATTGAATCATAATAATTATATAGTCTTACTGCATCAAATATTTAAAAATAACCAGAAGGCTAGACTTTGAATGGTCTTACTACAGGGAAATGGAACAAAATTTCTAAATACTGTCAATAGTTATAAAAATAGCAAAAGGAAATGCCCAGTGATGTTTTCCTAAAGTAATTCTACCTTAGGAAGTATAATACATAAATAGAGACAAATGCACAGAAAAAAATCAATATTATCATATTATTTATAATAAAAGTGACTTAATAACAGAATAGTGTACATTACAGTACATTCAAATGTTGCATATTTATGTAGGCATGAGTGGTTTAGTATTGACGTGTCATGGGAGTGTCACTGTGACTTAGAGAGTATGTGAAAGTGCCTTAGAGGAACCCCACGCTAGTGGAGATCATAGCACATGTGGTGGCCACAGGTCATGTCTTTTTTTGTATGAAGCTTTTTTCTGTATGATCCTGCACAAGCTGGATTCAGTAGAAGCCAATTTAAAAGCAGTTCATTCGTGAAGGAGTTGTGAAGGAAGACAGAGGGAGTAAGGACTGAGCACCACTGGCTCACGTGTAAGCTGGCAGAGGACACTGACTGGATATGAGAATCCCCACCAGCTGGTGTTTCATCTAGAGAGCAATTCTGTGGGTGTCTCAGGATCTCCCTCAACTGCTCCTTCAGGATTTTTCTGCACTGTCTATGTGTCTCTCAGCACGACGACTTTCTGGCTGGCCACTTCACACCTATACTTAACTCTTTGTACCCAGAGTCCCAGCATCCTCTTCCTGACCACCTCAGTAGGAAGCCCCTCTGTAAGACTTGGAGGCCTCCTCCTTAACTTCTGACTCAGCCTCTTAGACTTCTCGGCCTTCAGCTCCATCATCTGCGGTACGATTATAAACCTGGGCTAGGAATCACTGTGGGCAGTTAGATATCTCACAGTATTCCTTGCACTGGAAGCCTAGCCTTCCACCCGGGGGCTATCAGAGCATTTCCTTTTCAGTGTTGTTTTATAATGAGGATAGGAGAAGGGAACAAGCTTTGACCATACTGGAAAGGGCAAAATGGCTGACTACAACAGCTAGAGGGGCAGCTGTTTTTAACTCTACTGAAGAAGACTAGTAATTTTAGATTAGCTGAAATTAAGTAACAATATTAACCTCCAAGAACTGTTGTGTCCCCTGGCTGAAATCATCTTTCAGGGAAGTGCAGGAAAAAAATCACAAGAAGTGTCAAAGGCTGCTCTGTGATATATTTGTTCTTTTAGACTCTCATCAAAGTACACATTTTCTCTCCTACTGCATTTCACCACTAACTAATCACCACCAAGTGAATGTATTTTCTTATGATGTAATTAACAGGAGAGTTTAACAGTCAATAGAATTTACATTGTCATAGCATTTTAAATTATTAAGTAGATGATTGTTGTTTAATTTATGTGCAACATATTTTGTGTTCTTTTCTGCATGTTAAACATTAAAATAGTTGTAGGAATAATGAATATAGTACAAATTGCTCCATAAATAGGAAAAAAACTAAAATGTGTACAATGAATAATTTGTAAAGCTTTGTATATCCTAAATCAAAATTTAAGTGAGGTATCCAAACACTGTTTCTATTTCTTATTAATCTGTTATTTTTAGCTTACTGAAAAATGAATAAGTTTTAAATAACAGCTATTGTTTAGTCATAAAATTTTTTTCTACTACAAATTCAAAGAAGTTATTGATAGATTGGTACAAGCTCTAAAACCATCTGCTTTTTTCCAGCTGGTTGGTTTTGTGTATGCCTGTTATGTGATCAGCATGTCCATGGAAGAAGAGGACACCTGTAAGTACTGTAATCATTCCCTGAGGTCCCTTCTGGGTCAGACACTGATCCCTCAAAGCCATTACAAGGCTAGGAAACCTTTCATATTTCCAATCAGGAATGACTGACATCAGCAGAGTAAAGTTATAATAGAGGAAATAAACTCAACCTCACATAAGCTAGAGGGCACTATACACTGACCATCACTTGAGTTCTCAGAAATGGGAGACTCAGATGCCTTGTGGTCAGAGCATGATAGAGGTCCCAGCATGGAAGTAAGCAATATGCTGAGCAAATAGTTTGGGAATTCTATTCATCACTAGTTGGGAGCATGTTGGTGGTAAAACTTTAAAATTTAACTAACAGCAATAATAGCAATACAATGTGTTGTATGTGTAAGATTCACATGTTTTTGACCTATACAACAAAATTACACGAATGATGCAACAAAATTACAGCCTTTCATGGGGAATTCTTTTGAAAAAATTGAAGAGATACTAAAAGTGACTCGTGGGATGCTCAGAAACTAACTTGAGGTTTAGCATCAAATAAAAGGCTTATCATGCTTTGAGGTTCTGTTTTAGAGGCATATCTACACAGGCTAACAAATGCCACTTCCTGAGCACTTGAAAATGTATAAGGCACTTTTCACACGACTCTCTGGTGTGTACATGTAAGACAACGGCACATAGCAACCAGTCTTTACAGTTGAATGACTTCAGAAAATGACCTACCCATTTCCACTATTATTCAAATTGCTTAAAATAGAGTTTTTAAGAAGAAGGGGTTGTGTAGCGAACCTCTTTAATGGCTTTTCTAGAATACAATTCCAAAGGAAATGGTCCCCAACAAACACATGCAAGAGTGATGCCTAAACTGAAATCCATGACAATGTGGTCTCATCTCAGAACAACAAATGATAGACAATTCTAGACCTTGAGACTAATGGTGTCAGTTGATGAAAACAGGTAAACTCTGGCAGCATGTTTAGTGTCTACTCAGGATATTTTGCTTTTAATGTTAAATGCGAAAGAATTCCTGGCAATTTCAAAAGTGCAGTTAATGTAACAAATGATCACTTGGAAGGGAGCTTTCAGGATGATGGCTTCAAAAGTTCATTGATTCTGTAAACTCACAAAGTTAAGCACAGAAGATCAACATTGCGATTCAAGCCCATGACACACAGAAAGAAAGAAAGAAAGAAAGAAAGAAAGAAAGAAAGAAAGAAAGAAAGGAAGGAAGGAAGGAAGGAAGGAAGGAAGGAAGGAAGGAAGGAAGGAAGGAAGGAAGGAAGGAAGGAAGGAAGGAAGGAAGAATCCACAATTCACATGGCCAGGAATGATTGATTATGAATATCAGCTAGACTGAGACTATAAAGAAACTGATATTTGGGCTAAATAAATATTTCAATTGTTGTCCTAAGTTTTGAATACTTACTCTCACATTACCCACAAAAAGGGACTTTTTTCTCTTTCTCTTCAATGAACTGCTCAGAGGTTCTCAGAAGATGCCAGTAGTCCATCCTGCCTCACTGAGGAGAAAAGATGGTCTAATCATTAGTCTTTTGTCTAACACAATAACTACAGAAAATCATTTTCTCGAGGCTTAGGATTTTTTGAGTGAAATTGGAAACACACAATGGCATGCAAAATAAAAGTCTCACCTACACTGGATAGAGATTTTTTTTTTGAAACTCTATAAGACTTCCTTGAGAGTAGTACTTCTCAACCAGTGGGTTGCAACCCCTTTGGAGGTGAATGACACTTTGACACAGGTTGCATATCAGATATTTTATTAAAATTTATAATAGTAGCAAAATTACAGTTATGAAGTTGCCATGAAATAATTTTATATTTGCGAGTCACCACAGCATGAGGAACAGCCTTAGGAAAAGAGTCACAGTCTTAGGAAGGTTGGGAACCACAGAGTAATAACGTCGGAGGAAAGGAACTATATAGCTACTAGCAGATACTGTAGTTCTTTTGACTTTGATATTATTAATCAAGTGAATCTTCTCTATAGAAATCTCTGAATCAGTTAACATGATGCTATCAAACTCAGACTGAAACAGCTGTTCACAGCCTAGTCTATTAATAGTTTAACTCTAGTGTTTGTTATTAGGGTCATACATAAAGTTCCTCAGCAACATCTGGATGTTGTTGCACTGCTATAAAGTCTAATAAAACTTAGAGTCAAAAAGAGCCTAGGATGCTCAAAAAAAAAAGTCTTTATGCCCAACATAACATGATCATCTGCCAGAAGAAGAATGACACTGAAAAAGAAATTGCAATCCATAGAGCCTGGAAGTCCTCACAACAGCTTTTCTGTTTTTAACTACAAGAAGAATAAAAAGATCAGGTGTAATTTAATTGTCCTAGAGTCTTCAGCAGCAGGTGTGAGTACAAAGCAGTGTCTATGGCCAATTTTCATGATCTCATAGAACTATGACAACTGCTGCCAACACTTTGTAGAGTTCTAGGCACAGTGGTGTAATGCTCTCTCGATAAGACATTGCTAGCCCACAGCCAAAGGGAACCACACTTACTTTGAGTTGTTTTTCAAAATATAAACACTAAATAAGGAAAAAACATTACTAAGTATCTAAGTATACATCTAGAAAGCTCATTCTAAAAGGTAACTTCAAAACTAACCTAATGCCAAGGCATCTTGGCCAGTATTCTGTCATTTATCTAGATTCCTATTGGAACTAAGGAAATATCCACATTATTCAATGTAGAATAAAGCTTTGTTCTTGGACTGAAAGATACCATTACTGAAGAATTAGTAACAGCTCCACATCCCTCCTCTGCACTGTTCACATAGTCTGTGAAGCTGATATTTCAGATGGACATTACAAAAAGGTAACAAATGTTTAAAGAAACATTCATTTCCAGCCACTCATCTTCCCAGTTACCTCTCTGCCTCTTCACTTACTGTTTCTTATAAATATTATAAGCATAGGCCAAAGACAAAGAGATAAAAGCTAACAGAGCAATAGGTGGAATCTGTGGTTGAGATCTGTCATCATAAAACCCAGGTGAAGTCTTCTTTGTGAGTCCTCTGACAAAGTGAACTGCCAATTTGTTACTATCTTATCAGACCTACCAAAAATATGGAGATAAGGCAAACTAGGTTGAAAAGTATGTAGTCATTGGTGTATAAAAGTATTGCCAGGAATTTCTGGGGCATCTATTCTAGTCTTGCTTCTCATCTTGGCTTCCAAATTGTAGCCAACATATTGATTTGGGCCATTGCCATATGTCAGGGATAGGCAGATAGCAACCTTGATCAGTCCACCTATGAGAACATCGGGTAACTTAAGGGCCTGACCTGCAATGCAAAGGCAGAGAGAGGAACCTACTTCATAGAAATGTCATAAGACACACACACACTCAATAGATAGATAGATGATTGATAGATAGATAGATAGATAGATAGATAGATAGATAGATAGATAGATAGATAGATTGCTATAATAGGCATCCAAACACAGACTAAACCAGACTTACCAAAGGGGCTAGAGAAACAATTTCACTAAATCCATTTCCAATGTAAAGGCTAAAATCACCGTGAAGCAGGGCCTCAGCTGCTCTTCAAAGCAATCAGACTTCTGTAACGCAGTCTGAGCAGGGACTGGCTACAGTTTGCTCTGCTTCCTTCATGCATCTCTAGCTTAAATCCACTATTTCTTTGCCTACTCACACCTTGAAGAAGGCTTCTTTCCTCTGTCTATCCACTAGCAGGTTTCTTTCCATTGGAGCTTAATCAGCTCTTCCCCAGTTTGGCCAACTTCTCCCTTGTCAAGGCTATCTGAATGGACCTATAATATATGTGCTTTCTTGACAGATTCTGTGTTTTCTTTGGAGACATTTACTATAACCGTAATTTTCTAAGGTCATAGTACTTACCACGGAAAACTCATTTCCTCACACAGTTGGCATTCTATACATAATACAATTTTGTGACTTTTTCTGGGAAAATGTGAGCAAATATCTATTAGCTCGAGATGTAGTAGTGATGGCAAAATACAGAACTGACTTTCCCCATATCTTGCTTAATGAAATTGAGTGTACTGGAGTATTTTTTTGAGGTGTACAGGTGAGGACTTACTTTCAGGATCATGGGTGACTCAAAGGCAGCTGCATAAATGAAAAAGCCCACCACAGGTAGGTGACAACCCTTGAAAGCTGCTTTCCTGGAGCTCTTGCTTGGCAGCAGTGTCGAGATGTGCAGATCATTCTCCAAAAGCTTGGAATACCCAAGATGTAATTCACAAAGCACATGAAGCTCAAAAAGAAGGAAGACCAAAGTGTGGATGCTTCAGTCCTTCTTAGAAAGAGGAATAAAATGCTCATCGGAGGAAATACGGAGACAAATTGTGGAGCAGAGACTGAAGGAAAGGCCATCCAGAGACTGCCCCACCTGGGGATGCATCCCACATACAGTCACCAAACCCAGACACTACTGTGGATGCCAAGAAGTGCTTGCTGACAGGAGCCTGATATAGCTGTCTCATGAGAGGCTCTTCCAGAGCCTGACAAATACAGAGGCAGATGGTCGCAGCCAACCATTGGACTAAGCATGGGGTCCCCAATGGAGAAGTTAGAGAAAGGACTGAAGGAGCTGAAGAGGTTTGCAACCCCATAGGATGAACAATAATATCAGCCAACCAAATCTCCCAGAGTTCCCAGGGACAAAACCACAAACCAAAGAGTACAGATGGGGCGACCCGTGGCTCCAGTCGCATATGTAGCAGAGGATGGCCTTGTCAGATATCAATGGGAGGAGAAGCCCTTGGTCCTGTGAAGGCTCGATGCCTCAGTGTGGAGGAATGCCAGGGCAGGGTGGCAGAATGAGTGGGTGGGTGGAGGAACACCTTCATGGAAGCAGGGGGAGAGGCAATGGGATGGGGGTTCTGGAGGGCAAACCGGGAAAGGGGATAACATTTAAAATATAAATAAATACAATATCCAATTAAAAAAATGTTGATGGGGAAAGAGAGAAAAACTGCTGTCCAGATAATATAGAATGGAAGACGGCGAACTTGCAGCTGTGATCATGAAAGAGTGGAATCACAGGTGACGAACTGTCCATATCCTGTGACACCTGGAATTCATGACATGACAAAATTCACTGTAAGGCTATTAGTAGAAAAATTTAACAGGAGCAGGTGACAGCGTTCTGCCCATTTCCCTGTATTTCTATTTTGTATCTGAATTCAATAACGCTAATCCCAACCCTCATCTCACCTTCGACAAGTAACCCACTAATCCAGCTTTGCCAGCCTCACTATCTGTATGAGGAAAGTCCTATAGTTGTCCGGACACGGAAGCAAGCCCTTGAAGAGATGGGGATGAACACCTGGTGCAGAGTGACTTTGCCAACCTGGTCAGTCTTCCAGGAGGCTAACACCAGGCAATTCATTGACAACATACTTAAAACACATTACAATTTGGGAAAGGTTTCCAGGCAACCATCAGTACAATCCAGTCCAATTCCAGGTGCAGAATAAAGCTTAAGGTGTGACTACCTAGGAATTCCTTTACAAAGTACAAGTGACTATGAAAGTGAGTTCTATAGCTAAAAGGCCTACAATCTAATTTGGTCTCTGACCAATAGCATAGAGATCAGCAGCCCTTAAAGTACATGTGACATCTCCCCTAAGGATGGGTAACAGTCTAGGAAGGAAAGAGTCTGGGATAATTATTCTGGGAATCTGGGTGAGATATGCTTTTATAACATGTGTGACATCTATCTCCACAGACAGAACAAAGGTCACCAGGTTGTTAACAAAATCCACTCTCAGTTTTCTGGAAGGAATGCAGGTATTTGATTTTTAGCCCCTCCTCTGAGAGGACATCCCTATGTGATTCTTTTAGTGCTTCTCTATGAGTGAAAGGACCTCTGTGCCCCCAATATTGGTATACTGAGCCCTCTTTCTCTGTTTTGGTCTTTAGCTCGGTAACTGATAGTGGCATCTGCCGTGATGAAGCATCACAGTGTTCCTTGAGAGACAGCCACCTGCCACACCATCCTTTCACCTGTCTCTAGTCAGAATCTTCTCCACATCTCATATAAACTAATATTTGAGTCATCTATACCTTAGATAACCCTACGTCTCAGAGATATTAGCATTCTGAACCCTCTCTTAAGGATGACTGACTGAAACTCAAAGTGATAATGGGAGACACAGTTCTTTCTCTTCTTTTAAGTGCCTTTATCAAGACTCTCACAGAGGGCTGGAGAGATGGCTCCTTGGGTTAAAATGCTTGCCAAGCAAGCATGCAGGTCTAACTAAGTTCAGATCCCACTACCCATGCAAAATGCAAGGTAAAGCCAGGACGGGTTACATGTATAATTATATCTCCAACATTAGGTAGGGGAGGTGCATGTAGACAGTAGGACTACTGAACCTTGCTGGCTCTGGTCTAGTTCCACATTCAATAAGAGTTCCTGCCTCAAAGGACTACAACAGAGGGCAATAGAGCACAACATCTTCCTCTGGCCTCCACCAATGTGTGCACAGGTATACACTCCTGCATACACACCTGTGCATCTGTGATACCTACACGAAGACTACCGTTGAAATATTGTCACAAAGGGTCTCCTACCCCTCAAACTCCTGAGCTTTTCTCCACTCAGAACCATCTGACCATCCATAACTACGACCTCCTTGACATAGAAAAAGAAGATTCATTCCATATTGTGGGTTTTGTGGCTTTTATCTCTACGCCTCCAACACAAAGCTCTGTTGGTCCTTTAACTATTCCTTCCTCCCCTCCTGCAGCCACTCTGTTTCCTCCTTTCCTCCTTCCTCAATTAAGTAGGCACACACTTTTTTTTAAAAGAATAAAAGAATGCCTTCAGCCTCCGTACCTGTCACGCAGTGAATGTCCTTCCTGTCTTCCATGCCTCTTCATTGCCTCTCACAGACTGACAGCTCCCATTTTATCAACTTCTCATTCAGGACCAGTCAACTGTCATCAGATTTCCTGTCCTGAATCATGAAAACTTTGTCCCAAAGGCCAGTGAGCCCTTCTGATTACCAGATTTTCTTAGCTCACATCAAAATTCCTTAATTCCAAATTTCTTAAACCCAAAATTCCTAAATTCCAAAATTCTAGCTAATCTTGTTTCCTGAGCTTTGTCAACATAAATCCTTTCTTTTTCAAAAGTGCGTATTTTACAGTTTAAATACTGTTTATAAATCTTCATACCAATGTTCCAAATTTATTATGGGAACACCGCATAGAGAACTTGAAACCCTAGTTCTGGGTACATTTGAAAATATAATTTCTCTTTGTCTTTATAATGCTCACCAGCTTTCCCTCTCTTCAGACATAGCATGATGGCTCATACTCATGATGCTGTACTCATGTATGTTAAATGGGGCAATAAAATAAAATATTTTAAATACAAGGTAGTAAAAAAGATATTTGTGTCTTTTAGATAACAAAATGGCACATCATAGTTTAATAAATCTGTTGTTTCAAGCAAAATATTTATGATTTTACAAGATCTGATTTTATAATCCCTTTGAAGAAGTGTCCTGTAAGTAACTAGCAGTAAAGACATATATGTAGCATTCATTTTGCATAAACTTATGTCTCTCTAGTACACCACAAACAATAATAACATAGTGTTACTTTTGGGAATAATATTTGAACATGGAACTGAAATGAGGTAATAAGGTGTGTCCATAAGACTTAGACACCAACATAGAAGTCTGTGTGTAGCACAAAATGAGTGAATTGTAATATGTAGCACAGATGACTAGCTTCTCTTTTTTGTCTATATTTCACACTTAGAAATCTACGTGCGCATGCACACACACACACACACACACACACACACACACACACACACACACACACACACCTTTTCCCCCTCTCTCCCTCCTTCTCATCTTCTTTATTCGTTTGATGGTCACAGGAACAGAAAGTCTACATTAGCGTTAATGGTCTTTCTCAAGGACATCTTTCTTTCCACAGTTCAGTCAGCTGCAAACTTGCAGTGATTCATTCCATACCATTGTTAGATATTTAATGGCTATACAAGCTGTAGCAGAGGCTTCCTAGCTAACCAGTCAAGCCATTGGTTTTCCAGGGCAGTTACGTTGCATGCTTTAGCCTCCACATAGTTGAATGATTGGCTTCTACAAGGTGGATTTCAAACCTGGCCCCTAAATAACCTACCTCGCCTCCCCCCCCCCCCCCGTTCTCTCCAAGGTCGCTTCCTTCAGCGGTGGGACATAACCAGGCATGGAAGCTTTGGAAAGCGTATCTAAAATGGAGGTGCCACATATTACACAGTGGCACATTTTACAAGGTGCCCAAGTGCCCTAGGTCTTACAAGAAAGCTGATGATGGAATTTGAAACTAGGACATTAAATGCCTCTGAGACTCAAGGTGCTAAGAAAGCATCCAGGAGTGTCTGCAATGGGGAATGCCTGAGCAAAAATCCTGCATTTCTCCTTTATGACTCATAGAGCTGTTTGGGGATGCTAGCTTTGAATTGAAGACCTATTAGACAGGAATGAAACTGCCAGGCGAAGCCAGATAGGAGACTTTCCTAGCATAAGAAACAGGAAACACACAAGAAATCACTTCCAGGAGGAAGACTGCTTGAGCCAAACCATGTGTGGCTTCAGGAGTACTCTACACAAACTCCTCCAAAAGGTCAAAAGGGGTGACCTGGGTTTTCTTGCCCTGATGATTCACAAAAGGGAAGACTATCTCATTTTATCTCCTGCTCAGCACATGAGCAGGAGGACAATGGAAAAATGATCAAAGCTTCCGTTTGATTTCAATTCTGTTTGATCTATTTAAATCCAGAGTCTGGATTCATTAGCATAATCTGTTTTATTTGCAACTTAGAAGTCTCCTAGCCTTTAACCTGTTCTAAATTCATTAGAGTTATGGCTGTTGTGGAATTTTTCACAGACTCTTTCTAATAAAACTGCATATTTGTTGCCCCAGCGGATAAATCTAATAAAGTAAACTTATACAAAAATTAAATTTCAAGTTTTTAAAATATGTCCCATGCATTTAATGAAATTTTAATAAGTCTTTCAACGTAAAATTGCAAATGAAAACCAAAGTAATTTAAAATTTGAATTGGCCTTACAGGAGAATCTATCTTATCTAACACAATCTGTAAGATTGTATTAAGAATTGCAAATCTTTTACATACCAACCTGGTATAAATTCTAGTTAATTGTCAATAGGCGGTTATTAATACTATACAGTATACTTGCTTTACTTTCTCTCTTTTCCTTATTAGACACATACAATTTCTGTCTAATGCAAACTGGTATTTCTTCATGATCAGGAGCTTTCTGGTGGGAAGCAGAACACTAATTTCAAATGAATATCTTCCTATGAATAGATTTATATAATTTATATGTATTCTATATTGTGTGTGCACGTGCTGCTATGTGTTTATGTATATGTACGTACATATTTGTTAAAACAAGAGGGGATTCTTATTCCACGGGCTACAACTATGATTAACAAAACAGCCCAGAGCACTAACACACTTAAATTTGAGAAGATAGACATGTTTGCTCAACTCAAAGCTTCTTTGGGGTGCATTTTAGGCTCACCATCAGTTTAAAAAAAAGTTTGCTATCCTCTAACCTATTAACCATACCACCTGGTGGCACTCTACACTGCTTCCATTACCCAGGGAGGATGCCAACTGTTGTAGACATTTCAATGATTAGTTAAGCTGAATTTCAATCATATATTTTCTTGTTCTAAGGTCATCTATCTGCCCAGGTGAGGAAGTACTTAGTCTCCTGACCCAACATAGTTTTTGGTTTTCAATGTCTAAACTAGCTCAGATAGCAATCTCTTGTGGATTTATTATTGATCTGTTCATTCGAGAAATAGTCATTGAAGGACTTCTGTGTGGTAAACCACTGAACACAGAGATGAATTGAAGAATCTAGCCATTTCCCAGGAGATCTTACATTCCAATAGGTGAACCATCCCAGTGCATATACAGAACTGTGAAGAGAAGATGGTGTTATGGCAAGTGAATCAAGTAGACAAAAAACAGAGGCTGTGGTGCGACTGAATCAAGCCCAGAGCATGTGTCTTGTCCATAGGTATGGACTATCACACCGTCAGGAAAAGGACAAATCAAATACTTTTTAAATAATAGAAAAAAAATATTTATAAAGCTAAAATTCCAGAAGCGGGCAAAAAGAAAGAAATCACATATGAGAAAGCCTGGGGAAATCTGGCTCTAAGAATGCCAGGAGAGGATAGCTCTGTATCTCCAGTTTACAATGTAAATGATATAGGTCAGTCTGTGAGAAACCTTAAGGTCTTCTTGTACCATCATTGTCAAATGGTTTCATATTGGCTCTCAGAGACATAATATCAACACATACAGACACATAGCAAATAAGCTACCCTTCCCTTAGTAAGAATGAATGTCCCAAAGGGCTGCTTGCTATCTATTCCAAGTGTTACTTCTCACAAAATCAACACACTCACACTAGTGCATGCACAAACATGTCTACACACATACAGAAACACATACATATAAACATGAGTGTGCGCACAAATACATTCACAGCGATACATCCGTGCACATACTTATGCGCACATATACACACATGTAACATATACAGAAACATGCATGCAGCCACTCATACAGAGACACCTCAGAGAGTGAAGAAATCAACCTTCTGTCAGTCCCACATCCTCTCAGGCCACACCACTTGGGGTGTTCTACTGGATGGTGTGGGGTAATGAATAGATTTAATCTCGAGAATGAGAGCTTATCAATTTTCTTTGAAAAATAATTCACAGAGAAAAGGATTTATCTCAGTAAGGAAATAATACTTTACATGGAGATTGTCCTTGGAAACAGAGAACAAAAAGTAAAGATATGGTTATAAAACAAAAAGGAGGAGGAGGAGGAGGAAGAGGAGAAGGAGGAAGAGGAGGAGGAGGAAGAGGAGGAGGAGAAAAGAGGAAGAGGATGGGGCAGAGGAAAAAAATATTGTTTCCAAGGAGAAATGCCTAAAATTATAGAAGCAGACAGTAAAAAGGAATTATAGAGAGACTTCAAAGCCAACAAGTATTCGTCACTTGATTTATAGAGCAAAATAAAACATTGGCTAGTCATAAGCAAAAATGATAAAAATGGATTGAATAAAAATGAGTAACTGTAAGAAAATACCTTACATGGGTGAAGAATTCATGTAAGAGTAAGAGTTGTTGAGACACATTCTGGGGCTGTTTTTAGCCTCATACCTCTTGGAACATTATTTTTTTTCTTTCAGCCATTCTCTTCTGCTTCATTGACCTCAAAGAGGCTCTAGAATTTATTATCCCATTATTTAAGTATTACACACTCTTAGGAAATTCTAAAGTGGAAAGAAACTGTCAGCAAAGATTACAAGAAACACTTTGCTCCAGGAATCGGAAATCACAAAGGGAACAAAAGGCAAAAGCACAGCCAATAAAAACACAGGGGTAGCACAAAAACACAGAGAATGGGGACTTTTTTAATTGTGCTTTGTCTAAAATAAAATGTCACTTAAGCTGAGGCCAAAGATACTGACCAAAGTCTTTGGTTACCAGTGAATATAAACAGATGGTAACTGAGATGCTACAGAATCTCCGAAAGGGACTTCAGTAAGGACACTGTAGTCAGAGGCCCTTGCAGCCCTTCCATCTGGCAGGCTAAGAGCATTTCTACCATTGTGAAACTGAGTGCAACTAGTGTAGCTTTCAAATAGAATTGCTATTAAAATGAATGTCACAGAAGAGAAGAGAAACACTGAAAAAATCAGATGATGTTTGCTTGTGGTCCCAGCAGTTGGGAGCTAGAAGGTTACGTCCTCAATGACATCCTTATCTGCATAGGTAAGGCTGGACTACATAGTTTTGTCAGGAAGAAAATTTTGAAAAGAAAGAAAAGAAAAAGACTATGGCTGTTCTTTTCTAAATGCTAGAAAATAAGCACTCAGTGCACATGTTGGGTTGAGGTAAGGGTATCTTGAGCAGCTGTGTTACTGGCATCTTCATAAGGATGAGAGAGGCCTTGCAAAACAAAGCCAAGTGTAAAGGAAGAGAATAGTAAATACTCACCATCATCAAAGTACCTTACAAGGATACTGAGCAGAATTCCAAATATATGAATCAAAGACAACATACTAATTCCTTCAAAGTCTAGGTGAGCCTTCAGCAATAATATATGCCCCGGCAACTAAAGGACAACACTGGAAATATAAAGAATAAAATCACTATGTGTATCACACAAAAAGAACATACTCGTCTGCAAAGCATCTGTGGAGTGACTTAAAATATGAACAAAAGAGAAGTCTCACCCTTTCCAAGTCCATGCTACTGGAAAAAATAAGGAGCAGGGACAAATGTCAATGCCAATCAAAACTTAAAGGAAAGATGAATAATACCATCTCGTGGCATTCTGGCAGGCTCCATATTCCTGCCCCTCCCAGCAGCAGCAGGCAGAGAGCCTACACAGATCCCATAGGTGACTTGAGGCCACAAATTGTCCATCAAATGAGGTTTTTTTTCCCCCTGAGCAGAGTTTACAAGGGGAAGCGCACTTTTCTAAAATAAAGCCATTCATAGAAGATAAAACCTCTAGGAATCAAACTATGACTAGTTGATAATTTTCTACCCTACAAGTCAACTCACCTTTCCAACTGTAAGAAATCAGGTCTCAAGTGCAGTGCAGGTTCTATCAGGACACAAAATTCTCTATGGGAACAAGAATGCATTGCTGGGATTTTTATGAATTCTCACATAACTCTAAGCTAAACAAAATTTCTGAAATATGGGAATTCAATAGTCAGAGAAAAATGTGTTATCAAGAGAAGTACATTGATGGCCAATATAGCAGTGTTGGAAGGTGGGGCTTTGAGACTGGATCTTAAGAGCTGCAAATGTCTTGGTCAAGAAAAAAGATGGCTAGAGAAGAAGCCTACTTCTTCAGGTTTCTGCCACCTCTAACATCTATCTCCTCTTCCAAATGTTCTTATGACCTCTCCTCTTACACAGGAATTATTAGGTAATACAAAAGCCCTTAGCAGAAGCCTCCAGAACTACCAACCAAATGTAATTTCTTGTCATTGCTTATCCAGTCTTAGATATTCTGTGACAGCAATAGACAGCCACTGTGTGTGTCTATACCCTGTTTAGGAGCCTCTATTCTCACATGAAGCAGCACCCTCTGGTATGAAAGCTCTCTTACAGCCTCCTATTTCATTCATCAGTGTGAGGAAAACCAAGGGATCCCAGGAAGAGACTGGCAATGCTTTCTGATTCTCTGCAGCAAACGCCATTGACATGAGCTAGATCACATCAGAGCACACAACAGAACCAGCTGAGATAGAGAGGCAGAGATGTAAGTGAAGAATGTCCACCTGGCATGGTGGCTCCAAGTAACAGGAGGCCATAATGTTGTACACTGGGCCCAGGACAAGGGTAGCTTCTGGCACCCTGTCCTCCACGGTATCCGCTCTAGCTCATGTGCTGTACCACATTTCCTTGGCTCTAAGTACTTTCTGTGTTTAGTTTCCCATGCTTGCTGGGAAGTAAATGTTCAGAAGCTTCCTGAGTTATAAGGAGAGCAAGGGGAACAGCCACAAAGATTGCATTATGTCATCTTCTTGACTTAAGCCTTATAAGTGCTCACAAAGTTTTCTTAGGCAAGGGGCAGAGTATCCCTAGTCACTGCCTCAGAAATCTTCAATGTCTTAGGGCACTGTCATGTTCTCTAGTATGGCAGACACACACTGTGCCCACAGGCACTCAGGTTGCTGTCATTGCCAAGTCCAGTCTTGCTCTATCATAGCAGGCCATGCCTTCTGAAATCTCAGATTTGTCAGGTAGAAGACAGTGGCAAATTAGTGACAAAGCAGAGTACTGGGCCCCCTACTAATGTAGAAATAGTCGTATTGCTGCCTTCCTCTGAAATAACGGGTCTCTCCTAAAGGCCCCTGCTCCTTGTAGAGTACTGCACAGTCTCTTTGAATGAACTTAATGGACATCAATTTTCTCTCTTGGCTTCTTTTAATTGGGGGATAATGAAGAACCAGAAAGTAAAGTCGGAATACATATTTTGGGTCTGGGATATAGCATAGTGACAAAACAATATTTAGCCCGGGAGAGGTTCTGGAGTTCCATCTTTGGCATCACAAAACAAAAGGAACTATGATAATCAATCTAGCAACTGATCCTCCTCTTCCTGAATTTCGTCTTTTCTCTGAGCTAAACACGGTGTGACAGCAATTCTGTGTCAAGGCAACAAGCAGTGTGGCTCAGTCTTGCATGAATTGTTTTTATTCTGATTAATTATTGGTAAACGTACTTAAGACCGGGACACAAAGAACAGCTTAAACACTTCCTAGAAATGTCATGCTTCAGCCCTAGGACATATCACAGGTCAAGGCTAACTTACCTGTAAATGGAGGTACAAGATTTCTTGTCTGACAGCACCATCAAGAGCTAGAGTTTCTGTTCCCTTCCCTTAAGCCTAGTCAGGCTGACTGCATAGCATTTAATGAACATGCGTGACTATTCAGGTTGTGTCATAGCAGATCTCATATATTCTGCTAGGCCCATTATCTCTGGCTGTTAACCTTTGGAATCCAACTACTATGCTTTAAGGAAGCCCAGGACAGACTGCTGTTGGAGGCATTGAACTTCCCAGCCTCCACTCAGTCAAGCAAAACAAATTGTACCTACTTCCTATCCAAGTGAATAAGTCATCTCAAAAGTTGGTGCTCTACCTCCCTGCAAAGAGACACTGACTAAGACCGAGTGGAGCAGAAATGATTCTTCCTTGTTGTACTGGGCTCCAACTGTCAATCATAAGCAAATGTTTTTAAATCAACCCTATAGAGTGACCCATTATATATATAACATATATATTAATATATTATATATATTAATATATAACTCCATAAGCCAGCTGCATAAGAGCAAACTGAACTAAGAAGTTAAATGATATTACATAGTTACAAAGTAGAAAATTGCATAGGTGGAGTATAAAACAAGGTCTGCATGATATGTAAAACCAAATAATGAGCATAGGTGTGGGAGCTTTTCCTGTATTTGTAACTTGTAGTCTTAAAAGCAAAACAAATTTGAATAGGATACACTAAAATATTCACAATCTGTTTACTTCTGATAATAGAAACATAAAAATCTGTTCCTTTATATTAAATTTTTCTGGGCATTATAAGTATGTTATAATTTATAAATATATCCTCAAAGATAACAAAGAGAACTTATCACCTTCTTAAATATGCCTAGTTAAATCCAAGTAGGCCTTTTATTAAAACTCAGAGATTCTGCTGCAGAGACCAAGATGGCTAGGAGGCCCTCTAGTTTCCTCAAGAGTGTCTAAGCAAAGGAGGTAGAGCTGATTGTGCCTGTGGCTGTTGAGAGCCTCACTACAACCGAGCCCTCGCTCAGCCCCTACACCAACATGTTGACACGATTAACCAGGCCACATCCTACAACTACCCAGTGTCTGCTCACGATAATGGGAATATGCCCAATGTGCCCAGCCTAAGGACCCTAAGGCCCAAGCCTGCAATGGCTAAGTAACTTCTGAATATTTCCACAGATGGAAAGGGCTCCCTTCTCTTGTAACCTACAATAAAAATGAAAGGAGGAAACTCAGGTGTGTAAAGTGAACTAAGACGCTAATTGCCATATTTTACAAGCTAAGAAGCATGATTAATGTGATGTCTTGATAATAAGAGAAACTTGTTTCTATTTGCCCAATTCTTTTTACATATATTCTAAGCTTTTGGCTTAGAGGAATTTTGAAAATACAAAGAGGTACAAGATATAGTGAAAAACAAACCCCTGCCTCTAGAGGAGGACCCCTATATCAGCAGCGCCAGAAGTTTGCCCATGAGCCATGAGAAGCATCAATGCCTGGATGGCCTCTGGGAAGCATAGGGAAATTGTCACAGCTGAAGGGGACTTGTCCTGTATCCCTAAAGGATGGGCTTTCCATTTTCAATGGCATGAAGGTGAATTATTGCTCCCATGAAGCTACTGTTTTCATACCAAATATCTTGTACATATTCTGTGCTGAACACAGAGGGTAACACACAGCATTTGCCTTATGCTTTTCTTCAATTCCATGTAAGCGAAATTTGCAATGGTTGAGCGAAGATGACTGACTCGGTAACATGAATGGAAGCTTCATTCATGACCTAAACTGTCCTTGAGATGAGTAGGGAAGTTACCATGGGTCGTAAAAACAACCCTGAACATTTACAATGGCATAAGGCTCTGTAGAGTGCTGTCATTCATTCAGTTGAGTGAGAATCTTGTCAGGGATTCAGGGGGCTACAGTGAATAACCACAAAGATATTCAATTACAAGCAACATTGAGTCTTCCAGGAAGATGCTTAGCTGTGCAATTGCAATTGAAAACTGGCACCAGAAGTGAATTTAAAGGGCTAAAAACAGGAGCCTTTCCTGGTCCTGCGCTCTCCCTGTGTGACCTGATAGCAATGCCTTGGTTTCGAGAACAGAGGAAATAGCAGTGCTGACTTTTCTGGATAGTGAGTGCCAACTCCCAATTGCGCTAATTGATTTCTAAAATACACATCGTACTTGTGGGATGTAATAACTAGAGTGTACAGAATTCACCCTCGATGCCCTGAAGGTTCCTGGCAAGCCGTGGCTGGATGCTGCCTTCTACCCCTGCCTGCATCTCTGCCACGCACACTCTTATACTACAGGTATATATGGAGCTTGCTGTTGTGACTACAGATTTCAAAGGATGTCACCATTACAACTTACAGATTCACTTCAGCTATCGATTTCAAATTTACTAACACTAGGCCAGTGAGATGGATTAGCAGGTGAAGCACTTACTGCCAAGAGTAATGAGCTGAGTTGGAGTCCCAGAACCCACATGTTGGTCCTCCAACCTCACAAACACACCTACACTCATAAATAAAATTAAAAATAGAATGTTGAGGCTGAAGAGCAGCTCAGCAGCTGAGAGCACTTACTGCTCTGGCAGAGGACCTTAGTTCAGTTCACAGCACTCACATAGCATCTCACAAAGATCTGTAACTCCAGTTCCTGGGGATTAAACCCTTCTTCTGACCTCTATGGCTCCTGTAGGCACACGATGCACACACATGGATACATGCATACAGGCACATACACATACATATAAAACAAATATAAAACTATAAACAGCATGGTTTTGAATTTTTAAATTAAATTTATGAGTCCTACAAAGAAACTTCACAGAAATCTGTAAATAGATTTATAAAAATAATGTAATAAAAATTGAATTTTTGTTTTCCTCAAAATGCCATTTACGGGATATATCAACAACAGACATAATTAAGGAACAGATTAAAATCATAAATTTATGTGGAAAATAATGATTCTATTAACTTTATATTGTAATCCCAAAAATCAATATACAAACCTATTGATTTTATTTTTCTTTTTTTTTTATGCTATTTTTTTTTATTTATTTTGATACTTTATTTACATTTCCGATGATTCCCTTTTTCTTTGGAAACCCCGTGTCCCCTCCCCCTCCCCGCCTCTGTGAGGGAATTCCTCCTCCCGCCTACCCGCCCACCC
>CM052702.1:10369310-10409310 GCA_028551405.1 Uromys caudimaculatus
CAAAAACTCAGGTGACAGCAGATGCTGGTGAGGATGTGGAGAAAGAGGAACACTCCTCCATTGTTGGTGGGATTGCAAGCTGGTACAACCACTCTGGAAATCAGTTTGGTGGACTCTCAGAAAAATGGACATAATACTACCTGACGACCCAGCTATACCATTCCTGGGCATATACCCAGAAGATGTAACATGTAATAAAGATACATGCTCCACTATGTTCATAGCAGCTATATTTATAATAGCCAGAAGCTGGAAACAACCCAGATGTCCCTCATCAGAGGAATGGATACAGAAAATGGAGTACATTTACACAATGGAGTACTACTCAGCTATTAAAAACAATGACTTCATGAAATTTGAAGGCAAATGGAAGGACCTTGAAAATATCCTGAGCGAGGTAACTCAGTCACAAAAGAACAAACATGGTATGTACTCACTGATAAGTGGATATTATCCCAAAAGTTCAGAATACCCAAGTTTCACTTTACAGTAACTGCTGGACTGAGAGTGAGGTCCCAGATGGAGGAGTTGGAGAAGGGATTGAAGGAGCTGAGGGAGTCTGCAGCCCCATGGAGGGAGCAACAGTGTCAAGTGGCCCGACCCTCCTGGTCCTCCTGGAGGCTGGACCACCAACAAAGAATACACATCGACGGTCCCATGTTCAGACCACATATGTGGCAGAGGAGGGCCTTGTTGGCTATCAGGGGGAGGAGAGGCCCCAGTAAAGTGGAATGTCAAGGTGGGAATAAGGGAGTGGGTGGACAGGTGGGTGGGAGCTGGAATTTCCTTATAGAGTTGGGGGAGGCAGAGGGGATAGGTGGCTTCCAAAGAGGAGACCTAGAAAAGGGAAACATTGGAAATGTAAATAAAGTATCAAAAAAAAAAAACAAAAACAAAGACAGGTTCCATCCTTTGGCTGGATCCAAGAAATATATCTTAACATTGGTTCCTTGCATCAACAAGATTAACAAAATTACATAAAAAGCAGAGAGAGAATACGCAAATGAACAAAATTAGAAATGAAAAGTAGGACATAATAACATACACCAAGGAAATCTAGAGAATCATAAGGGCATGCTTTAAAACTCTGTACTTCACCAAGTTGGAATATGTAAAGAAATGGATAATTTTCTGGATACATAACACTTCACAAAGTTCAATCGAGATCATATATGCAACTTAAATGGGCCTATAGCCACTAATGAAATAGAAGTAGTCATTAAAAGTCTTCTAACTTAAAAGAAGTCTAGGGATAGATGATTTTACAGCAGAATTCTACCTGTCTTTCAAAGAAGACTTAATGCCATTTGTCCTCAAGTTATTCCATAAAATAGAAACTGAAGGAACATGGCCTACTTTATTTTATGAGGCCAGAATTACCTTGATACCTAAACCACATAAAGACTCAATAAAGAATAAGAATTACAGCCCAACTTCCTTTATGATCATAGAAGCAAAAATACACAATAAAATGCTAGGAAATCTAATTCAAAAACATCAAAAAAGATTATCCATGATGATCAAGATTCTTAATCCCAGAGACACGGGGATGGCTTAGCATAGGTAAATTAATGCATACAAAATGAACACATAAAAATCAGTAGCTGTGCTATATACAAATGACAAATGATCTGAGAAATAAATCAGGCAAACAATACCTTTCACAATGGCCTCAAATAACATAAAATATCTTGGGGTATCCCTAACCAAGGAAGTAAAAGACTTGTATGATTAAAAACTTAAAAGTCATTGAAGAAAGAAATTTAAGATGATATCAGTTTGTGGAAAGATCTCCCATGCTAATGGATCAGAAGGATTAACATAATAAAATCCTACCAACAGTAATCTACTCTACAGATTCATTGCATTCTCCTTCAAATGTCCAACACAATTCTTTGTAGATCTTGAAAGGACACTTTTCAGCTTCATATGAACACACACACACACACACACACACACACACACTAACTCAAACAATCCTGAATAATAATGGAAGTGCTAGAGGTATCATTTTTCCAGATTTTAAGTTGTAATAAAAAGCTATAGTAATAAAGACAACATAGTAATAGCAAAATAATCAGAGACATCAATCAATGAAATTGAATTGAAGACCCAGACATAAATACACACACTTGTGGAAACCTGATGTTTGATAGAAGCCAGAAATACACACTGGGACAAAAAACATCTTCAACAAATGATGCTGGTCAAACTAGATATCTGCATATAGAAAATTACAAAGAGATCCATGTATATCACCCTGCACAAAACTCAAGTGCATATAGATCAAAATCCTCAACATAAAACCAGATACCAAATAGAAGTGAAAGTAGGGGATAGTCTTGAACTCATTGTCAAAGAAGACTTTCTGATAGAACACTAATAGTGCAAGCACTAAGATCGACAATTAATAAATGAGACCTCATGAAACTGAAAAGCTTCTGCACAGCAAATGACACTGTCATTCCGACAGAAACAGCCTATAGAATGGGAAAAGATTTTTACCAACTCCATATCCAATAGAGGGCTAATATCCAAAATACATAAATAACTCAAAGAACTGAATATCAAGAAAACAAATAACCCAACTAAAACTGGGGTGCAGATCTAAACAAGAATTCTAGAGCAAAGTCAAATGCCTCAGAGACACTTAAAGAAATGTTCAACATCCTTAGCCACGAGGGATATGTAAATCAAAATTACTTTGTGATTCCATCATACACCTATTAGAATGACTAAGATCAACAAAACAAGAGACAACTCTTCCTGGTGAGGATATGGAGTAAGAGGAACACTCCTCCATTGCTGGTGGGGGTGGAAACTTGTACAGCCACTTTGGAAATCAATGTGGCAGTTTTTCAGCAAGGTTGACTGAAAATCCAGCAATAGCAGTTATGGGCATATACCCAAACAACACTTCATCCTCCCACCAAACACTTGCTCAACAATGTTCATTGCTTAGAGAAGCATACTAATTTCATAATACCCAGAATTGGAAACCCTCAATAGAAGAATGGGTAAAGAAAATGTGGCACAATTACACAACTGAGCATTACTCAACTGTTTGTTTTTTTTTTTTTTAAATGGCATTATGCGATTTGTAAGCAAAATGGATGCAACTAGAAAAAAATTATCCTGAGTGAGGTAACCCAGACCCAGAAAGAAAAATATAGTATGTATTTGCTTACATGTAGGCTGTAGCTGTAAAGTCAATAATAAGCAAGCTGCCATCGAGAGAACCAGAGAGTCTACGTATAGAGTAAGGGACTAGAGGGAACAGATAGATCTAGTTAGAAAGGGAAATAGAATAGACAGATAAGAGTTCAAGGAGGTTCAATAGTGGGAGTATTATGTGGGGAGAGAGTAAAGTTGCGACAGGGAACAGGGGGAGAAGAGATAGCTAAAATTAAGGGATGTATAGGGAATAGTATGTAAATGTAATACAGTCAAAACTCCCTAAAATATCTACATATATGAAGGCATTTTAGATGAAATTGTCGGTAATGGGGGATAGAGCACTCCAACTGGGTATCACTTGTCACCAAACAAAATGTACATTATGGGGATTGGGATACATTTAACTGAGTTGCTCCCCAAAGGAACCCCTCAGAAATTCCCAAACAACCCAGGCTGCTACCAAGACTTTAGGTTGTTTTCCACAAACTGACAGCAAGGCCCCATTACTAAAGACAACACCTATACAACTCATTGAACATGGAGATGTCGAGTTTGTGCCTACACAGAGCCTTCAACCCTACATTCCAGAGTCTTTGGAACAGGAAGATACTGTACATACTATTAAAAGATAAAGGAGAAAGCCAATATAGTCACAAACCCTTTGATCTAAATGGAGTAGTACCTACAAGATATGTTAGTGCAATGGTGGCACAAAGCTTCTGGGAGTAACCTACCAATAACTGGTTTGACTTAAGGCCCAGTTCACAAGATAAAATTTATACCTGATACTGCCTGGGTGACCAACAACCAGAGACTACATAGACCAGAGACCTATGTAAAACCAAATAACACTGCTCCACAAAAAGAAATATCATAAAATGACTTTTAATGATATTCTGCTATACTCACAGACGAGGGCCTTATTCACTGATCATCAGAGAAGCTTTCTGTCACAGCAGATGGGAACAAAATATAGAGACCCACAGACAGACATTATGCAGAGAGTAAGAGATTTTGGAATACTAAGCCCTAAATGAGACATCTCCATCAAATCTCACCCTTCATATCTCTGGAAATACCACAGAAGAGAAGGCAAGAAAGAATATAAGAGCCAGAGGGATGGAGGACACCAAGAAAACACGGCCCTGTAAATCAGGATGATCAAAGCTCATATGAACTCACAGAGACTGAGGCATCCTCTGCACTTTTATTATGGCTTTCAGTTTAATACTTTTTCATGGGATTCATGAGTGTGAAAAAGAGTGGGTCTTTGATTCATGTGCCTTTCCTTAGGCTCTTTTCCTTCTGTTGGTTTGCCTTGTCCAACTTCAAAGTGATAATTTTTGTTTTATCTTATGATGTTTTATTTTAAAATGAGTGAATTAAGAAAGAAAAAGAGAGAGGAAGAGAGGAAGAAAGAGAAAGAGAGAGAAAGAGAAAGGAAGAAAGAAAAAGAAAGGAAAGAAAGAAAAAAGAAAGAAGACAGGAAGGAAGGAAGGAAGGAAGGAAGGAAGGAAGGAAGGAAGGAAGGAAGGAAGGAAGGAAGGAAGGAAGGAAGGAAGGAAGGAAGGAAACCTAGCCACTAGGGTAATGGTTAACAACCAAACTCATTTATCCTTGTTTGGAGAGGGGAAATAAGTGTTCTCCAATGATATGACACTGAGTATATCTCATGTTTCATGTCAGGGCGTGTCTCATGTTCAGAAGCATTTGATCAACAGATAATATACTCCACAGCTTTTTGTGTGCTTTTATTTGGTCACATTTTGGTGAGTTTTTGTTTGTTTGTTTGATTGGTTTTTGTCTTTTTTTGAGGGGTTGGTATTTTGTGTTTTGGTTTTTTTTTTAATTGGGAAGGGTGTTATATTGGGTTTTTGTTTATTTAAGAAAGAACAAAAGTTAGGTAGGTAGGAAGTGGAGAGGATCTGGCAGGACTTGGGGCATAAGAAGAATATGACCAAAATACACTTAAGTTTAAAATTGTTTTAAATAAAAATATAATTAAAAAAGAAGTAAAACTTACAGTAACTGTCAGCAACATTGGCTTGAGTAGACTAAAGATGAATAAATGATAATTCTCCTTAATGTTGTCTGCATTTGTCCTTGACTGGATTTCATAGCTTATCAAGCAAGATGTATAAAGTATGCTAGCTCTATCCTCTGTGGTACATAGAGTACTATTAACTGAAATCTGTTCCTAGTGATGTCTGTCTCACTCTTTCCATTGCTAATCATGGAGTCTCACTCACTGAGAGCTATCTATCATCAGCCCCTGGAAATGGAAAACAGTTTTACAGACATTAACCTTTGAGAATTATCTTGAGGGCCCAACTGCAATACACTCAGTGCAGTCTTAGCTGTCCCAAAGGATGGGATTCCCTGTATGTATGCCTTACCTAGCACAATGATAGCTCCATCTCAGCTCCTTGCCCTCCCGGTTTAGGAACTCTTTTCTTCTCACAGGCATTAGTGACTTTCTGATTCATTGTGAGAAGGGGTTACACATTGTTATGACTACTGTAAGAGCATATGTTTAATATGTAGACATTGTGTAAAATGCTGAGTTTAGATGTAGATCAGTTTCATCATTATAATAAGCTATGTGCCCCTGTTCTAGCTAGAAAAGAAGGATATCACCAATGCTAATATATATATATATATATATATATATATATATATATATATATATATATATATGTATTATATATTATGACTAAAGATCAGTCACCTATCCAATTCTCTCTGGAGACTCTGCCATCCTTTCATCAGAAATTGTGATATGAAGCCTCATTCTCTGCTCCTAGAACTCTGTAGAACCCAATTCTTACCCAACTGTAGAGATCACCCTGTGCGTGCTGCCACAAATATAGGGCCATAACTTACTGTACAAATTCATATTTCTGTTCACAGTCATTTTCAACTTCTCTATTTGTCTACAGAGCATTTTAGGTCAAGAATAAAGTTTCTACTCATGTCACACAAGAATTCATCTTTTAAAAATGTGTGTGTGTGTGTGTGTGTGTATGTGCAAGGTCTCAGCACAGCAAGGTCTCAAGCATGCTGGCCTAGAATTCACACTCTTATCTCTTGGGTACTGCAATTAAAGGTGTGAACAACCACACCCCTCTCAAAGATCAAAGATCAGTTCTTTACATCTTTCTCTCTCTCTCTCTCTCTCTCTCTCTCTCTCTCTCTCTCTCTCTCTCTCTCTGTGTGTGTGTGTGTGTGTGTGTGTGTGTGTGTGTGTGTGGTGTTGCACATGTGCTATGCCAGACATGTGGAGGTCAGAAGACAGTTTGCAGAAATCGTCCTCTGATTCCACATCTGGGTTTGTAGGACATTAAAAATATTATTCCAAGTCTGTGGGAAAACAAGCAAGGGCAGATCTCTCTCTCTCTCTCTCTCTCTCTCTCTCTCTCTCTCTCTCTCTCTCTCACACACACACACACACACACACACACACACACACACACACACACACACACACACACACACACACACACACACACACACACACACACACACACACACACACACACACACCGCAGACCTAACACCGAGAAACTTATAAAACAAGTAGAAAGAGAAATTATTGCAAGCCTACCCGGAATACATTGAGCTAGCATCATTGTCTTGTCATCTGCTTGTTCTCTGCCTTCAGAGGCTGGGTTAATCGAGCTATTGTTAAACTTTCTGCCTGCACCAGTTGAAAAGCAAGAAAGCGAGGAGAGTCATGAGTTTAAGGATCCAAAAATCAATACCTAGACCTATTGCTCACTCATAACATTAAAAGTGGGTCTGCCAGATATTCTGTGTCACGTAAGAAATGCATACATAATACCTCCTACCAGGTGCCTACTTGTAAAGTCAAGCCTGACCTTGAACTACTCTATTTAGTAACATGGGCCAAGTCTGGATGTCCATAATTTAAGTATGAAAATTTTCAATTATGGGGAATTGTTAATAATTAAAATAGATTGAGGATCTAATGGTCTAGTATAATGTGGGTTATCATTTCAACAAATCTACTATAAGGAAACATTTCTAGGTAATTGGAGCAATACAGCTATAAAATATATTAAATATTATTATTAAGAACTAAGGTGGTGGAAACTAGGTAAAAGTAAGGAGAGAAGCACCCATACAGATCCTTATAGTTGGGCAGGCTATCCTGGCCTCTACACTTTGTTGAGCCAGGTAATTCCTTGTGTCAGGTCTGTTCCACTGTGGAAGGGCTATCCAATGGCATCCTTGGCTCCCATATCCTAGATACAGTAATGCTCCTGCTTTTATCCACTACACTGAGACCAGCTTTATGTGTTCACAGAGAAGCTATCTTTAGAACCTGCACTCTTCCTGCTAACTTAAGACTGTATGAAGCTATAAATCTCCATTTTTATAATCACATCTCTTTATCTCCACCATGGACATCATGGTTTAAATGCAGAGTGAAAGGATTAGACTTAGGGGCTCACCATTCAGATTCCAAAGAAACAGAAGCAGAGAGTACATGTTGCAGTATGACCTCAGATGACCAGGGACTTCCTGCGTTGTGCAGGGGGAAATACCATTTGTAGGGAGAAGAGAGACCCCAGAAAGGGGAAAGGGGAAAGCTGGAGATTCTTTAACTATTTCAAATTATGACTGAATGAACATTCCAAGTGACCAGGTCGCCAGTGTCAGTAGTGACTATGAGCTGCACATAGGGAAGTGTAGAGCTCAGCTGAGTTCTTGTAGCAGGATGAGATGTGTAGAAGTATACAGAGGCCAGTTTCCCCTGGGCTGTCAAAAGAGTGTACAGTTTAGACCAGCTAAGACTTCACGGGAGAGAGATGGAGTGATAGCTATACAGGTATGGTGCTGAAGTTGACTTTGAGTATGGACATTGTCAGATCTATGCATTCCAACAGCTGCAAAGGAAGTTATGGGCACACTCTGTTCAAAATGTGGAGATCAGAATGACTCACACAGGAATGTTGTTGTACTTTTGTGTTGGGCAAATAAGCAAAATTTACATTGTTCGTGGTGGCTAGGGGTGCTGCTGGAGAGAAGAAGAAGATAGAGAAGCAAGAAGTGAAGCAGGGGATAAGGGGTAAGGGATAGAGTTGGTAGACATGTTAAGAAACTGGCTTATGCAGTAACTGAGCCTGGAAAGTCGTCAATCTGCAGTTGAGGCTGGTAGACTGAAGAACCAGGATAAGTCAATGCTGCAAATGATCTGGCAGGAGACCCCTCTGTTCTTCAGGAAACCTCACCCACAGTGTGGTGAGGCTTTCAAATGAAGCCACAATGTCCACCCACACTGTAGAGAAAGATATACTTTACCTGGGAAATGTTAATCTTATCTGAAAGACACTGCCAGGAATAGGCCTTTTGGGGGGGGGGGGGTGTTGTTTTGTTTTGTTTTGTTTCTTTTTTTCCCACCAAATATTTAGGCACAGTGGCCAAGGCAAATAGATATGTAATATTATACATCCCAAGATAGGATGTTGGTGAGAGAGCCAGGTCCATGATTTTTCTCAGACCAAGACCTCTATTATGAAAAGGCTACGGGGATATAGCTAGTAAATTGGGGATATATACTGCCTTCTCCTCTGAGACAGTGAGTCCACCTCGTCCCACGGCTTGTGGCTGTCAGCTGTCTCCCCATCAGGACTGCCACAAGCTGATGTGGAAAGCAGAAGAGCTGAGCCTTCAGCCTTCCTAGCGCCTAAGTCAGACCTAAGCAGGGCCACCCTAAATTGCTTTGCATTTCAAAAGGCCTGGGAAAGGAGAGAGGCTTTTCATTTATCTGCACTGGAGTTCTTTAAAGCAATTCATATTTTCTTTTTCAGGTCGAAATAAGTAATGACATTGACTCTGAAATGCGGCTCCTGGACATGAGTTAGGGAACAAAGCACCATTGGCCTCTAGCTCTGGGAATCCTACAGCGTCACCTTCCTCCTAGACTGCAGGACTGCGCCCCCTGCCGACCAGCGAACACGGAGCTGCGAGGTCTTTGGTCTCAGCCTGTGTAACATTAGCGTTGTTTGCTAGATGCGTTCTGGGTGCTTGGGTGGGTTTTTTTGGTTTTTGTTTTGTTTTGTTTTAAGTCATCTTCTTATATGAGCACTTGTAAATTGTAAAAAAAAAAAAAATGTTTTTATTTTTTTCTTAATTTAACTTGAGGCATGCAAAATGGAAAGAAAAAAATCTGTGAAAATCTTATCCAAGTCATTTCTAAGGGGACTGTGTGTTGTTCAGCTGTGACATCCAGGTTACTGGCCCCTAAACCCTGCTAAGCTAATGGATCTGCGTATGCAGACCTTGCCTATGAGCATCAGAAACAAGGGTAGACCTGTGGCAGATTGCACAAAGACTGGACCCAACTTTCAAACTGAGCACAGATCACTGTTTAAACAGCACCAGACACAGACAAAACATGGAACCCTTTGTTCTGAATCTCTAAAGAGTCTACAGCAATATTCTGGCTATCTAAATTTGCAGATTCATGCATCTCTTCTTCTTGCAGTATTCTGAGACACACACACACACACACACACACACACACACACACACACACACACGTGTATGTTTATATTATGATTGAGTACAAAATCAGAAATGCTGAGTGGAGCCCTTCCCTACGCAGGGAGTTGACTGCCTGTAAGGTTCATATTTTCTGCTCTTTATTTCACTCCGAACCCTGATGTCAGACCTAAACATACAGCTCAAGGGCTGTGGGACAGAAATCGCAGCCATAAATCTGTAGCCAGGAACTTTGAGGATATTCAAAGGGAACATTCAAATGCTATAGAATTCTCTATAGAAATCTGTAACAAAAATATTTATGCTTGAGTTACATCAGTTTTTCTTTTTTCCCATTCATCCCAATAATCAAGAAAATTAAGTGGGAAAACTAATTTTCTAAGGTGGAAAATAGGTCCACCTTGGAAAAATTTTCACAATTGTGGGGCTTTTTAAGATTCAAGTAAAATATACGTATGGTGAAATGCATAGGTTTTAAGGGTACCATGAGAAATGCACAAACTGAATGACCAATGCTTCAACCAAAATACAGAACATTTCTGACATTTTAGGAACCTTCTTCCTTGGGCCTTTTTCCATCAGTCTCCATGATGCCGTTGACCCCAACAAATGTCACATTAGAAACTACAGTATGTTTGACTTAGTCTGCTGATATAAACTGGTTTGGACCAGATATCTGGCCATTGTGACATGGCCAAATAGATTATTATAATCCATGTTGATTCTCACTACTAAGGTTTAAGTGCATTGCTGATAACTGTCTACTCACCATATAAGGCAGGTATTTGTCTCACCGAAGTGTTTTTCTGTCTCTGTGTTAGTTCCCATGTGAAAAGCTATTTTGCTCCTTTCATACACACATAAAAATTAAGTCTTCCCTTCATCGTGGTTCTGTCTGTTCACTCTTTGCTCAAGAGACAGTCCAGTGCAGCTCATGGATCTCTAAGGTACCCATAAACCGCTGAAATTGGTACAAATTTTTGAATGTTTGTGGAAGTCTCTCTTTTCCCTCTTTTCCCTCTTATGTACATAGATTTCATGAGTCTGCTAACAATCAGAATTTAATGCAATCACCTCTGCCCTAATGCCTGGACGTTCGTGTACTAGGTTGTGTCCTGTCAGTCAGCTGGTCCTCTCACTGAGTTCTCTCCTACAGAATAAACCTAAATTCTAAATGACAAGGAGCTCTTGTTACCTGAAAGGTGGTGCCATCAAACTCCCATTTGAGGAGTACAGGGAGTAGAAGAATGACACAAAGCCTTAGTCTTGTCGCTGAACCACCTTGGCACCAGGCCTTGTCAGTCATGGCCAACCTGGCTCCAGGCTCAGCCTTCTTTTGAATAAATGAGTTATTCTTCCTTGGAGCATCCTGCTACATTATGTGGCAAGGCAGAAGCTAGGATCCATCCGCTTCTTTATGGGAATTTCCAATCACGTTCCAAAGCCAGCAAAGGTTAGGCAGAAGGATGAAAGAATGAGTGAACTTTCAGACATGAACTGTCTTGGGCATAGCGCAGTCCACATCAGAGAAAACCTGTAAGAATATGTTCCTCCAATGATCTCAAGCCTCCGTTTTACTGCCATAGAAAGGGAGAGGGTGTGTCCCTGAAATGAAAACATGTCTTCATACTTCTCTAAACCTTGAATGTGGTTGGTTCACTTTTGTTTAGAAGACAGCATGGCATCTTGTTCTAGCAATATTTGGATGCATTTTCTCATTCCTTTGGTAAAACAAGCCTTGCTGTTCCCATAAATCCAAATAAAAAAGGCAGTTATCTTTTAGTAGCTCAACCTGACAGGATATATAGCAAGATGGCTAGCTGCCTGTTTCATCCAATGAACAACCCTTTTCTGATAAGCAAAATTTGTCTACTTTAGAATTGACTAAGATGTGTGTTGTGAAGGCAAGAAAAACCACCATGACTGCTAAATTGAGAAGCAAATAAATACCAAAATTGCACTTTTCATCTCTGACAATTAGAATCTTGCCAAGATAAAACAGACCTTCATTTTATACTTACTTTTAAAAATTATGTTCTCAAAATGATCTCACTATAGAAAACATTCTGGGTGAGTGATTTTTAAAGCAAATACGTATCACTTGTGAGTCACTTTAATAAGGAATTCAGAAAATCTTTACGGATTGATTAGAAGTCGGGCCGGGCAGTGGTGGCGCATGCCTTTAATCCCAGCACTTGGGAGGCAGAGACAGGCGGATTTCTGAGTTCGAGGCCAGCCTGCTCTACAGAGTGAGTTCCAGGATAGCCAGGGCTACACAGAGAAACCCTGTCTCGAAAAAATTTAAAAAAAAAAAAAAGAAGTCGGGTGCTCTGACTTGACATTTTAGCCCGACAGTATCTGCTTTCTTTCAAGGGTTGGATGAATAAAGAAGTAGGAAAAAACACAAATAACTAATGTATTATGGACTGACCACAGGCAGCTCAGATAAAACCAAACCCAAGACAGATATTTCTATGCTAACAAACTAACTCTAGCATGGCTTAATTTGTTTCTGAACTAGCCCTAAGCTGTGGACAAAGCTATTGCCCAATGAAATGATACAAACTTGAATTTTTGGAAGAGGTCCTTTGATTTGGCTTCTCTAGTCTCTCCATTGATATCCATCAGAAAGAGGACATAAAAACTCGCTTCAGTGACTATTGAACTTCTGGCACCATTGTTGAGCTCACACATGCCCATGTGACTTTTAAAGACTCGGAAACTTTAATTTCCGAGCTTACAAAATATTTTTTCAATGTGCAAGTGGCCTATAACATTTTGAAGTCAAAGAGTCTTTTAAAGTGTCCAGAAGTCAAACTTTAAATATTTGTTATAAAATAAGGCTACAAATTAAGAAAATTTTGTCCAAGAGCAAAACCGATGAAAAACGTTACTCCTTATGTGACTAAATAGTGTGCCACTCAGAAAGGGAGTTGGTACTTTTTAAACACTTGACAAATGTATTTACTGATTAAGAAAAAAAATCTGAAAAGTGGAAGACTAGAAAAATTCACATTTTGTTTTGTGAGTAGCATCTCTTTTGCTCCTAAAGAGAGTTTAGAGAAAAGGCCATTTCTACATGGTGGATAAATCTTCTTAAATGCTGGAATCTGTACGGGGAATCAGCTCCCATAGAGAATTCACCATTTCCTTTGAACCTGCACTCATATAAAGGGCATGGATCATATTAAACGGTAAATGTTTTTAAAAAATGAAATATTCAAAGCATCCAAATGTGCATTGGCTTGAACTTGAGAGATAAGTTAAAAGAATAAAGGAATGGAGGGAAACAACAAAGAAGGAGCAGAGTGAGAAATAGGTTGAAAGAATGGAAATAGAAAGTTACGCCATCTTGATTTGGACAACACCAGTTTTGCTCCTTTGGTCAAATGGCTTTGTTTGTTTCACTGAGTGAAATCACTAAAGCACATTTCCCTTCCTCTTTAGAGCTGATAAGTAGTCTGATGAAGTTGATAATCTAGGTGGTTTTCCTCATAGTATCTGCTTTTATAAGTCACCAGCCAGTCTACTTTAGAATTAAGTTGAACCAAAAATGACCATTACCACGACCAACACTAACAATGAAACAACAGCAGCTTAACTAAGAGAGGTACCTATTCCTCTTCATTTTCTAAAGTTCTGGACACTTTCAGCAGAGATCAGTATGGAAGCTTCCTAGAGAGCTTGACCTCTTGCTGCTTCATCTTTTGTGGCTATGGTTCTCAAATTATAACAACATTCAAAATGACTGCTGAAGCGTATGTCTAGTTGTTTAGTTCTAGCCAAGGGAACTAAAGGGAAGAAAGGCAAAAAGAATGGCATTTTTTGTTTGTTTAAGAACAAACCTCAAAAGCTGACTTAGAGTATGTCTACTTACATCATTTGCCAAAGTTTGGGGTAGACCAAAAACCTGGTCTAATGCTAGTTTGGGGTAGACCAAAAACCTGCAAAAATGCTAGACACTAGAGCCCATATTCTAGATGATACTGTATCAATCTAAAACTAAGAATAGTAAACACACATAGAACAATATTTAGCAGTCTTTTTCATATACTTCAAGAGTACCATCTTGTTAAAATGGAGGCCTTGATTTTTTAATTGTAATAGATTGTACAAAAAAGAGACATATACTTTCTAATATTGTGAAAAAATATCATCATCAGCTCCATGAATTAAACTGTATGCTTCTTGCTTTATGATCTGGTCTTTATGGTCAGAAAGAAAACCTAATATATCATGCTAGATTGTCCAGTATTTTGTTAATTCTGTAGAATGTATTTTGGTTTTTCTGCTGTTGCAATGACTCTAATTTAAAAAGCCAGTCCAATACAGGGCTCAATCCACACATAACAGCACCAACAGGTTAACTCTTCCATGTGAAACAGTCAGACTCTGTTCCACAAGATCTTCTGAACTGATCAATAAGAATTTATTTTATTGCTTTTTAATTCAACAAGTACCTAGAGTTTACAGTGCTTAGGAAAGTGGATCAGGACAGGTAACTTACAGTGTGTGATCTTTTGTACATCATTGCCTTGTTCCTGAAGCGCTTTGGGTTTCTCTCCATTTGACCTTTTGTATTCTGTTATTTTCTCTGTGTTAAAATTGAGCTCAGCCAAGCATGGTGGCACAGGCCTATAAACTCTACTACATGCGAGGGTGAGGCCTAATGAACACAAATTCAAGAGCAACCTAGGTGGCTTACTGAGAGCCTGTCACAAAAATTTAAAAAGGAAGAGGAAGAGAAGAGAGAGGGAGAGAAAAGGAAGAAAGAGGAGGAGGAGGAGGAGAAGAAGAAGAAAGGGGTTGTTGACATGACTATCATTGAAGCCAAGACCCTAGATTCGATTACCAGCACTACAAGAGCGAAATGGGAAAAAAAGTACATTTTTTTTAAGTTGGTCACCCTCTCTCTTCACTTTTTTTCTTGAAAACAGAAAACATTATTTTTGAGAAACTTAAAATTGAGGGAAATTATAAAAATGTTATCAGTTGGCATTGCTGTGCCCTTTCCCTGGACTGTGTGCTCCAGATACTGCTTATTGAGCAACTCTCTAGGAAATTATTTCAGGAACTGAAGAATACTGCTCATAGTCTCTCTGAGCATAAATTGCCTCCAAATCCAGCTAACACCTGATAATTTCAAAGTGATTAGGTGAGTTGGGCTCTAATACTCAGTAGCCTGAGGTGGAAGGATTACTTGAGGCCAGAAGTATAAAGTCTACTTGAGCAGAATAGCAAAATGTTATTTTAAAAATTTATGTAAACAAAGGGCAAAAAAGGTGCTTCAACGTTAAGTCATTCTCAAGATGGTCAAGTGTATACTGCTTGCCTGCAGCTCTTAGAAAGGACCCAAGTTAAGTTCCCCTCATCCACATCGGGTAGTTCACAACTGCCTGTAATTCGAGTTCCAGGGGATCTGACTCCCCCTTTTGGCCTTTGCAGGCACCTGCACTCATGTGCACACACCCATAAGAGTATATTCTTTCTCTGTATGCTAGACTCATAGCACTGGAAAGACCTGTGATGTCTCTCTGTGCCCATTTGAGGAGGAGAACACTGAGGCTGGTCACAGTGATGAATTCACCTGGTGTCCTATTATATCTGTGAATCAGTCTGGCCTTTTTCCTTTGCATTCATTCCATGGTTGTCTTTTATAGAGTCCCTACTGACCAGTCTTCTATTGACTGGCTGTTTTGTGATGACATTAGAATGCAGATCTGCATAGCCCTGGATGTTCAGGTTGTAGGCCACCTGCAGGAAGACACATGCTGCTGGCCTCTTCTCCATCACCTGCCTTTCCTTTTTTCTCAGCAGAGTCACTAGCCAGAGTACATCAATATTCTCTTCAGTTTTGTTGTTGATGGTTGGTTGGTTGGTTGGTTGGTTGGTTGGTTGGTTGGTTGGTTGGTTGGTTTTATTTTAAGATTTATTTATTTATTTTATGTGTATGAGTACATTGACTTCATGCACACCAGAAGAAGGCATCAGATCCCATTACAGATGGTTGTGGTTTTGCTTTCCACAAGATAGACCAGCATGGTCTCTCTGTGTCTGTTTTTTTCACTTGTATCTTAAACATAATTTTGTGTGCTCTGAACAACCCACACACTACCTTTACCAGCCAGCACACAGAGAGCTTACTTTCAACTGTTGGATGACAAGTCCTTGGGAAGTGAATGTGATAATAACTTGCTTAAAGCCACTTTTTGACTGCTTGTTACAGTTTCGTCTTCCCTGAGTCTCCTTTCTCAAAGGGAATCATTCTTTTTTTTTCTGGCATCTTAAATTCTAACCATAAAACATATTCATTGCCTATAGTGTCACAAAATGGTTTATGAAGACCACTTGCAGTCTCATATCAAAGGCAGAGCCCAATAACCAAAGTTATTATATTGAATTCAGGTCTTGATAGAAGAAACAGGTCCTGAGGATATAGCTCATTGATAGAGTACTTGCCTAGCATATGTGAAGCCCGGAGTTCAATCCTCAGTTTCGTTAATAAGTAAATAAATAAACAGATAACAGAAACAGGTAATGCTGAGAATATCAACCAGCTTTTCAGTTCCTTCAATACCTGCATTGTGTCATACAGACTTTCCTTCCCATTGCTGGGGGGGGTATTATTATAAGCAGTTTATAATAAGAGATCCATTTATTCATCCAATATGCATAGTTATTTATTTGAGTTCTCTATAGTCTTTCATCTTTGTCTTGCTTTTAAGATTCCACCACTCCCAGAGCTTGGTGCTTTATGCAAATTATAATGTATGGAGTAGTAAGTTAAGTATCTTTGTTTGCTTGTTTGATTGATTGATTGATTGATTGATTGATTGATTGAGACAGGGTCTCAATATATATATGGCATGGAATTCACAGACACCCACCCATCTGCCTCTGCCTCCTGAGTGCTGGGATTGAAAGCAGGTGTCACAATGCCCAGCCTGCAAGCTAAGTCTCTTTAAGACTAGAACTCTTGTGTTCTTAGTCTTGTGGCTTACTTAACTTGTTTTTGGAGGATGAGAAAGACTCATTAGTTCATTTCATTGTGTTTAAACCATATGCTTCATATAATGGATTTAAAATATTTGGTGACTGTTAGACTTTTAATAACACAAAGAAAGGTATTGATGACAGATGTCAAACTATCTGAAATATGCCCAGACATCAAAGTCCCTCTGTTGGCTCTAAAATGCCCCCTGTGGTCTTAGGTATGCAGGGTTTGCTTTGGTTCAATCCTTGTCAAAGTAGGAGGTTTGGGCAATAAAGTCAGCAGGTTCTGGGCTTGTTTCCTTACTTGTCCTTTGTTTCAGGACCCCTGCCATCTTCCTTGATTTCCTACACAGAAACCCTGCATTTCCATACCCATAACTAAGGAGCTGCATAATAATTAAACACAACCTTTAAGAAAATGGAGTTTTCGTTGAAGTTCTGCTGGGGATCTGAGCTGCCACACGACAGATGCTGCTAGAAGCACGGAGTATTATTAGCATCAGTAATAATTGTAATAAAAGCATGCCTCCTCGTTCTCTTTTAAAGATGTAGATGTTACATTTTTTTCCCATTTCACATAGCTCAAGGGAAACGTGGGTGTGAACACTTCAAAACACTTTCAAGTCCTCAAGGGAAAACCCTAAAGTGAGGAGAGTTAGAATTAATATCCACATCAGTTCCTAGAGCAAAATGCCTGACATAGAATAACGAAGCAATTTCTCATCCTCTCTTGGTAACTTGTAGGTGAGAGTTCCCAGAGAGATCCCCTGGGCTGGAAACAATGACAAATTTCTGACTTTGTAGGGTTTTTTTTTCCTGCGACTTCTTACATATGACAGGAGCCCTGCTGCCTAGCAACCTCCCGCATACACAGCAGAAACAAGGAGCAAAAGACAGACAAAAAGACCACTCCCGGTATGTTTTTTTATATTCCACGTTCTGAAACTCCTGAGTTCTCTTCAGAGGGAAGCTCTCCGGCCTAGTATTTATTATTCTTAATTAAAACACAGCTTGGATTTGTGTTAATAAAGTAATTTTCAAGCACCCAACAGATTAAGCAGGAAACATAAAATGTAGCTATTGAAGAGAATATGCAGAACTGCTGACAAACATTTAAACACACTGCCTCTGAAAGAGCACAGGGAGGAAGCTAACATAAGAGCCTGAATCACTGGTGTATGAACACATGTGATGTAAAAATTCCTGTAACAGAGTCTACAGGCAATAGTGCATAGCTTTACAAAACTGTTTTACTCCTACCAGGATCAAGCCAGATGTTAGTTAAAATCGTGTCTGTGTGAACTAAGAATGGGTACTCTTTAGTTCTCTTTCACCTGTCTTACAATTATAACCATTATTGCTTTTATCTGAATAAGATGCACTAGTTTTGGCATTTTCTGAGGGACCTTTATTGTCTGTGCTTCTTAAATGTGTCATTGATCTTTGTAGCAATATATTTCCACAGTGTTTGGTGGCCCATGGTCATTAGCATCTTTAACATTAAAGACACTTGGTAAAGAACATGGTATCTTTATACCCCAGATATCCCCCATGCATGTCCCACATAGGAGCCACAGCACGGTAAGAAACTATCTAGGGTGGAGGAGAATTTGATTTTCAAGACTTAGGTTTTTAATACTAGTTTCTGAAAATTATCCCCTTTGATAAATTCTCCTTTCCCTTAGTTACCAAATTGTCTCTTTTGGAGGAACAGCATAGTTTTCTCTAGTACAGACTTCTCAAAGTTTGTGGATAGTTTACAGAAAAAGTGAGGGTTCCTCCAAAGCATGCCACATTGGTCTGGCATGCTCTCTTCCAACTCAAGAGTTCAGGCTTACATTCACCCAAAAAACTTTGTTTCCTGTACTATTTTTAGTCTATCAGTAATTGATGCAAGAAAATCCATTGACGGCTGCTCACTCAGGCAAGTCTCTCATTCCTGAACACCCAGGAGTGGGTACTGATGGGAAAATTTTATTGCAGGTCACTGCCATACTTAGCAGTGTTTTTAATCCACCACCATACACCAAGGGACAGAAGGTTCTATGAACTCCTTTAAGTGATACCATGCAAGCTGTGGTGGCAATCGGTGGTGACTGCCTTTCTTTCAAAGCACTCCTGCAGAGAAACTCGTGGGTGTCAGGCACTGTCCAATTATTAGAGAAGTAACGCACAAAATAACAGAGAGTCTGTCCATGGGGAACATACATTCTAACCCCGGGGAGATATATTAATCTGCAAAGCCACAAGAAAATACCATTCTAGAATATCTGGGCCCTGGAAGAAGGTCTGGAGAACATCTTTCCCCACAGATTCTGAGCTCTGGTGAGTAAGGAAGATGGTCAACCCAAATGAAACCTTCTTTTGCTGCCTTAGGGTGCTTTCACCAAACACTTGGCAAGAATCTGGTTTTGAAAGACTCCCCCCTCCCACCCAGGAGGGAGAGGAGCACTGAAAACTAATCAAGTGTTCCATTTTTCTTTGAAAGGTTAACTATAGAAATCCTCATAGCTTGGGGCAGATTTCTTCCTTTACAGAGCTCAGCCTCTACAACACCACTGTTCATTCATTCTGTGATGCTCAAGACACTGAGATCTGAGCTACCTGTCCCTCTGAGCATGTATGTGTCACCTTTGAAAATGGTGCCCTATCATTTAAGACTAGACTGACAGATCTAAGAACCAGTTACTCAATCACAGAGCCAAAGCAGCCCATCACAGTCCTCACTAAGTTCTCATTAAGGTAGGGCATTCTGCAGTCCCTGCCAGTCTAAATAATTATGCTTGCCTCAGCCACACATAGATACACTCTAGTTACCTCTGTGGTAACCTGGGAGTACCACCATCGGGCCTGGAGTGATTGGGTGTGGAAGAGACCCTACAGAGACATAACTATGGAAAGAAAAGCAGTGCTCAGAGAGGGGCGTCTTCAGGAAACCCTGGTACGCTTGGAGGTCCATGCATAGCTGATCCTTTGCTGTTATTTCTGATAAACTGTGATTAGCACTATTGTTGAACAAAGATGGCAATATTGAAATGGTGAGAATGACCTTAAGCCTTCTGTTGTTCCTGAGACTAACAGTGAGTTTTCTCTCTCTTTTGTAACACCAACTCTGCCATCTTATGGAGAGGAGTGGAAGCAGCAGAGCATTTTGCTCCATGCCTGCTGTTAAGATGACAGGTCATAGCACCTTCTGTCTACTTCTAGTTGTTTTTAAACCATCAACAATTTTACCAGCAAAAATATTTGTTTAAGAAAATCTGTTTTTAAGAATTCTCAGATTGCTTGCTAACCAAGACGTCTCTCAAACTTGGCACTAGAACTCTATGTAAAAACCTCAAGTGATATTTTGTATTAATACAAGTTTCTACTATCACATAACACTGTGAAGTGATTTTTCTGTACATTAGTGTCTTTTCCTATCATTTCTTGAGCTACCAGGTGAAGTAAATGAAAATAACTGAACTCTGTCAAGAACTGCCCTGTATAACATTGGTAGCCTATAGGAAAATGAGTCTTGTTTTTTTTATACATACAGGTAACAAGACTTGTTTTCACAGTTTTACTTTTTACATTTTGTGCTTCTACCTGTATATTCTACAGTCGTCAGAATATGCCATTTAACCCATACATTTTTATGTCTCTGTGAACAATGATTCTGAATAAGTTTACAAGTTATATGTAATTAACTATTATTTTCAACCGTGAATAAAAGTGTACATTGAAATAGAAAGTTAATGGTATTTTTAATGCTCCTCCTTATAATACATGTTCAGCATCCTGAATCCCAAAGTCCAAAATTGAAAACTTTTTTAGCACTGTCACGATGCCACAGCTGCAAAATTCCAGGCCACAAAACTTTGACTCACATAAAATTAGTAAAATAAGTAATATGCATATGTATAAAATTACTTTCAGGGGAATATAAATCAGTGGATTCTGTGCTTAGTCTTAGTGTGTATCCATAATGTCACTGAGCAAATATAAATATTACAAAATTCAAGACCTGTGCCCCTGGGCATTTCAGAAAGTGATGTTTCCCCTATCTTGTGTATTTGTAAAAGAAACTTGGACAAGTGTGCATCCTGAGTGTTTCTGCATTCTTCAGATTGCAAGAGTTTACACTTCTATTTCACAATCAAGGAAACAGTCCTCTTTCCAAGAAGCACCAGAAGACTTGAAGGACTGCAAACCCACTCAACCAATTTGCCACTTGTTGTAGCTAAGCTGACTTCTCAGCCAATGATCTACTCAGCTCCTACCTCTGCAGTTCACCCTAGACTACCTCTTCCAAACCATAAACCAGTCTATAATTTTTATCTCCATGCAAAGAGAACATAAAGCCTTATAACTTATTATACTATGGTTTTTTGGTGACTGTATAACATGTAGAATACAGCCAAGAAAGAAATGACTAAAAGTAGGCCCCAGGGCCTAGTGCACTGAGTCATACTGAGTTCATGCTCATGGTCAGTCCTTTCTTCCTTCCCCCTTGTCTGTCACCATACTGCTCCTAGGATAACTAGTCTTCTCTAACTTCTTCACTATCTCTGAGTCAAGTCACACAAAATACCCTCTACCCAGCCCAGTTGGGGAGCAATAACTCCTTAATACCAGCATGATTTCCCAGATGTAAAAGAGTGTAAAGTATTTGACCCAAGTCACCTAGCTGGGATTCCATCCCCAGAAACAGGGAGTGAATTACCTTTGTGGTGACTATCACTCTTCACTCTGAGCTCATCATCATCAGACAAAAAGAAGGGGAAGGGTTCATTGCATGGGAAATTTATGCATTGTTTTCATGGTATTAATGTGGTTCTGTAACTTTATTAAAAATGGAAAAACTTGTTTTAGTGACACTATGGTATGGATCTTAAATGTCCTCTAAATTCAGTAGATTAAAGGCTCAATCTGCAGCTAGTGCACCATAGGAAGAAGATGGTAGAGCCTCTAGGAGATGGAGCCTAATGTGTGTGTATGGAGGCAGAATGGTAGAGTGGGGGTGGGGTGTCAGGTCTTAGGTCACTGGAATTGTTCCCTAGATTAAGTTAATATGGCTCTAACCTTTCTTTTTGTTTAACTACAAGATACTGGTTTTTTGCTTCACCACCTGCTCTTCATCATGATGCTTTGCCTTACCACACTAACACAAAAGTAATGAGGCATCATGAGTTCCATAATTGTGAGCCAAAGTAACCTTTCTCTCCTTGTCAACTGATTTGTGTCTGGTGTTTGTTACAATAGCAGAAGGCTGACTAACATAGTGACATTTCCTTAGCTACATAAACATGATAATAATAAATTTTTTAAAAAGCCTGGAATATTTTGTCCCTATCTACATTGAACAAAAACTAAAGTACAGTCTAATATCAAAGCACCAATCTACTTCAAGACAAAAATAAAGGCCAATAGATCATGTTGAGTATTTCATGGCTGCTGGCTATGGAAGGGATGGTGTGACATGGTTCCCACTCCTGGAGGTGAGCTAGTAGAACATGATTTTCCTCAAGTGCTGTGATTGCTGTCTGCATAAAGCTTATTTGCATAATAATGTACATGTTTTACTTCAGGTTCCTTTTTTGGGGGAATGTTCTCCCTGCCATGGATAATGACTCCATGATTGTCAGATATAACAGGATGCCAGGAATCGAAACTGTGCCTGGTGATCCTCAAGAAAATGGTGATGTTGTGATCTTCAGGGCAGCCCTTAAGGCTGTGGAAAAGAACTCTGAAAACATGAGTTCAAGAATACAAAGATCAGTATAATAGCTATTCTTTATAGAATATCTCAACTATGCAAAAAACTAAGGGTGCAATATGAATTATATGAGGGGCTTAACAGCCCTGAAAGAACAAAGGCAACTACACTAATGAGTCTGCTTTGTCAGAAAGATAATAAAGAAGAAGATGAAGACATGATTTGGTCAACAGAGGAAAAAGCCTGGATCATAAATAAGATAGAAATAGTTAAAAACCAAGGCTCAGATAGATTGTTATATAATATTAGTGGTAAAATGGTGGCCTCCTCCACAGAAGCCATTAACTAAATTTGATCCAGATAGTCTACTCCCTAAAGGAGGTAGTTAGATGTGCTATCCAAATAGAGGCTGCGGACGGACAAAAGTCTGAAAAAAGATGATGGCTTATTGATATTCCTATTTTCTGGGATTGCTTAATTTCTCGGGTAGCCAAGAATTACAAAAATGAGCTTCAGTGCTGCTTGCATCAACATAAACAAGAGCTTACTAAATTGCAAAAAAAATTATATATATAATAGTTAAAACTAACTTTCTCACATAAAATAGCCTTTATGTCTATCTAGTCAGGGTATCTATTCCTGCACAAACATCATGACCAAGATGCAAGCTGGGGAGGAAAGGGTTTATTGAGTTTACACTTCCATGCTGCTGTTCATCACCAAAGGAAGTCAGGACTGGAACTCAGGCAAGTCAAGGAGCAGGAGCTGATGCAGAGGCCATAGAGGAATACTGCTTACTGGCTTGCTTGCTTCTCCTGGCTTGCTCAGCCTGCTTTCTTATAGAACCCAAGACTACCAGCCCACAGATGGTACCACTCACAAAGGGCCCTCCCCCCTTGATCATTAATTGGAAAATGCCTTACCGCTGGATCTCATGGAGGCATTTTCTCAACTGAAACTCCTTTCTCTGTGGTAACTTCAGCTTGTGTCAAGTTGACACACAAAACTAGTCAGTACAGTTCTGTATATCAGTTTCTAAGAGTCAGGAAGCTAAGGTTATAAAATGTTGATTCATGGGATGATCAAGAGGTAAATGATTAAACTGATATACAATTTCTAAGGAAGTAGCTTATGCAAGTAAAAGCCTTGTCTATGGTCTGAAAGAGAGAGCTATCTTAAGCAGAACACAGAGTTGTCAGCTTGCATCTATCACTGACTTAGAGTCATTCTTCTCCCACTCCCATTCACTTGCACAGGAGCCTCTCTCAAGCTAAGGTTGATCCTCTGCAGAGTATCCCTTGACTAGACATTTGAAGTTTAATGTCTAGTTGAGAAGATATCAATGATACTTCACTTACTTTATTAAGGGTATGGATTTAAACCACAAACTATCACATATTTTTGAATTCTCACTTTTAGCCTAAATCAAATTAAGTTTAACAATATCTCTCATTTCTTAGCTCCTATTCGCCAATCCCTCTACCTTCAATTATGAATCTCATCATCTCTACATTAAATATTCCTCTAATGGAGCTTCAGGTGTCCTAAATTTCTCTTCTCCTCTCCTCTCCCTTGCCTTCCTCTCCTCCCCTTCCTCCTTCCCTCCTCAATTTCCTTCCCCTTCTCCTCCCTCACCCTTTTCCTTCCACTCCCTCTCTGTTCTCCCCTCCCCTTCCCCACCCTTCTCTATCCTCTTTCCTCTCTTCTCCTCTACCTACCACCCTCCATATGTCCTAAATTCTTAAACAGAAGCAAATCTTTCATCTCAGATTTCTGAGGGTAGGAAGACAGAAATATGTTCCTGCACCTGGCAAAGCAATGCTGTATTTCTAAAATAACAAATCTGAGCTTTGTTTGCTTAAAATGTTGCAATGAATGCCAGCATAGAGACACACACCTGTTATCACAGCCCTCGGGAATGTGGGGCAGATAAATCAACGTGATCTCAAGGTCATCTGTGCTGCACATCAAAGGATGGGGGAAGTCCCTATGAAGCTAAAATGTGAAAACAAAAATAAGATCTAGATGGAAGATCTTCAGGCCCAGACTGAGGTCTTCCATGGCCTAAAACAGCCTGAAGTATTACTTAAAGTATTTGCTTAGAATGTTACCTCTTACCTTAATGCTTCTCTTAATGGTCTTATCTTCATGCTTCCTTATTGTGGGTCCCAGGCTGGCTTTTGTCAAACCTCCTCCTCCTCCTCTACCGTACATGACTCTTTATCTATAATTCCCATCACTTAAGTTGTCCTTATATTGTTAAGTTGTCATGTATTCTAAAGTCAACCCCTAAAGTACAATAGTGAGAGGTGGCTCTTCTGTGCAATGATCAGGTCTTGAGAAGACAGCAACTGGTGAGTCGCCCACACTTCAGTAGGTGTTCCACACCCATGCTCACATTCTTAGCCCTGGTAAAACCTAATGAGTCACAAATCAACACCACCAACAACAAAAAGACCTGTAAGTGGGATGGAAACTTTGTAAGACACGAGGAGGTTGTAAGGATAATGAGGAGATAAGGTAGGGAAGACGGATGGGTGTGGCTAGAATGTATTGATGAATACATGTATGAAATTGTCAAAGGATAGACTTGTTTTAAAGATTACATTGGGATAGTGATGTCAGAAATGAAATGAATGGTGTGTGAGAGAGGAAATGGATGTGATGAGATGGAGGACAAGCCTGGCTCCAGAGTGCCTTCCAGACCACGGAACTCTTCTCTGAGAGTGAGCCACTGAGCTAAGACCTTAGCAATTAGCAATGCAGATAACCTAAGCAGATGCCTTTGTGTCTGAGAGAGGAGCGAGTATGAGGCTACATGGTACAAACCTGGGAGAGGATGTCTTAAGAACTGAAGAGTCTAGCCAAGCCAAGGGGGTTGTTCAACAGAAACCACTAGCATGCTTTAGGTTTTATTATTAATTTTTAAGATTACTATACAAAGTAATGAGTAACCTTACGGCATTTTTATACATCTGTGCCCCTTATACTTGGTTCTAATTTGTCCTCTCTCATGCTCTGTGCTCCACTCTTCCTGATTCATTTCTCTCAAACAGACAAACCCTTTCTGTTCTCATACTGCATGTGTCCTATCCCATCTCTCTTCCCTGGCTCCAGGATTTAAGTCATAATCACCACGGGGTAAAATTAATCACCTGCAATGGCCTATTTATAAAGAACAGAAAAACCTAGTAATTAGAAACACTTGGAAGTATTTTGTGTTTATCCATTGTTGTTTGTTTGTTTTAAAGACAAGGTTTCCATCTGCTGCTCCTGGTGGCCTTGAACTTGAAATCTTCATGTTTCAGTCTCCCCAGAGCTTGAATAACAAGCCAGTATCCACACAACCCACAGCATGTGCCTTTAAGAACCAGAATACTTGGCAACAAATATAGCATCTGCATTCTTCCTCTCACTGAAGTGTAAATTTAATTTTTTCCTCCCTAGAAGTCATCCAAACTGAGACTGTGGTACCAATGCACAAGAAAGGACGCTCTTGGTCATCTCTCAGTGATAACTACAAATTTGACATTCATCGGTATGGAAATTCAGTCACAAAAGACATTTCTGCCTCCATATTCTGTCAAAGTGTCTCCATCAAGGGAGCATTCACAATGTGTCACTCCTAAAACTGCCATCTCCCGTAAGAGGTGTGTTAAGGTCTCTAACGAGGAAGGCCAGCATTAGTAGTGCTTGACTCTGGCCTTGCCATTTTGTTGATGAGAAATAGATGATGGTGGCACATCTCCAGTTAACGCAATCCTTTTAGAGCTCCAACTGAAGACACCTTTAAGGACAGTGTGTCCTGGGAAATATAAACTGCTGGAAAGGGGTTTCTTGGCTTGCAGTCATGGTTGCAAAGTGAACAAAGAAGAGTGGTGCTGTATCTCATGTTCCACCGTGGCTCCTTTCCATCCTTTCTGTTCTTTGCTTTTCTTCTCTGCTTTTCTCTCATCTCTATGCTTTCTGCATTATGTGGTCGTCATTCTCAATTAACCCATTGTATTAATCCTTCTGCACTTGAGTCACTGACGCCATTTATAAATAATTGACTTTTGTCCATCTTAATTTTCTGATCTATACTAAAACCCCACCACCATCCCATTTAGTTACAAAAAGAGAAAATACATGGAAAGCAGACAAAACAGTCCCTGACATCAGGAGAAGACTCCCAAAATCTTAGTGTTTGCATACTCAGCCCACCCTTCAAACTTCCCTTCATTCTCTTCCCCTGCCAAACCACAGGGCAACATGCTTCCGGTATACGCGCGCGCGCGCGCGCGCGCACGCACACACACACACACACACACACACACACACACACACACACACACCTCAGCTTGGCATCCAAGGTCTGGAAGCTTGAGGTACCAAATTCAGTGCACTTAGAAGTATATTCTAGCAAGCAGAGTTTCTATTTTAATTTTTATTTCATGAGCTTGTATTGGTTTCAACAAGAATTATCTGACTCCTCTCATTGATTAAGTGAATAAAGCAACCCACAGTGAAATTGAATCCTGTGCATATCTTTATGGAAGTACACATCTGCTTAGTTAGGGCATGAAACATGCTTCACTCAGAACTCTCCCAGCAGAGTTCACAAATAGGGCTCTATTCCATGGCTGACTTTGCCGTCATGGAAGATCTTGGCATCTTTTGCTTCCAGGACAGAGAGGGACAGCAGCGTGTTTGCTGAGGTACTGAGGTTCTGGACCAGGCTGGGGATAAACTGTATTGCTGTGCCAGCACAGCTCAGCACTACCACAGCCATTCCAGATAGCCAGGAAAGGAAAACATAGAGTGTTACTACCCCCCCCCCAAAGTGAATAGAATTAAGTCAGTAAATACCCTGCCTCAGCAATCTGTTATAAAATCATTCCAATTAGTATATTTTCTTTTGTAATTATTAATATTTGGAGTTGTCTTAGTCAGGGTTTCTATTCCTGCACAAACATCAAGACCAAGAAGCAAGATGGGGAGGAAAGGGTTTATTCAGTTTACACTTTCACACTGCTGTTCATCACCAAAGGAACTCAGGACTGGAACTCAAGCAGGTCAAGAAGCAGGAGCTGATGCAGAGGCCATGGAGGGATGTTACTGGCTTGCTTCTCCTGGCTTGCTCAGCTTGTTTTCTTACAGAACCCAAGACTACCAGCCCAAGGATGGTTCCACCCACAAGCAACCCTCCTCCCTTGATCACTAATTGAGAAAATGCCTTACAGCTGGATCTCATGGAGGCATTTTCTCAACTGAAGCTCCTATCTCTGTGATAACTCCAGCTTGTGTCAAGTTGGCACACAAAACCAGCCAGTACAGTAGTGTACTGATATTTACAAAAATTACAAGACATTGAAAAGATAAATTGTCCTGAAATGTCACATTTCCACAGAATATTAGAGACATTTTAACATATCATAGAGATATTTACCCATTCATGTTTATTGCTGCACAAATAACAGCAGTGATATAGAACCAGTTTAGCTGCCCATGTGGATTTTCTTATATGCACATACATACGGCATGAAAGCAAGAAAGGAGAAAGGTGGTCCATATGAAAAGGAGGAGGGGTGGAATGATGAAAGGAGGGAAAACTAGGCAAAAGATGCTGATATACGTATAAAAATCACTCCAAACCATTGAGAAAGCGATAACAATGAGTGTCTTCATATGAGTCTCCCTATACATTCTACGAAGCCAAACAGGTTGCCAGTAAGGGAATTATTGCACACAACATTCTCTAGGGCAGTGTTTTCAACCTGTAGGCTGTGACCTCTTTAGGAATCAAACGACTCTTTCACAGGGGTCACCTAAGACTATTGGAAAACAGGAAACATTACAATTCATAACAATAGTGAAATTAGTTATGAAGTTTCAACAGAAATAATTTTTTGCTTGAGTGCCACCACAGCCTGGGGGACTATATTAAAGGGCTGAAGCATTAGAAAGGTGGAGAGCCTGTATCCAGGGAAACCAGAAGGTCCCACTGTCATCAGGAAAGAAATATGACATGCTTTTCTGTCTTGCCATGGCCCCTCAGTACCCCCACACAATCATTTTCCTACCCAATAGTTGGATAGGAAACATCATGTATGGCCTTTGATATCATGTTTTTTGGAGGCCATAATCAGAGGCTACAGGGAGAGAAACATTGTGCTTAACATTTGTTGAACTTTATAATCCTCGAAAAGCATTATCTGAGACAGTTTTGGGTTACCTTCTTGGGTGGAGAGGTGAGAAAGTAGGAAGCAGATAAGAAAGAAAAACCAACTCCTCTTCCTTGTTGCCATCATTTCTGCTCTGGATAAAGTATGGATTAGGAGAGAAAGCATTTCTTCTGTATTTGACATACAAACTAGAGTAAGCCATAGATCAGAGACACACTGACTAACTTCTGAGTTGTGTTATCCCTTTAACATTCTAGACTTTTGTGTAAACCCTTATTTCAACGCATTCATGACTTCTGGCTCACTGAAAATTGTAATATACAAGTAAGTTTGCAATTGTGTGTTTACATTAAAAAATGCCACTTTCCATGTTTCAGCAATATTAAGGAAAATGTCTTATAGATGTATTCACACGTGTATAAGCAAGGTATTCATTGTTTTGATTGAAATATTTTGTAAGTAAAGATTAGAAACAGGGGAAGTGTCTATGCAGGAAACTGACCAATTCATCATAGAGAACCATGTAGCTGGCCACTATGTAATGTCAGACAAGGAGAAGGAGTGCAGAAAAGCAAAATGAAAAAGTAGGTGCAATAGAAAACTAAGCCAATGGGATTGGAATATTAATTAAAGCCATTATATTTCTTATTCTGCACCTAAATAGTGACATAAGACTTTGATGCACAATAAGAATGCAGTAAAAAGCCTGTTTGACAAATGTCAGAAACTGCTCCCAACTAGCATTTATGTGAGCACATCTCCATCTTTAATAACATGAAGAGAAGACATTTCACAGATGCTCAGCACATCAGGGAAACGCAGATGGCTATGTAACTCCGCAATTAAGCCAATAACCCTCAATGAGGTGGGCGTGGCACTGGCATCTGTTGCATGTCTAATCCTAGTGGACGTTTCAGATATGTCCCCTGCTCTCCTCAGGAGTTTATTCCAAATGGGTGTAGAGTGAGATCTGGGTGAGCTAAAGCTAAGAAGATGGACAATAGCATAGAGCACGTCCCATCCCCTGTAAGGTATGCTGTCATAGAGGCTGTGAGCAAAAGGAAAAAGAAACCTCACTCACATTGCCTGGCTTCTGGGAACCAGGAATTGAGTATGATCAGAAAACTGGCAGAGGCTAACCAGATCTATGTGAGAAATGTCTTAGAGATACAGATAGAAATGAGACTAGAAAAGTAAAAAAGTCATGGCAAAGGAATAGATGAACAGTTGTGTGAGACTGGAGCTGCATAGGAACTATTGAGAGAGCATGCATTTCACAGTGCATGCATGCACGGATGCATGCATGTATCAAAACCTCAGGCTGGAGATGTTTCTCAGTGGTGAGAGTGCTCATGTGGCTTAAATTCCTAGAACCCCCACAAGAGGAAAAATAAATATAGTTATACACCGTAAATATATACAATTCTCATTTGTCAGTTACCCATTAATAAAGCTGATTTAAAGATCAGAGTAAATCTAACAAGATCTGTAAGGCTGGCCCCAAACCAGAAACCACAGAGGTTCTGAGGAAGCCTTCAAAATAAGTCCTTTTTGCCTCTTTTCACTGAATGGGAAACATGGGCACCCCCAGTGGCCCACAGTGTAAACAACCTTTCCCTTCCAAGGAGAATCAGTTTCCCCCAACTCTTCTCAGTCACTGTTGGAGAACCCTTGAAGACACCTTCTGCCTGATGTCATTTCCAAGTGTACCTGTGGTATAACCTCCAACAGCATAAACCTGTAGAACTTCTAGAAGCTGTCTTCTGGTTAGTTGCAAGACAGACCTATTCGCTGAAAGAAATGATAATAAAACACCTCTCCATTTAAAGGGGGGGAAGTGTTTCCAGAAATTAAGATCAAAATGGAATTTAAAATTTGCTAGATAGAAAAGAGGTAGGACCAGACAGAAGACAAACATTCAGATTCAGGTCTGAGGCAAATATATAGCTTTTGGTTGGATGTTGAAATGTATCAGAGGATAAGAATGGAACAATAAACACACAAAATAATCAGGGGCTTAAGAAGGGAAGGAAAAACTTGGGCGTAGGGTTTATGTGAGGCTCCCTGGGGGCTGTGTTGTCATGAGTAGTCAGATCCTGTGGCATTTGACCTACAGCCAAGGGTGTATGTTACCATTTTAGATAAGACACTGGGTATAAGGGCTTATCTGAAAGTCTCCTGGCTTATGTTTATTCTTATGTTATTGTGAGAATATATGTGATATATGCATATATTACAAATAAAAACTGTTTGACTATGGCTTGTCCATTTTGAACTTACCAAATAAATAGGACCTTTCTTTATGAAAGAGAACATGGGGCAGAGGAGAAGAAGAAATGTTTGCAAAGTAGGTCACTAAATCTTGGTTTATTTTTCACAATGAAAGAACTCCCTTCTTAACCTTATAAAATTAAGATGAAAATAGCATCCAATGGCCTACATTAATCTTCTGTGCTTTTTTTTTTATAATCAGACTTACAGTTTTCCCTAATGGATTTATACCATTGCAGTAGAAATGTTAAAATTGAGACCCTGAGCCTAGTACATATTTCCCTATGCCTGATGTTCAGAGTCACTGACCTCAGCTCTTACCTACTGAATATTATGAGATGCTTTAAACACCTTTGGGTTACCAGGTTCTTGTCATTCATTTTATGAAAGAGTCCTTCTGGAAGCCATCTGTAGAATGAGGTTGAATTCTCCCCAGAGGTTAAGTATAATGTGAATGCACAAGGCAAAAGGTAAATGTAGTAAAAATTTCCTTTAAAGATATTGTAATTCAATAGCAGAGTTCTCACTCATATTCCGCCCAGTCAGGAGTTTTGCTGGCACTGAGCACACAGCACTTCCTTTATTTATGAGCCACTAGACATATGCAGACAGTGATACAGGGAAAAATAAAGTTCTTGTTTTCATGCAAATTGCATTGCAGGTAAGGAGGCAGAAAATAATTACATGAACAAGTAAATAAAATTACATTGGATAGCTTTATATACTGGAAGACAAATGAAGCAACAGACAGGAGCAACCCTGCCAAGAAAAGAAGCTGCTTACCACAGGGTTCAGGAAAGGCCTGTCCAAAGCAGGCAGAAAGGAAGCAGAAATGTGTGTTTGGAGGCTGAGCAGTGCTGGAGAAATGTCATTGCTCAGACACCAGAGTCTATGCCCTCACAAGCCAGTGTATATTAGATCTCACCCTGAGAGACCTAGGAATCAGCTGCAGAATTCAGATGATGGGGCAGCAGGAGAGAAGGATCCTTTGCTAATCAAAGACGAGTGAAGAAAGGCAGAAACGGGTTTGGGGGAGGAGGCTGAAGCAATACTCTCTCCACTAAAAGATAAGGGTGGCTTCCCCATCACAGTGGTGGCCACATGGTAAGAGCTGACTGAATTCTCCACACACCAGCTAGTCTTGTTTACTTTCTGTTGCTCTGATAAATCACTGACCAAAACCAACTTAGGGTATGAGTGGGTTCATTTGGCTTACACATGCAGATCACAATCCATTTTTGAGGGAAGTCAGGGCAGGAGTAGAGGCAGGGACCATGGGAGAAAGCTGCTTACTGACTTCCTCCCAGGCTCACGTTCAGCCACAGTTCTTGTATAGCTCAGTCCTACCTGTCATAAAATGATACCTCCCACAGTAAAGGGGGGCCAACCTCCATCAATTAGTGAAATTGCTCCTCACAGATCTCTGTATTTGTCCCCATCTGCTATATGAGGAAGCTTCTCTGATGATGGCTTAGCTGATCTATGAATACAGCAGAATTCCATTAGGAGACATTTTATTGCTATGTTCCTTTAGCAAGGTGGTTCTGCACCTTCCTAATGCTGTGACTCTTTAATACAATTAGTGTCTCATGTTATGGGGACCCTCAACTATAAAAATTATTTTCATTGCTACTTTGTAATCGTAAGTTGCTACTGTTATGAATCATAATGTTAATGTCTGATATGCAGGATATCTGATATGCAGCCCACAGGTTGAGAACCACTGCTTTAGCAGAACAGTAGTATTTGGTTTTTCCCTGTGTCCCTGGCCTACTCTCCCATTAATTGTCTACCCAAGCAGCAATGGGTGTAGGTTCCAGCTCTTGGAGTGAGCATTTATTCAAATCAGTTATTTTTTAATTATTCTAACAATCTGTGACACAGTTATAACAGTGTATCTTGTTGGCAGGTCACTTTTGTAGATCAATGGGGTTTGTAACAACTTGGTGTTTTCCTTTCTCCTTTGGTAGGGCAGAATAAGTTTCAGTACCATGAACTGAGAGTTTCAGGCCATCAAGGTGAAGGCTCTATGGGAGTACTAGCTCTATTTCTTTGCCCTTGATTAAGCTGTGTAGGAGTTGTTTTTAGCAATAGGACCTTATCATTAGTTTGGGGAGAACCACCTGAGTTGTGTGGGGTTTCTGATAAGACACTTCAGCCAACAACTCAAATCAGTTGTAACAGAATCAGTACGAGGAGATGCCTTTGGTGTCAAGAGAAGGCCAGTTGGGAGTTTATCTCCTCCATTATTTGACAACTTCGTTGAGATCACCTTCATATATGTATATATTTTAGGAAGTTTTTTCTACTGTACAGGTTTCTAAACTACCCCTCACATAGTCTATAGTTTTAGTTGTCCTCCCCCATGTAATTGTTCCCTTTCCTCCATCTCTGTTTAAGCCTCTCATTCCAGTCTCTCCCTCGACCCTCCATAACTATCTAGTATATTTCCCAAAGCCCTTACTCTCTATATATCCTCTGTGCTTACACTGATTGTAGCTCCCTTACAGTGACTTAAAAGCAGACATCTACATATAACCAAATGCATGTCATATCTATCTTTCTTGTCTGAGTTACCTGCCTCCGGATAATTTTTTTCTAGTTCTATCTGTTAACTTGTGAATTTCATTTTTTTTATCAGCTGAGTATTACTCCATTGTAAAAATGTACCACGTTTTCTTATCCATTCTTCTGTTGAGGGACATCTAGGTTGTCTCTGATTTCTGGGTATTATTAATAGTGAAACAATGAACATATCTGGGCAAATGTTCTTGTGGTAGAATAAAGCATCCTTTATGTATATTCTCAATAGTAGTATTGCTGGATCTTGGGGTATATGGATTTGTATCTTGCTGAGGAACCACCACACTGAGTTCTATAGTGGCCAGCCCGTTGCACCCCCATCAGCAGTGGGAGAGTCTTTCCCTTACTTCACATCCTTTCCAGCATGATCTGTCACGTGTTTTATTTACCTTAGCCATTCTGACAGGTGTAAGATGAACTCTCAAAGTCGTTTTGATGTGTACTTCACTGATGACTAAAAACGTTAAACATTTTAAGTGCTTCTCAATCATTTGAGTTTCTTGTTTTGAGAATTCTCTATTTAGAGCTGTACCTCATTTTTAAATTGGGTTGTTTCCTTGATATCCAGTTGAGTTCCTTATATATTTTGGGTCTTAGTCCTCTATTCGGTGTGGGATTGGTAATGTTTTTTCTATTCTGTAGGTTACTGCTTTGTCCCAATAATGTTTTCCTATGCCATACAGAAGAACTTTTTAACTTCATGAGTTCCCATTTATTGGTTATTATTAGTGCCTATGCTAATGGTGTTCTGTTCAGAAAGTCTACTCCTGAGTCAATGGGTTCAAGACTATTCCCCACATTCTCTTGTATCAGATTTGGTGTATCTAGCCATATGTTGAGGTCTTTGATTCATCTGGAGTAGAGTTTTATGCAGAATGATAATATGGGTCTACCAAAATTATTATTTGATATTTCATTATTTTGCTATTAGAAGTGAATACATATTTGTTAACAACTCCCTAGGGAAAGTCACATAACAATATCCTTTGTTTATTTTTAATTTGATTTTGTTGTTGTTGTTGCTGCCATTCGCTTGGTCATTTGAGGTCCTCATCCACTTTCCGTATTCTCTCCCTACCACATGCATGGCATTCAAATACTTTCTCCCATTCTGCATGCTTTCTTTTCACTTTACTGATTATTTTTCTGCCTCTCTTGCCGCTTCTTTGTGTGATGTAGTCTCTCATCCAGCTTTGCCTGTTTTTTCATTGAGCATACCTATACCCAGTTCAGTGTCAAGGAGCTTTCACATCATGTTTTCTTCAAAAATTTTTAAAGCCTTGAGTCTGAGTCTTAAGTGGAGTTGACATTTCTATGGTATGAGGTGGCGATCCATTTTTATTCTTCTGCATGTTGATATTCTTTTGCCAACATCATACCTTGAAGCATTTATCCACTCTCCATTGTGTGTTTTTAGTATCTTCATCCAAATCCACTGACTATAAATGCATGGACTTATTTGGTCTTGAAGAAGATGTAGAGAAAAAAAACACTCATATTTGTGCCAATAGAAGTTAATTAGCCATTATGGAGAAAAATATGAAGTTTCTTCAAAAATTAAAAAAATATATACTATGTAAGTCAGCAATCCGACATCTTGGAATTTATCGAAAAAAATTGAAACCAATGTCAAAACCCTGGTGCTCATGTACTCAGCTGTTACTGCAGCACAATTCCCAAGAGCCAACATATGGTATCAGCCCAAGTGTTGATTAGTAAATGAATAAATATACAAAATTGATGAATATGAAAAATGAGATAATATACCATCATTTTTAAAAAATGAAATAAATCCTGTCACTTGTTACAATATCCTACAGAATGTTATGCTAACTATAAAAAGCCAGGCTCAGAAAAACAAACACGAGTAGTCTCAGAAGTGTCATGTTGGACAAGGGTCTCTAGAAGAATGGAACTGATAGAATGTATGCATATTATAAAAGCAGGTTTACTAAAATGACTCACATCTCACTAAGAGGGATTTGGCAGTGGCTTGCAGGAGGGCTAAGAGTCCACAGAGCTGAATGCTTCAGCTGTTCTAATACAATATAGAAGGCCTTCAAGATTCCTGGAAACCTGCTGGACTACAATGGAAAACTGAAGAAGATAGAGTTTGATGCCAGCAAAAGAGACACGCTCATAGCAAGAAGTGAAGGCAGATAGGTAAGCACACAGCTTCTTCCTCAGACCCCTTTAACTGGGCTACCTGCCAGCTGGTGCCATCCACCCTGGGAGGGAATCACCAGTAAATCAGTCCTTCCTGGAAATGCCCTCACAGACCCTCCTAGAAGTAGCTCTCTTAAGTGATTCTAGATTGTCAAGTGGCAATCAAGATTAATATAAGTGAAATCTTTGAAAAGCCAAACTCACAGGAGCACAAAATACCATGGGGATTACTAGAAAACGCAGCATGAGAGCAGAACATGTGGAAATTCAGTTTAACAGGTGGAAAGCTTCTCTCAGGAAGGAGGAATACATTTCTAAGATTTATTGTACAGCTGAGTTACTATAGTTAATGATAATTTTATGTTTAAAAAGATAAAAGAGTAAATATCACACCACATACACAGGCAAATTAAGGATATAACTAATTAAATTGACTTAATTATCCCATATTTTATACATATACCAAAAAATTACATTGTATTTCTATTACTTATATTATTGCTGACGGTCACCATGGCAACTCATAAATGAAAGTATTTAATTGGGGATGGCTTAAAGTTTCAGAGGTTTAGTCCATTCTCCTCATGGCTGGAAGGATGGCAGCATGCAGGCAGACATAGTGCTGGAGAAGGAGCTGAGAGTTCTACATCTCTGTCTCTAACAGAAGAGAGGGCCACAGGATTATTATTATTATTATTATCATTGTCATTATTATTATCACCATTGTAGAGAGAATCTCTTGTACTGTATGGAAGCATCACCTGTCAATAAAAAAAAAATGCTGTTGGCCTATTAACTTAGGCAGGCAATAGGGAGGTGGAAGGTTCTGGAACAGAGAGAAGAATTCTGGGAAAATAGTTAAGTGTGGGAGATTTGCCCCAGACACAGAAGACGATGGTCATATGAAACTGAGGTCGAAGTAACAAGTCATGTGACACGACTTGGAATAATATAAATAGGGAATTAAGATATGAGCTAGTCAGGGATCAGGCCTAAGCATTTGTTCACATGTAATTAAGTCTCAGAGTCATTATTTCAGAAAATTCATGTGCAGGTGGGAAAGGTCACAGCTACACATTGTTGTTGTTGTTGTTGTTGTTGTTGTTTTGCTTTTTTAAGACAGGGTAACTCTGTATAGCTCTGGCTGTCCTGAAACTCACTCTAGACCAGGCTGGTCTCCAACTCAGATTTCTACTTGCCTCTGCCTCTTGAGTGCTGGCATTAAAGGCATGAGTCACTACTGCCTGGCAGTCAACAGGCGTTTTTAAAATTGGAGAAAATGTAGAAATAGGATGATCACAGTGAGTCTGTATGTAGGGAGGGATGGTGGTGTAGAAAAATAATATGCTAGTGTGATGCTCTCACACTATGGGAAAGGAAAAGGACCTGCTACTCAGCAACTTGCCATATATGGATGCTGAGAGAAGAGGCAAGGGAAGCAGACAGCGAGTGTCCAGGCAAAGGCTGTGAAGGCTGAGCAATGAAAGCTTGCAGGCATTTCTTCTCTCCTTCCTGATTCATCCGAGTACATAGAAGCAATTGCATCATCTTAAAGGATGGAGAAAGAAAAGGAGCTGGAGCTTTGGGAGGATGAGCAGGAAATAATTCCCTAAGACAATGAAACCCTCCATAGACAAGGAATGTGCATCTAAGCTGTTCAGCATCACTAAGGCCCTACTGTTCCAGGCGCCGCCCGCTCCCCCTCCAGATGAACACCTAATAAAATCACTGGTTGGCTTTCAGGGGCTGTGTTATGCATGAAACGCAGATCCAGGGTCGTTTCGTCATTACAGCTTTTCTATTCATCTTTACTAATTTCTGAGTTTGAGAACCTAAACACCCACAGGAGATGAATGTGAACTCACACATATAAGCCATCACTTCAGAGGCTGAAACACAAACCCAAGCTACAAGGTATCGTGGGCTACCTAGTGAGCTCCAGGCCAGCTTCAGCTATAGTATGAGACCGAATCTCAAAGAACAAATGAATTAATTTATGAACAAAGGAATGAGCAAATGATATCCTTCCCTTTTTAACACAGCTTTCTAAGGATCATGGTTCTAGACACACATTTTTAATTCTTTGTGATTCTTTGCTCTCAGCAGCCTGCTCACACAGGTAAGTGAAATGCTCAACCACATGCACTCCTAAGGAGACAGACATTTGTTAATGAAACTGTTAGCTTTGTGACTAAACTCCACCCCACAGTTACCTGGCAACAGTCAGGTATGCTCCTCCCCACAGTTGCCTGGCAACAGCCAGTTGGGCCTGGCCCACTATAAAAGGGGCTGCTTGCCCCTCCTCTCTCTTTTATCTCTTTCTCTAGCCTTTCTCTTACACCTCTTATCTCATACCTCTCCCCATTCCCCCCTCTCTCCACGTGGTCACGGCCGGCCTCCACCTCTCTACTTCTCTATTCTCTTCCTCTCTCTGCCTTTCTCTGCCTCTACTCCCCTCTTAACTCCCCTCCCCATGCCCTAAATAAACTCTATTTCTATACTATACCTTCGAGTGTGTCTGGTCCCTCTGGGGGAAGGGATGTCTCGGCATGGGCCTCCTAAGGCACACCCTTCCCCCACACCTACCTCCCCATAACCCCATACAACATATGTCTTTTTATATTTTTATAAACACATCAGAAACTAAATAAAAAAAGGTTTAGGTGTACCTCAGAAGTGGAGTGCCTGCACAGCATTCACAAGACCTTGGATTTCACACTCAGTGCCTAGAAAACTGATAAGTTGAATTTCCTAATAGTGGGTGAACATTTCTTCTATTTCTTCACAATATTTCACAAGTGAGGAAGCCATAAAAGCCCTGGTCAGAGGGCCTACAGGACTTAACTTCCAGTTGTTTTTCAGGAGTATCCCATAACCCAGTAGAGATCAAAGTAGAAATTAAGATCCACAAAAATTCCGTTATCCTTCAGACATCAAGATCAACAAAGAACCCCTAATACAGCTTTATGCAGACCACAGCTACTGGGACTCCTCATTTACCAACTAAAGAGAGAACAGCGATCATGGCAGCATGCTATAGGACCATGCTCGTGGGCTGCGGTGGCTGTAACCTGCTTTTCCACATGTAACTCTTCCTGTACAGGGACTCTGCAGATGCCCAGCAGACATCCCTGTGTCTGCACTCCTGTGTTTGAGTTCTTTGATTGTAAGCGGGAGGCTAATCGCTCCAGGTTAGCCTTGGAAAAAAATTAAGCTAACCAGAACTCAGTGGTAAGTTAAAGGCCTGACTTTAGAATCTGTTGAAGACTTGGGATATGGAGAAAGCTTCGATAAAACAACTCACTGCCTCCCAAATATTAGGTCATAAAAGGCAAACACTCAGGAACAGACTGACTGAGAGGAATTAAGCAGACTCCAAGTATAGCTTGGGATTCTGAGTAAGATCCTGAACTCAATAAAAGTTTCTAATCTGTCAGAAAGTGAAAAAGTGGGGAAAACTGTTCAAATAGATCTGTTTATACTGAAAATTGTGAGGCATTATTTAACAGCATGAGAACTGAAGAGTTTAGAGAGAGAAGGCCATTTATCTGCAATTTAACTTTAAGTGTGTTTCATTCAAAAATACATATGTGTATATTCTTGTGGGGGTTGGCCACAGGAACACACCAAGCTCACAGAGAAGATGAATAGAATGGTAAAACAAACGTATAAAATACTGACCCTTGGGTAGTTATAGATCAAAGGTAGATAATGTTTTCTGTGATATTTCTAATTTCTCTATAAAATGGAATTATTCTAAAATTTAAAAAATTAAATTCTTTGTAAGCAGTAAAATAAAAACCATTTATGTCATAATGTCAAGAAATACTACAGCAAAAGAATTAATATAATTAATATTAGCTGCCAGGCTTTGGATTGTAGACACATTCAAATGACCCCAGCCAGAGGCCTGGATTGATGAGAGGTTTATGGAGTCTCTAATTAGAAGGTGTGAGGCTTGTGCTAGTGAGACCTTGAGATATTCTCATTGGCTCAGCATCAATTCTTTCTCTGAGGTGCTCTTCAACAGCAGGGCACCTCTTGTGCTTTCCTGGGTACCTGGAGGCTCTATAGAGTTTTCCAGGCGATTCTGTTTAGAACAAAAACAAAGGCAAAACTTAACTGTAGTAACAGAGCTGCAATTCTCTGAGGCTTCTAAGCTCACCACTCAATAGCTGCTCCAAAGCACGAAAAAACAATAGCCTGCAACCCTAAGCCCCCATAACTTTAATTACACCATTTCAGTATGCAAATGACTCAGTGCCCCTTAATGGGCACATTAAATTCCTTATCTCTGGGAAAGAATCAGCATGCATATATGTCTGTGTGAAAATTCATGCACATGTGTGAAAATGAGTTATGTATTACAATAAAGGATATTCTATATTTATGTATAAACATGAATATAAGATAAAATACC
>CM052702.1:10414310-10434096 GCA_028551405.1 Uromys caudimaculatus
TCCTTCTGCTCCACAAAAGGTTTGTCCATCATGCTGTTAATAAATCTATCTCTTTTGTAGACTTATAAGCTACAGGAAACCCACTCAGGTCTACCTCTCATGGACCAAATGGACTCCATCCAGATAAGTACATCTGCTAATCAATAGTCTAAAGTTCCCACTTACTACCTATTCCAGAGGGTGAGATTCCTCTGCGTTTCTCCAAATGTACATCTAAGAAAAAAATTTCTGTTTCCCAAACACACTTAACTTTATTCTCTCTCTCTCTCTCTCTCTCTCTCTCTCTCTCTCTCTCTCTCTCTCTCTCTCTGTGTGTGTGTGTGTGTGTGTGTGTGTGTGTGTGTCCAGGTGCTGCTTACTACAATCCAGGACAGCTCCAGAGAAGCAACCTCCAGATGCTCCAATCTTCTATCACAGACACAGACGCTTCTACTGGGCCTGTTCCTTCTACTCTGTCCACAGACAGTTCCATAGACCCTGGACAGCCAGGAACGAGCCAACTCTCCTAAGACTGGACCAACATTCCCATATTCATTTTCTTAGGCTTTCTAGAGACATGTCACCCCCAAACCAGCAGGAAGTAGCTAAGATCATGACGACCCTACTCCTCCTATTTCACCATCACCTCTTTCTAATTTTTTTCCTTATTTTAATTAAACAAAACAGGGAAATGTTAGCATTTTGTCTAGTCTCTGACCCACATTTATCTGGCAACAGCCAGGTGTGCCTGACTCATCATAAAAGAGGCTGCGTGCCTCCTCCGCTCTCTTGCACAATTATTGTCCTGTTCTTCCTCCGGCCTCTCATCCCCCTCTCTCCTCATTCCCCTCCCCCTTCTCTCTTCATGTGCTCATGACTGGCCTCTACTCTTCTACACTTGTTCTCTCTCTCCCCCTTCTCTCTCTCTCTCTCTCTCTCTCTCTCTCTCTCTCTCTCTCTCTCTCCAACTCCCCTCCCCATGCCCTGAATAACCTCTATTCTATACTATACCATCATGTGGCTGGTCCCTCAAGAGGAAGGGATGCCTCAGCATGGGCCCCGCGGAGGCGCCCCTTCCTCCACACCTGACTGCATATCAACCAAACAGATTCCTTCTCTCCTTTTCTTTTTATAAAACACAACAGACGTTACAGTCCTAATGCTCAAGACACCACTTACCATGGACATAGAACAGAAATAAAAATAAACCCTGACCAACCAGGAAGCGCTCCTCTGCTGTGAGCATATACAAATGCCAGAAAGTGCTAAGAAGGTACACTGCTTTTCTGACGTGTTCAGCTTCCTTTCTTATATAACCCAGGACTACCAGCCCAGGAATGGTACTGTCTACATCAATCATTAATCAATAATTTCCCCCACAGATATGGACAAAGCCCGATCTTAGCAAATCTGATGTAAGCAGTTTCTAAATTGTGATTACCCCTTCCCAGGTGAATATATTTTGTGTCAAGTTGACAAAACTAACCATGGGGTGGAGAGTGGAGATATGTATGTGTGTGTGTATGTGTGTGTGTGTGTGTGTGTGTGTGTGTGTGTGTGTGTGTGTGTGTGTATTATATAGATATAGATATAGATGAGATAGAGATAGAGATAAGTAGATAGAGATATATATTTAGAGAGAGAGGGAGGGAGAGAGAGAAAGGGAGGGAGAGGAAGACATGAACTTCAGAGGGGTAGTAGGAAGCATGGAGAAGATGGAACGTTAAAAGGGGGTGGTATGCTGAAAAGAATCCTATTTAAGTATCAAATTCTCAACAAAGCATTAAAAATATTTTTAAAAGCACAGCAACTAAGACAGTAAAAGCTCTCCTTTCTGTTCTGTTCATTGTCAGCCCATAACTCACCTGGTGTGTTCTCCTTAATGACCTTGGCCCAACCAACCCCCCCCCCGACTGAGGGGGGTGCAGCATGTTTCTCTCACACTGAGACCCAAAATAAGGTATCTTCAAATAAAATTGTTTCTCCATTTACTGTCCTCCTTTTCCCCAAATTATGTAAAACAATGGCTGATGGACAGAGGGTCAGCCTCCAGATGGACAAGCTGACAATAGTCCTATCACAACATTTTAAGGGGGGCACAGTATCTGAAAGGCCCAATAGTACACAAAGACAGTTCATGAATACACAATAAAATAGTTGCTCTACGTTCTATGTGTTCTAATTATTTTAACTACCATGTGGGCTTGCTAGGGAGGAATCTGGGCCTCTGGCTAGAGACACATATGAGTGCCTGCTTTTAGCATAAAGACAAAGCCTGCCAAGCTTACCCACATCAGCAGGAGTCTCTAAAGGATTGTCTGAAACCATTATATTGGAGCAGGAAAGAGTCATTATACCACAAAAGCTTCTGAAGTGCTGCCCGAGTTCGCACTCCTTTTCCATTGGCAGGTAACTGGGCAAGCATTGCAGATCTTGTCCAGAAACTGAGGTCCTGGCAGCCACAGAGCATATGGAGGTATACTAGGAGGTATACTACATCCCAGGGGTTGGCAGTGAGGCTCAACCCAAAAACACGCAGTGATAGAAGTTCATAGCAGATCTCACCTTGATAATGGCTCTAAGCAGAGCCACGATGACAAAGAGAAGCAAAACCTTTTGTGGTTTGTTCTTATAAGTATTTACAGAAAGATTCATTATTCTACCTTCCTTACCATACACATAGGAAGGAATTAAAGACCAATCATAATGGAATTGTTCTTTAAAACTCTTCTCCCTAGCTTTCTCCAACTCTAATCCCCAAGTTTCACCCCCAGATCTGTAGAAAGCCATCTATTTGCAGCCTCCTCTTTCTCTCAGAACCCCATCTCCAATCAGTCACATAGAGCTTACCTCCAACCATCCTTCTCCCAGTTCATCCCATTATCTCAGCATCTAAAACCAGCAGACATCCCCTGGGAACATAACTGCGTAAAAGTCACACAGGAGGAACTCTTTGTGTCTATATTACAGAGGCTACAAGGATAAAAAGGAAATAAAAGCATCTTCAAAATAAGCCCTATATTGGGTTGGTGTGGTGGCATGCCCACAGATCTCAGCACTCAGGAATATGAGGCAGGCAGATCTCAGTGAGTGTCAGACCAACTAAAGCTGCATAGCAAGACCCTGTTTCAAAATAGATAAAACAGACAAAAGTACAGCATAAAAGCTTTTGAGCTTTGTACATGTGTTCTGGTGAATTATCATCCTACAAGTCCTTTACACTTGGATTTATTTGTTGAAGATTTTGTATAGAGAGAAGAATGTTGAAACAAATAATGGCTAAACTTCCTTTAAGTATTAGAATCGGTGTTGCCTTCCAGGCCAGGGAAGCCGATAGGCTAACTGCCAAGCTTCACCTCTCCTTCCCCTCCAAAGTCAATCCCCTACTCTCATCCCTAACTCTGTACCACCCGCTATGGGCCCGCTTCCCCCCCCCCCGCCCTGATCTCCAGTGCATCACACAGATCTTCCCACCAAACTTTGACCCCTACACTCATTGCTTTATCCCAGTCTCCAAATTCAGCAGATATTCTCTGAGAACCCAAAGGCGACTCTGGCTAGGGTAACTGCAGGTCTTCACCTCTCTCTTCTCTTCTAAAATCAAAATCCCTGAGTCTCACCCCCATCTCCAGCAGTTCAGGCAGATCTACCTTCCTCCCAACTCATGACTTTATCCCAGTCCCCAATCCCAGAAGGCATTCTCTGAAAATTCAGCCAGGTTGGCCAGAGAAGCAAGTCGGCCAACAAAACAGGTAGGCTAGTTTCATATCTTCACTGTCCCTCCTATATTCAGTCCTCCAGTCTCATTCCCACTACCTCTTGGGGCCTCTCCTCACTATATTTCCCCATTCTTTGGGGACTACACAGATTCTGGTAGAATACCTTAATTTCCTCTCTCCTATGAACCATCTTGACCCACCTACTCTAGGCCATCCCCATTCCTAAGTATCAGGTCTCAATACCTAGAAACACACTTTACCCAGAAACTTCACTGGCCAACCTAGCAGGATACCAGAAGAATGCCATACCAGGTAAGACAGAGCTATCATCCTGTCCTAAAACTGGAGAGGGCAAAAGAAACCAAGAAATAGAATACTCACCCGACAAGAACAAGACCAGATATTAGCACCTAGAATTATGATCTTTCCAAACCCAGATTCCTATATGCCAGTATAAAACTGCAATTAATAGCAAACAGAATAATATGTCCTCATTAGAGCCAAGCAATAGTCAACATAGCTGAAACACAAGAAAAAGACCTTAAAAATAGCATTTATGGATATGTTAGAAGTTCTTAAAGAGGAAATGAATAAAACCCCTAAAGGAATCTATGAAAACACAAACAAATAGTGGAAGAAAATGAGTAAAATAGTGCAAGGCCTGAGGGTGGGAATATTATTACCAAAGAAACCCAACCTAAGAGAAATGTGGAAATGGAAAATTTAGGATCTCAAACATGAGCCTTAGAGACAAGTCTCACCAACAAAATACAAGAGATGAAAGAAAAAATTCTCAGGCACTGAAGACATGATAGAAGAAATAATTATGTTGGGTAAAGAAAATGTTAAATCTAAAAATATTGTGGCCAAAAACATGAAGGAAATCTGGGACACTACGAAAAGACTAAATCTAAGAATAGTAAGAATAGGGAAGGAGAAGAAACAGGTCAAAGGTACAGAAAATATTTCCAACAAAGCCATAGAAAAAAATTTCCCTAACATAAAGAAGGAAATGCTTATCAACATACAAGTGCATACAAAACATCAAAAATACTGGACCATGAAAGAAAGTCCCCGGGGCATTGAAGAATCAATATACAAAGCATGCAGAACAAAAAAAGAATATAAAAAAGCTGAAGGGAAAAAAACAAAGTAACATACAAAGGTAGACTTATTAGAATAACACCTGACTTCTAAATGGAGACTTTAGAGGACAGAAGGACTTAACAGTTGTTCTACAGATTGTAAGAGAACACAAATGCCATGACAGACTACTAAACCCAGCGAAACTTTTAATCATCATAGATAGAGAAAATAAGGCATTCTAAGATATAACCAATTTTAAGCATATCTATGTATAGATCTGTCCTTGCAGAAGATACTAGAAGGCAAACTCCAACCTAAAGAGTCTAATCTCACCCAAGAAAACACAAGTAATAAGTAATCTCAGACCAGCAAATCAAAAAAAGGAAACACATGCATACACACACACACACTACCACCACCACCACCACCAACAACAACAACAACAAAGTACTAGAAATCAGCAAACACTGCTCATTGACAACTCTCAATATCAACTATCTCAATTCTCCAATAACACTACACACAGTAACAGAATGGATATGAAAAGAATATCTATCATTCTGTTGCATCCAAAAAAAACACTATAACATATATCACCTCAGTGTGAAAAAGATTTTCTGAGCAAATAGACCCATGAAGCAAGCTACGATAGCCATTTTAGTATCTGAAAAAATAGACTTCAAACAAAAACTAATCAAATAATTAGTTAGGGGAGAACATTAAATACTCAACAAAGAAAAATGTTCACCAAGAAGACACTGCAATTCTTAACATCTATGCCAAACACAAGGACATCCAAGTTTAAAAAGAAACACTATTATAGCTTAAATTACATGGTGACCTTCACACAATGAGAGGAGAAGACTTTAATATCTGACTCTCATCAATAGACAGGTTATCCAGATAAAAACTAAGAAAAGAAACTCTGAAGCTAATTGATCTTATACATCAAATGAATCTAACAGATATTTACTGAACATTTCAAACAAACACAAAGACTATACCTTCTCTGCACCACATACAATTATTTTCAACAGTGACAACATACTTGGACACAAAACATGTCTCAACAGGTATAAGACGATTGAATCACCACCCTGCACCTTATCTGACCATCATGGATGCATTAAAGCTAGATATAAACAACAGAAACTACAGAGAGCTTCCATATGAATGGAAACTGAACAACTTACTGCAGTGTTAAAAATGGGTCAAAATAGAAATTAAGAAAATACCAAAAACTTTTGAGAACTGAATGAAAATGAATACATAATATATCCCAACTTGATTCATAGCAATATGTGTCTACATTAAAAATTGGAGAGATCCCAAACTTGTAACTTAACAATACACCAGAAAGCTCTAGAAGAACAAGAAGTCACACCCCAAAGGAATAAATGCCAAGAAATAATCAATGAAAAGTTACACATAACAACAGACACTCGAGAAAATCCAGAGAATCCTAAGGACATACTTAAAAACTTGTACTTCACCAAACTAGAAAGTCTAAAAAAATAGATAATTTTCTTGATACATAATACTTACCAAAGTTAAGCGAAGATCAGACCAGCAATTTTAATAGACCTATAATCACATGACAAATAAAAGCAGTAAATAGACATCTATCAACAACAACAAAGCCCAGGACCAGATGGATTTAGCACAGAATAAGAATTAAGGCCAATAAGACTAAAATTATCCCATAAAATAGAAATAGAAGGAACATTTCCCATTTCATTTTATGAGGCTATAGTTACCTTGCTACTCAAACTACATAAACATCCAACAAAAGAAAAAAGAAAATTATAGACCAATTTCCCTTATAAATATAGATATAAAAATACTCAATAAAATACTTACAAACAGAATTCAAAAACACACCAAAAAGATCATTCACTGTGATCAAGTAGAATTCATCCTGCAGATGCAAGGATGATTCAATATATAAGATCAACTAATGTAATTCATCATATGAACAAACTGAAAGACAAAATCTACATGATCTTCTCATTAAATAAAGAAAAGGCCTTCAACAAAATCAAACACTCCTACATAATAAAAGTCCTAGAGAGTTTAGACATACAAAGAACATACCTCAAATTAATAAAGGCACTCTACAGGAAGCCCACAGCCAATATCAACTTAAATGGAAAGAAACTCAAAAAAATCCCACTAAAATCAGGAAGAAGAAAAAGGCTGTCCATGCACTCCACACCTAATGCATATAGAGCCATAAGACAACTGGAAGAAATCAAAGGGATATAAATTGTAAAGAAAGTATTTAAAATATCGTTATTTGATACATTCATGATATGAGAGTATAAATAAATAACCCTAAAATTCCGCCAGGATTCTCCTACAGCTCATAAACACTTTCAGGAAAGTAGCTGGATAAAAAGTTAACTAAGAAAGTCAGTTGTCCACCTATATACAAATGACAAACAGTCTGGGAAAGAGATCAGGGAGTCAACATCTTTCACAATAGTCTCAAATAATATAAAATATCTCATGTTATCTCTAATGAAGCATGTGAAAGACTCATATGATAAAAATCTTTAAGACTCTGAAGAAAATATCAGAAGATAGAAAGATCTCCCATACTTGTGGATCAGTAGCATTAATACAATAAAAATGACCATCTTACCAAAGCAATCTACAGATGCAGTGCAATTCCCATCAAAATACCAACACAATTCGTTAGAGATCTTGAAAGGACAATTTTCAGCTTCTGATGGAAACACACAAAACCTCAGGATAGCTAAAACAATCCTGCATAATAAAAGAACTGCTGGGTGTATCACCATCCCTGATCTTAAATTGTACTACAGTGCTATAGTAATAAAAATCAGCATGGATTTGGTCTGCCAAAACAGATACATCAATCAATAGAATTGTTGAAGTACCAGACATAAATCCATATACCTGAGTATATCCAATTGACAAAGAGGCCAGAAATACACATTGGAAAAAAGACAACATTTTCAATAAATGGTGTTGGTAAAACTGAACAGCTGCATGTAGAAGAATTCAAATACTTATCACCCTGTACAAAACTCAACTCTAAATGGATCAAAGACTTCAACATAAGGCTAGATACACTGAACCTGATAGAAGACAAAGTGGGAAATATCTTTGACCTCATTGGTACAGGAGTAGACTTTATGAATAAAATACCTTTAGAATAGGCATTGATAATAATAATTATAACAATTATTATTATTATTAAATAGGACCTCATAAAGCTGAAAAGCTTCTGTATGGCAAAGGACGCCATCATTTAGACAAAGCAGCAGCCTATAGAATGGGAAAAGATCTTTATCAATTAGATGGCTAATATCCAAAATATATAAAGAATTCAATTAGATATCTAGGAAACAACCCAATTAAAAATGGGGTATAGAACTAAACAGAGAATTCTCAAAAGGGCAAACGCAAATGGCTGAGAAGCACTTAAGGAAATGTTCGACATCTAGTCATCAGGCAAATGCAAAGCAAAAGGACTTTGAGATTTCATCTTACATCTGCCACAATGGCTAAGATCAATAAAGCAAGTGACAGATCAATAAAACACATGCTGGTGAGGATGTGGAGCAAGGAGAACACTCATCCATTGTTGGTGGGAGTGCAAACTGGTTACAGCCACTGTGGAAATCTATACAGTGACTCCTCAGTAAGATGGAAATAAATCTACCCAAGGGCCAGCTATGTCATTCTTTGGCGTATACCCTAAAGATAAATCAACCTACCACAGAGACACTAACTCAACCATGATCATCGCTACTCTATTCATAATATCCAGAAATCAGAAACAACATAGATGCCTCACAACAGAAGAATGGGTTTAAAAATGTGGTACATTTTACAATAGAGTATTACTTGACTGTTAAAAAAAAAAATGAAATTTTGCAGGCAAATAGATGAAAGTAGAAATAAATACCCTGAGTGAGGTAACCCAACCCAGGAAGACAAATGTGGTATGTATTTGTTTATATGTGTATATTAACTCTTAGGTCTATAATAACTAAGCTATAATCTATATATCTACAGATGTTAGGAAATGAGTAAGGGACTGTGGGGGTGGGAAAGAGTAACATATAGATCTCCCTAGGAAAGAGACTAGATAGTTATACGTACTTATGCTGGGTTGCAAAGGGAGAATCAAGTGGTAGGGGGATGGTATAGGGTGACGAAGCAGGGAAGGTATGGAAAGATATCTAAAATTAAAGGCCATTTGAGAGGCAAGCTTCCTAAGATATACACATATATGATGGCAATCTAAATGAAATTGCCAAATATTGGATCAGCCCCAACTGGCCATCTCTTGTCACCAAAGGAAGATTGCAGTACTGGGATTCTGTTATATCCAATTGAATTCTTGGCCAAAGTTGTCCCACAAGAATCTCCAAACAACCCAGACTGTTGCTAATTCTCCATAAACTGATGACAAAGCTCCATTAGTGAAGACAACATGTACACAAGCCATTGAACACAGAAAAATCAGACAGATGTCTAAATAGAGCAATCACCCTTATGTGCTACCATCTTTGGTACAGGAAGCTACTGATCTAGAATGCTGTCCTGCCTGCAAGATATGACAGTACAGTGGTAGTGTAAAGATTGTGGATGTAACCAACCAATATCTGATTTAATGTAATATTCACTCCATGAGAAGGAAAACACATTTAACATTGTTTGGGTGACCAAGAACCTGAGACTAGATAGCCCAGGACCTAGAGTAAAAACCAAATACTACTGTTCTAAAAAAAATAAATAATGTAGCAATAAAAGGACTGCTTTTAACATTTTTCTATACTCATAGAATAGTGAGTGCCTTGCTCAGCCAATAGAGAAGCTTACACCTGAAGCAGATGGGAAAAAAATAGAACCCCACAGGCAGACATTATTCAGAGAGTAAAAGACACTCGAACATTTAGCCCTAAATAGAATGTCTCCATCAAATCCTTCCCCTCAGATCTGGGAACCCTGCAGAAAAGGAAGCAGAAAGAAAGTGGGAGTCAGAGGGGTTGGAGGATACCAAGAAAAGATGGCCTTCTAAGTCAACAGGATCAATGTACATATGGACACACAGACTAAGAAAGCATGCATAGGGCCTACACCCGATGAAATCCTAGAGGTAAAAAGAGAAGTGGACACACACCCTTATCCCCAAAGCTATCTCCAGTTGATAGCCACTCATTGGAGAAACAAACCACTCTAAAGGGTAGGCTGCATGCCCAGTGGCCAACAGAAAATAAACTTAATGGCATCTTTTTTTCTTCTGAACATGGAAGCTGTTGACATGGATTCTCCTGGATTGTGAGAACCTGCCTGCATTTTAAGCTGTCTTCAATCTGATCCCATTTCTGGTTGTGATGTGCACTAAATTTTACTGGTCCTTTTTGCACTTGAACTTTTGATTTCATGTGTATGCTTTAAGTTGAATCCACCTCACTGCTCAATGTTGGACCGTATAAAAGGGAATCCCTGCCCTGGCTGAACCCCTCCACCTTCTACACTGACCAATCCTAACCTGTTTAGCTCAGTAGCTCTTGTATCTTGTCATTCCAAAGAATTGCTAAGCTGGCAGTGATTTTTTTTTTTTTTTGATTCACTAAAAGTGAAAGAAAGAGGGTATAAATTGTGTGCACAAGAGTGTGTGTAAACGTGTCAAGGGAAAGTGACTGAAGGATGATTTCTCTTCAATTTTTAAAAAACTCATCATTATTGTATTGTCATTGTTCTAAAGTCTATCTTAAAATAATTCAAAATGTGTTTTATGCAACTATTTTCACTGAAAACTGGGGTCAATTGTCATCTTTAATTATATTGATAGATTTGCATAATCTCCTTTTGCCTTGCATAGAGACTAGTAAAGAGCAACTTAGATTCCTTTGAGTACAGAAGTAAAAGAATGCAAATGATCCTCCTCACTTCAACTTACTTTACAAAATCGAAGAAGGAATAAAAGGTTCCTCTGTGGGGAAAGTCAAATTGCTATTCTGATCCAAGACAAAAACTTTATCCTCCTGTTTAGCTTTATAGAAAGTGTATTTTTTTCCCCCTCAGATTACCAAATACTATAAAAGTATCTATTTGTTTTGTACAGCACTATGCTCTGAGCCAAACGACTACCATCTTTGTAAGATCAGCTGGCTCTGCTTGCAAAACATCATCACAGTTAGACTTGTTGACTGACAGTTCCTGATAGAAGGAAGGATAGGCAGGGTCTTTTAAAAGATCCTCAGCAGAGTATCCAGCCATTCTTGCTAACCTTGTGTGCAGGCTTAGATTTTTCAAAACCTACTTTCTTTAGGATTCTTAAATGCTTCAATCTCTCTTTTAACCCACCAACCAGAGGTAGGGAGGAAAGGTTAATAGGAAAGAGGTGTTGTGAACCTGTTTAGAAGTATTTCCTTGAGGTGATTCCATTCCTTGCTGTCTGGATACCAGCATTCCAGTTCAATAGCAAACACCAAACAAGAATCAGTAGCTACGACATGATCCAGCAGAAAAAGCAAGGGTCTGCCGAATAAGCACAAGTCAGCAGAAGTAGTCAGAATCAGCAGGAATACTGCCAGAACTTCTTTGGCACATTTCTCTATATGAAATGAAGGCCAAGGAAGACCAGCAAAGACATAGCAATGCAAGAGGGTCCTTTCATTGTTTGTTGAGTTCCATTTACATTCTTTCTAAGCATCACATGCCCTCTCACAAGATAGCTTCCAGAAAAATATCATGTGACACAACTGAGTTGTTAAAGAAACCAGAAATTTCCACTTCCCTTGTGCATGTAGTAACTCTGCCCTAACTACATGTGACCTTTGAGTCTTGAGAACGGAAGACTAGATGAAAAGGACTTCATCTACTCAGCAATGGGGCTAACCACCTCTGCTAGGTGCAGATTTTCCAGGGTGGCTACTTTGAGGTCACCTGTGTTCCTGCCCATGACCTTTCACCTATGCTCTGTTAGCCTACAAACTCAACTGTTCCCGTAGGTAAACAAAGGAAGAATGGAACATTGATTTCATTGGGACTTTAGAAGAGGGTTGGTTGTGGGTTAGTTTCTTTGAATAGTAAAAAAAAAAAAAAAAAAAAAAAAACAATCAGAACAAGGGTTTTAAAACTTGTAGGTCAGTTTTACAGAAGCCAAAATCCTCAGAGTATAAAGTCTTAAGGCTTTGGTTAGAAAGAGTTGAAATAGGGCATGATCTATGCTATCCTGGCTTCTCCTACCCTCAGGGAAGCTATAAGATGTGACCTGAATAAGAAAGAACTGTCACCTGTAGTCTGTGAGCAGTTCATTGTAACCCCAAGCTAATAAGCAAATACTGTTTAGGTGTCATTAGTGGGAATTACATGCTCCCACCGCTCACTGAGACAATCTATTTTCTCTTCCATTTTGAGCTTTTCTAATCTTCCTGGGTTTCTTCCTTAACAGCTTTCTCAAGAAATCAGCTTGAGTTAGCTCCAGCAGAAGGTGTTTAAAGTAACAGTGCAATTTCTAAAGTTCAGATTAATTATGAAACAGGCTGGCTCTAAATTAATTGAAGTTGAGGAGAATTATTACAAACGTCAGGGAAATGGGAGCCTAAATTCCTTCCAATTTTATTCACAAGGAACAAGCCCACCAGGAAAATGAAACAACAAGAGCTATGACATAATCTCAAGGAAACTAAGACATGCTCTTCAGCATATTCTGATCACAGGGTTTACCCTTTATGGAAAACAATACAAACAAGTGCCATGTTTGCTTGAACCATCACTCCTCTGTTTTTATAGGAGATGAAGGGGTATTCCCTGGTGGATTTTAAGCCATCTCTGTAGGCTTCCACATCCCCAGGAGCATATTGAATAGGAAGAGCTGGCTTATGCTACCCAGGAAAACAACTCTGGGCCTAAATTTTGCCCACTTAGAGAGGAAAGGAAAAGGATATTTTTGTGTTTTGTTTGCTTCTTTGGTTGATTGTTTTGAAATAGGGCCTTCTTATAGAGCCCTGGTTGGCTGAGAACTCACTGTATAGACAAAGCTAACATTGAAATTGTGGCAATCTTTCTGCTTCTGCCTCGTGAGTGCTCGGATTACAAACACATACCACTCATCCCAGTAAAAATTCAATTTTATATACACATTTATGCCTGTAGAAGACAAGTCCCTTTACAAATGTTTGAAATGGTTTTGTGTCTGACTTTTACTCAGTCAGAGCTTCTTCAGAGATGAGATGAGAAAGCTTCCAATATTAGATGTAAGCCTATGTTTATATATTCATACATAGTTTTAAAAAATCAAAATTATACAGCAGCTTATTCCTTGACTTCTAGCAGTTTCCTCAAGTCTATAACTGGTTAAACACCAAAAGGACTGGGTCTCTCCTGACATCTAGTGTTTCTAATGTATTCCTACAAGATATGTTAAACTACTGTCACTGTGAAATTTATATGTGAAATAAACACTTTAGTATAAAATAACTTCAATAAGACAAATACAAGTCCAAGTAACACAGTCACAAAGCTGCTAATTTAGGAGGAAAAGACCTTTCTTCTTCATTTCTTTTTTATTCTTTCTTTCTTTCTTTCTTTTTTTTTCTTTCTTTCTTTTTAATTCAATAATCTATTTTAATATACTTTAAACTTATCTTTGAGAATTTCATATATATATATGAAATTCATATATATAAATTCATATTTCATATATATATATTATTATATAAAATGTATTTTGATCATATTTATCTCCCACTCTCTGCCTTCAATTCCTCCCAGACAACCACCCCACATTTCCCTCTCTCCTAGTTAGGGTAACTACTGCTGTGCTAAAAACAACATGAGTAAAGTAATTTGGCTCACCCTTCCACATACTGCTTACCATGGAAGGAAGTTGGGTCAGGAACTCAAACAGGGTAGGAACCTGGAGGCAGGAACTGATGGAGAGACGATAGAGAAGTGCTACTTATTGGTGTGTCCCCTTGGCTTACTCAGCCTGCTTTCTTAGAAAACCCAGGGCCACTTGCCCAGTGGTGTCACCACACACAATGGGTCCTCCCCCATCAATCACTAATAAAGAAATGTCCTATAAGCTTACCTACAGCCTGATCTTAAAGAGGCATTTTCTCACTTGAGGCTCCTTCTTCTCCAGAGACTCTAGCTTATGTTGACATAAAACTACCCAGCATACCCTCTCTTTCAATATCCCATCTTCTTATTTTCTTTTTAATCTGCTGAGTCTAATTTTATACACATAAGTATCAGGCCATTCATATCAAGCTACCCCATACCCCTAAAGGAAACAGACTCTCCCCAAGCAGCCATTACCTGGTGATAGCTCCTCTGCTATGGATGAGGGCTTGCTCTAGTTTCCTTTCTGTTGCTGAAACAAACATTATGACTGAAGCAATTTAGGGGAGGGAAGGATTTATTTGGCTGACAGGTTAGTCTCAATTTTTAGAAGACAAATTCTAGTATTTTTACGTATTGGATGTGTAAGGGTGTTTTGCTTGTGTCTTGAGAGTTACTAGTACTGGGCTAAAACATCTTGACCACAAGCAACTTGGGGAGAAGATTTATTTCCATTACACTTCCAGGTAACAGTCCATCACTGAGGGACATCAGGACAGGAACTCAAAGATTTAGGAACCTGGAGGCAGGAGATGATGCAGTGGCCATGGAGGGGTGTTGTTTACTAGCTTGCATCTCATGGCTTGCTCATCCTGCTTTCTTATAAAATTCAGGACCACCAGCCAAGGAGTGGCCCTACCCAGAATAGACTGGAGTATCCCACATCCATCACTAATTAAGGAAATCCTTACAGGCTTGTCTACAGCCCTATCTTATAGAGACATTTTCTCAACTGAAGTTCCCTCTTTTCAGATGATTCTAGCTTATGTCAAATTGACTTAAAGTCTAGCCAGGACAACCTGCATGTATGTTCATGAAGTCCCTGTGTGCCTAGTGCACAGAGGCAAAAAGAGATCATCTGATTTCTTAGGGTTGGAATTATAGATAATTGTGAGCTTCTGTGTAAAGCTGGGACTCAAATATGGGTCCTCTGGAAGAATAGCCAGTGTTCTTAACCACTGAGCAATTTACCAGGCCTACCAGTGTATTGTTGAGGGAAATAAGGGCAGTGACTCAAGCAGGAACTTGGCAGAAACCATGGAGGGTCTGCTTATTCACTGGCTCATACTTAGCTTTCTTATACAGTTGAGGGCCACTCCAGGGAATGGCACTGCCCACAGTAAGCCTGCTACATCAGGCTCAAGAAAAAAGAAACAAGAAAGTCCCTGCAGACATGCCCACAGACCAATCTGATTTGGGCAATCCCTCCGTTGAGACTCCCTTTCCATATTATTCTAGGTTGTATCACTTTAAGAAAGCTGTAGGACAAGGCTCATGTGCCCCTCCCCCAAACCTAGTGGAATGTTGACTGGTTTGGTCTTGTGCAGCTCTTCAGTAGGCAACCGCTGCCATTAGCTTTTCAGTGCAACAATCCTGCCATGCCCTGAAGGCACTGTATCACTCTAGTGCTGCCCACATCTGACTCTTAAAATCTTTCTACCTCTGTTCCGTGTTCCCTGAGCCCTGAGGGTGTGTGATATAAAGATCCCATTATTCTGAGTACTACAGAGATATTTATTCTCTGTACTTTGGCCAGTTTGGAGTCTGTATATAAGTGCCATCCACAGTAAAAAGAAGCGTCTCTTATGAAGAATGAGAGCAATGTGAATCTATGGGTAAATGTACATCTTTAGGAGGCAGTGTAATATTATGCCCATTTAGTGAAATAATAATAATAATTTCTCCTACAAGAGATATTTCCAGGCACCGGTCTTGGCCAGTGTTACAGTACCAAGCATGAGTTTCCTCCTGTGGAGCAAGCCATCCCTATTAACATTCATGCCACTATTGTCCCCACGGGAATATTTTGTCAAGCTAGTCATTACTGTAGCTTGCAGGATTCAGAACTAGGTAAGATGATTCGTAATGTTTTTCCCCAGCAGCCTGTATAGCACCTTCTGGTACTTTGAAAACCAGCCAGGCAGGAAGGAAGCTTCCAGATCAATATCAGCTTGATTTCTCCATGTCCTATTTCAGTGTTGTGAAATTCTGAACATACAGACAAGATGTCTAGGCTTCTTTGGGAAAACAGCTTTAATGTTCATGCATAAGCTCAGACAAACTATTGCTTGTAAAGAAACTAAGCAATCAATACAGTAAAACAAGGCTTTTAATGTGGCTTTTACTTCTGTCTCCCATATACAGTAACATAATTTTATTGGTTATTTTATGTAGAGGGAGGTGTTGATTCCCTAATTGGTTCTTGATTGTGTCAATAAAGACAGCGGAAGCTAATGGCGAAGGGGAAAAGGTGGGCAGAGCAGGTGGTGGAGTGGAAAAAGAGGCAGTAGGTCTCAGGGCAGCTAGTCCGTAGCCTCCGCCATGGGCAGAGGCCAAGGAGGATGGGACAGGTTATTCTTCACCCAGCCATTGAGTTATCTGGCTAGTTTTAAAATATTAAGGCTGTCTGGTGTTTTCCATCTGCAGCTAAGGTGGGCAGGAGGAGAAAGTGAACAACCAGAGCATTTAGCTGGTAGCCTGTGAACAGCCCCCAACAGCCCAGCATTAGGGGTGGGGTAGGGGGGTGGAGGGGGTGGGGAAGAGGGATGCCAGTGGTGGCTTGGTGGAGCTGAGTGAGACCAGGCATCTTAGCAATCAGAGCATAGCTGGAGGAACAAGCAAACTAGAAGTAAGGCCCGCAGGAGTTCGGCGCAGAAGAAGGAGATACTGTGGGGTATTTTTTAATTATGTGCAACAATTTTTAAAACACTGAAGTGGTATTCTAAATATGGTATAGATGTGGTGGGAGAGAGGAACACTTGGAGAATGTAGCAAGGTCTTACATAAGCATTTTGGCAAAGACTAAACAATATGGCAGCTTTTCTGTCCTTCCTTTAAGGTCTCTGGAAATGCTTGCTAAGCCAGAAGGGGGTTACAGGGGAGAGGTGGTCAATTTTATGTAAACTCAAGGGCACTGTTTAGTTAATATAGCTATTTTCAGTTTTTATTTTCAATGGCTCTCAGGAGTCCCTATGCTATGAGCAAAATGTATAGTATCTTTAGCAATATGATCTTACCACCATGTTCTGGTGGTAAACCAAGAGCAACAGCAATAGATTGTATTGTTCAGGAGCCTCTGGAATACCTGGGAATGACTTGAGGGGAGGTAGCCCACAGCTACACCAGGCTTCTTGTTTGGAAACCTATGGTTCATGGGAGTAATATTGTCTCCCATATAAGGTAACACACAATCTCCCTCCTTCCCTCCCTCCCCTTCTTCCTCTCCCTCCCCCCTCACACACACCACCACCACCACCACCACCACCACCACCACCACCACCACCACCACCAAAGAATCTTTTGAAATAGTAGGTTTCCATAAAACTTTTAAAAACCATGTTAGTTAGTCCTCCCCCCACCCTTAACCCTACCCACTTGCATCTCCCTATCCCTTAAATCTCTCTCCCATGATTCTCCTTTACTCCTTTACTCTGCATGTATTCTACTACCCTCCTCCTTTAAGACCCTCCCACCTTGCTTCCCATAAGCAGTGTCTTTCTAGTTTCTTGTCTTCTATAGGCACTCCAAGGTAAACACACAAATCTAAAGATTAAACACTAGGATCCATATATGAGAACACAAAACATTCATCTTCCTGAATCTGGGTAGCCTCATTCAGAGTGACTTTTCCATTTCTAACCATTGACCCAAAAAATTTATTTTTCTTCATAGCTGAATAAAATTCCATTGTGTTTATGTGCAACATTTTTATTATCCATTCCTCGACTTGTAAGTTGTTTCCATTTTCTAGTTACTGTGAATACAGCAGCAATGAATATGGATTTTCTATATGTATCTATAGCAGCAGATTCAGCCCATCCGGGGTCATGCCCAAGAATAACACAGAGCTGTGTTAAATAGCAGTTCTATTTGTAGCTTTTGAGAACCCCACCCTGTTGTTTTCTTTGGTGGCTCACCAGTTTGCAGTCTCACCAACAGTAAACAAGGATTCCCTCTTTCCCTACATCCTCATTAGCATTTGTGTCATTTGTGTTTGGCTGGGGTAAGCTGAAATCTCAATGTTTTTTTCATTTCATTTCCCTAATAGCTAAGGATATCTGAACACTTAAAAAAATGTTTCTTACCCTCTTACAAAATAGGGGAGGGACACAGAGGCTGCAAGTAGCCCTGGTATAGGTGGGGGCAGACATATACACAGTTTTGGTCCTTTAACACTGGTGAGTGCTAGAGACAACGTCCAAAGGAGTGAGTGTGGCAATCATTAGAACACAGATTTCTGATATCTGTCCTTGAGCATGGTTTCCACAAGCTGCTATGAGTGAGTGCCTCTAGCCCAGGAAAATAAGAAGAAATGACAATATGGAAGATAACCATCTCCCCCTCAGACCAACAGTAATAGGAGCCCTGAGTTTCAGGATTCCTGAGACATGGAGTCATTGAGCAGTGACAGTGGTGGGAGGCACAAGCAACATCAACAACCTGGACAGGGCCAGGAGACCAGCAAGCAAGGAGCGCAAGCCACCTCATTACTGGATCCTGGCTCAGTGTGGCCCAGCAATTGCCTGAGCTGTCAACACTATACCAAGTCTTTGCTTCACATCAGACCATGAAGGAGGTCAACTCTCACAGCCTACAGTATTGAAGCTGGCCTCTGATATGGTGGTGCAGTTTGCCTTCTGTGTAAATTTTATATTTCAACTCTGGATTTCTTTTTAAATGCTGCACACACGAGGTAATTTGCCTATTGGTTTTCAGTCTATATTTGAACTAACAGGTGGGCAGGCAATTGTGGGTTTGCTGCAATATTGCAATTTCAAGGGGTTTTAGGAGCAATTCTTTATACGATTGTTTTGTGGGAGGGTTTCAAATCCACGTCAGAGCATTGTACAAGAAGTCTCACCTGTGTGTTATATCCACAGTGTGTCTAAATTAGTCATTCTACTTTATGTAAAGGAACATTTAAAAAATACGAGATAAAAAATTTTATTTTAGAATTCAATATAGTAATGAAAATAAATACATTTCCCAATCAATTATGTCTTCTTTTGAGAAATCTGTTTAGTTTCAAGCCCCAATTTTTATGTGGGTTGTGTTTTCTTGGTGTCTAGAAGTTTTAAATTTTTGTTTATTCTAGATACTCATCCTGCCAGCTCTATAGCTGACAAAGACCGTTTCCCTTTAAAAGTTTTTTCCTCCCCCTCCTCCTCCTCCTCCTCCTCCTCCTCCTCCTCCTCCTCCTCCTCCTCCTCCTCCTCCTCCTTCTTCTTCTTCCTCTTTGTAGGTCAACTCTTTTATCAATTAATAAGCTTCGTTTGAAGTACGTAATTTTTTGTTTTAAATTGATAGTGTCCCACTGGTTGATCATTCTTCCCACTTCCTGCATAATCCTATTCAGAAAGTTCATACCCAAGCCTATATTCTGGTTTTTCCTTATTCTTTCTTCTAAAATTTCAGGTTTAACACCAAGGTCTTTGATCTATTCAAAAAAATTTTTGTGTGCGAAGTGGGACATGCAGATCATCTTCCATTCTTCTTCGAGCCTATATGCCATTTTGCAGGGCCATTTGTTGAAGATGCTCCATTCTCCACCGTGTATTTTTAGCTTCTGTCAAAAATCATGTAGCCATAAGTCTATGTACTTGTATTTGAGTCCTGAATTCTGTTCTATTGACCACCGTGCTTTGTGTGCGCACTCGTGCGCATGTGCGCATGTGTGCGTGTGCGTGTGCGTGTGTGTGTGTGTGTGTGTGTGTGTGTGTGTGTGTGTGTGTGCACGTGTGCGTGTGCTCTGTAGGATAACTTGAAATGACCAGTGGTGATACCTCCAGCACTGTTTTCATTGTTCAGGATCGGGTCTTTTATGCTTCCATATAAATTTTAGACTTATCATTGTTTTTTTTTTTTTTTTTTTTTTTTTTTTTTTTTTTTTT
>CM052702.1:10434196-10478055 GCA_028551405.1 Uromys caudimaculatus
TGTGAGGAACTGGACTTTTGATGGGGAGTGCACTGAATCTTAAGATTGCTTTTGGAAGAATGGCCATTGTCACAGTATTAACCCATCAATCCATACCCATGGGATGGCCCTCTATCTTTTGATGACTTCTTCAATTTCTTTTTGTGTTTTAAAATTTCCATTTTGTAGGAAATAAATGGCCTTAATTCTTCTCCTAGGACAAAATTCTCCAGTGGCGTATTTTCTAATGCAATTCTGAAGAGTAAATGCAAGACAACCCCACAGGCATATAGCACAGTTCTAGTTTGCATTCTTGTTGCTGTGAGAAATACAATGACTAAATTCCAGGCTTCAGCCATTCTCTAAAATCTTTTTAAACATAATGCTTTCATGCCTTCAGAAACAATGCCATGCGGGTACCCCTGAATTATTTCCAGCTTCAGTTGCCAGCTCCTGTGTGCTAACCCTGAGCAAACACATTCCTATGCACAGATTTGACATGTGATGCTGGTATTTTATTAATCACAAATAAGTTTTAACCTGCAGTAGACTGGACCTTCCTATATCAATTAATTGAGACAATTTTTCACAGACACGCCCACAGGACAATCTGATGTGACAAATTCTCAATTTGGGTTCTCTTTTTTTTAATTTTTTTATTCTTATTTTTTGATACTTTATTTACATTTCAAATGTTTTCCTCTTTCCAGGTTTCCTCTTTGGAAAACCCTTATCCCCTGCCCCCTCCCCCTGCCTCTATGAGGGTATTCCCACACCCACCCACCCTCCCACCCACTCCTGTCTTCCCACATTGGCATTGCCCTATATTGGGGCCTCTAACACACTAAGGTCCAAGGGCCTCTCCTCCCCCTGATGGCCAACACAGCCGTCCTCTGCCACATATGTGGTCTGAACCATGGGTCCCTCAATGTGTATTCTTTGGTTGGTGGTCCAGTCTCCAGGAGCACGGGGGGGGGGGGGGGGTGTCAGGCCAGTTGACAATGTTGCTCCCTCCATGAGGCTGCAAACTCCCTCAGCTCCTTCAGTCCCTTCTCCAACTCCTTCATCTGGGACCTCACTCTCAGTCCAGCTGTTACTGTGAAGTGAACCTTGGGTATTCCTAACTTTTGGGCTAATATCCATTTATCAGTTAGTACATACCATGTTCATTCTTCTCTGACTGAGTTACCTTGCTCAGGATGACATTTTCAACTTCCATCCATTTGCCTGCGAATTTCATGAAGTCACTGTTTTTAATAGCAGAGTAGTATTCCATTGTGTAAATGTACCACATTTTCTGTATCCATTCCTCTGCTGAAGAACATATGGGTTGTTTCCAACTTCTGGCTATTATAAATATGGCTGCTATGAACACAGTGGAGCATGTGCCCTTATCACGTTGGAGCATCTTCTGGGAATATGCCCAGGAGTGGTATAGCTCGGTCCTAAGGTAGTATTATGTCCATTTTTCTGAGGGTCCACCAAACTGATTTCCAGAGTGGTTGTGCAGCTTGCAATCCCACCAACAATGGAGGAGTGTTACTCTTTCTCCACATCCTCACCAGCATCTGTTATCACCTGAGTTTTTGATCTTGGCCTTTCTGACTGGTATGAGATGGAATCTCAGAGTTGCTTTGATTTGCATTTCCCTGATGACTAAGGATGTTGAACATTTCTTTAGGTACTTCTCAGCCCTACGAATTTCCTCAGTTGAGAATTCTCTGTTTAGCTCTGTTCTCCATATTTTGATAGGGTTATTTGGTTCTCTGGAGTCTAACTTCTTGAGTTCTTTGTACATATTAGATATTAGCCCTCTATTGGACATAGGATTGGTAAAGATTTTTCCCAATCTGTTGGTTGCCATTTTGTCCTATTGACACTGTCCTTTGCCTTACAGAAGCTTTGTAATTTCATGAGGTTCCATTTGTCTATTCTTGATCTTAGATCATAAGTCATTGGTGTTCTGTTCAGGAACTTTTCCCCTGTACTCATGAGTTTGAGACTTTTCCCCACTTTCTCTTTTATTAGATTCAGTGTATCTGGTTTTATGTGGAGTTCCTTGATCCACTTGGACTTGAGCTTTGTACAGGGAGATAGGAATGGATGAATTTGCATTCTTTTACATGTAGACCACCAGTTGAACCAGCACCATTGTTGAAAATGCTGTCTTTTTTCCACTGGATGGTTGTAGCTCCTTTGTCGAATATCAACTGACCATAGGTGTGTGGGTTCATTTCTGGATCTTCGATTCTATTCCATTGATCTACCTGCCTGTCACTGTACAAATACCATGCAGTTTTTATCACTACTGCTCTGTAGTACAGCTTGAAGTCAGGGATGCTGATTCCCCCAGAAGTTCTTTTATTGTTTAGAATAGTTTTCGCTATCCTGGATTTTTTGTTATTCCAAATGAATTTGAGAATTGCTCTTTCTAAGTCTATGAAGAATTGAGTAGGAATTTTGATGGGGATTGCATTGAATCTGTAGATTGCTTTTGGCAGGATGGCCATTTTTACTATATTAATTTTGCCAATCCATGAGCATGGGAGATCTTTCCATCTTCTGAGGTCTTCCTCGATTTCTTTCTTCAGAGACTTGAAGTTCTTGTCATACAGATCTTTCACTTGTTTGGTTAGAGGCACACCAAGATATTTTATATTATTTGTGACTATTGTGAAGGGTGTGGTTTCCCTAATTTCTTTCTCAGCCTCTTTATCTTTTGAGTATAGGAAGGCTACTGATTTGTTTGAGTTAATTTTATATCCGGCCACTCTGCTGAAGTTGTTTATCAGCTGTAGCAGTTCTCTGGTGGAGTTTTTCCAGTCACTTAGGTATACGATGATATCATCTGCAAATAGTGATATTTTGATTACTTCCTTTCCAATTTGTATCCCTCTAACATCCTTTTGTTGTCTAATTGCTCTAGTTAGAACTTCAATTACTATATTGAATAGAAAGGGAGAGAAAGGGCAGCTTTGTCTAGTTCCTGATTTTAGTGGGATTGCTTCAAGTTTCTCTCCATTTAGTTTGATGTTGGCTACTGGTTTGCTGTATATTCCTTTTAAAATGTTTAGGTATGGGCCTTTAATTCCTGATCTTTCCAAGACTTTTATCATGAAGGGATGTTGAATTTTCTCAAATGCTTTCTCAGCATCTAATGAAATAACCATGTGGTTTTTTTCTTTGAGTTTGTTTATGTAGTGGATTACATTGATGGATTTCGGATATTGAACCATCCCTGCATTCTTGGGGTGAAGCCTATTTGATCATGATGAATGATCGTTTTGATGTGTTCTTGGATTCGGTTTGCGAGAATTTTAGAGTATTTTTGCATCGATATTCATAAGGGAAATTGATCTGATGTTTTCTTTCTTTGTTGGATCTTTGTGAGGTTTTGGTATCAGTGTAACTGTGGCCTCATAGAAAGAATTGAGTAGTGTTCTTTCTGTTTTGATTTTGTGGAATAAATTGAAGAGTATTGGTATTAGGTCTTCTAGAAGGTCTGATAGAATTCTGCAGTGAACCCATCTGGTCCTGGGTTTTTTTTTTTGGTTGGGAGCCTTTTAATGTCTGCTTCTATTTCTTTAGGCATTATGGAACTGTTTAGATGATTTATCTGATCCTGACTAAACTTTGGTATTTGGTATATGTCTAGAAAATTGTCCATTTAATACAGATTTTCCAGTTTTGTTGAATATAGGCTTTTGTAGTATAATCTGATGATTTTTTGAAATTCCTCAGAATCTGTTATGTCTCCCTTTTGATTTCTAATTTTATTAATTTGGATACTGACTCTGTGCCCTCTGGTTAGCCTAAGGGTTTATCTATCTTGCTGATTTTCTCAAAGAACCAGCTCCTGGCTTTGTTGATTCTTTGTATAGTTCTTTTTGTTTCTACTTGGTTGATTTCAGCCCTGTGTTTTATTATTTTCTGCCTTCTACTCCTCTTGAGGTTATTAGCTTCTTTTTGTTCTAGAGCTTTCAGGTGTGCTGTTAAGCTGCTAGTGTATGCTCTCTCCAGTTTCTTTTTGGAGGCATTCGAAGCTATTAGTTTTCCTCTTAACACTGCTTTCATTGTGTCCCATAAGTTTGGGTATGTTGCACTTTCATTTTCATTAAATTATGGGAAGTCCTTAATTGCTTTATTTCTTCCTTGACCAAGTTATCATTGAGTAGAGCATTGTTCAACTTCCATGTGTATGTGGGCTTTCTGTTGTTGTTGTTGTTGTTGCCATTGAAGACCAGCCTTAATCAGTAGTGATCTGAAAGGAAACATGGGATTATTTCAATCTTATATCTGTTGAGGTTTGTTTTGTGACCGATTATATCATCAGTTTTGGAGAAGGTACCATGAGGTGCTAAGAAGAAGGTATATTCTTTTGATTTAGGATGGAATGTTCTATAGATTGCTGTTAAATCCATTTGGTTCACAACATGTTAGTTTCACTGTGTCTCTGTTTAGTTTGTGATTCCAAGATCTGTCCATTGATGATAATGGGGTGTTGAAGTCTCCTACTATTATTGTGTAAAGTGCAATGTGTGCTTTGAGGTTTAGTAAAGTTTCTTTTACGAATATTTGGAGCATAGATGTTCAGAATTGAGAATTCTTCTTGGTAATTTTTTCTTTGATGAGTATGAAGTGTCCTTCCTTATCTTTTTTAATGACTTTTGGGTGAAAGTTGATTTAACCTGATATTAGGATGGCTACCCCAGCCGGTTTCTTGGGACCATTTGCCTGGAAAATTGTTTTTCCAGCCCTTTATTCTGAGGTAGTGTTTGTCTTTATCACGGAGATGCATTTCCTGAATTCAGCAAAATTTTGGGTCCTCTTTATGGATCCAGTCTGTCAGTCTATGTCTCTTTATTGGGGAACTGAGTCCATTGATGTTAAAATATATTAAGGAATAGTGATTGTTGGTTCCTGTTATTTTCGATGTTATTTTTATGTTTGTGTGGCTATCTTCTTTTGAGTTTGTTGAAAGATTACTTTCTTGCTTTTTCTAGGGTGTAGTTTCCCTCCTTGAGGTGATGTTTTCCATCTATTATCCTTAGTAGGGCTGGGTTTGTGGAAACATATTGTATAGCATCCTGGGCTGGCATGTGTGTACCCTTAGTGTTTGTATGAGTTCTGCCCAGGATCTTCTAGCTTTCATAGTCTCTGGTGTGAAGTCTGGTGTAATTCTGATAGGTCTGCCTTTATATGTCACTTGACCTTTTTTCCTTACTGCTTTTAATATTCTTTCCTTGTTTTGTATATTTGGTGTTTTCACTATAATGTGACGGGAGGAATTTCTTTTCTGGTCCAATCTATTTCGAGTTCAGTAGGCTTCCTGTATATTTATGTTCATCTCTTTCTTTAGTTTAGGGAAGTTTTCCTCTATAATTTTGTTGAAGATATTTACTGTTCCTTTAAGTTGGAAATCTTCATTCTCTTGTATACCTATTATCCTTAGGTTCTGTCTTCTCATTTTGTCCTGGATTTCATGGATGTTTTAGGTTAGGAGCTTTTTTCATTTTGCATTTTCTTTGACTGTTGTGTCAATGTTTTCTATGGTATATTCTACACCTGAGATTCTCTCTTCTATTTCTTGTATTCTGTTGGTGATGCTTGCATCAATGGCTCCTGATCTCTTTCCTAGGTTTTCTAACTCCAGGGTTGTCTCCCTTTGTGATTTCTTTACTGTTTCTATTTCTATTTTTAGTCCCTGGATGGTTTTGTTCATTTCCTTTGTTTGTGTTTTCCTGTAATTCTACCTGTTTGACTGTGTTTTCCTGTAATTCTCTAATGGATTTTTGTGTTTCCTCTTTAAGGGCTTCTAGTTGTTTACCTGTGTTCTCTTGTATTTCTTTAAAGGAGTTATTTCCTTCTTAAACTCTTCTATCATCATCATGAGAAATGATTTTCAATCTGAGTCTTGCTTTTCTGGTGTGTTGGGGCATCCAGGGCTTGCTGTGGTGAGAGAACTGGGTTCTGTTGGTGCCAAGTAGCCTTGGTTTCTGTTCCTTATGTTCTTGCCCTTGCCTTTGCCATCTGGTTAACTCTGGTGTTAGCTGGTCTTACTCTCTCTGGCTGTGGCCTCCTGAAAGCCTCTGTGTCAATACTCCTTGAAGACCAGCTCTCTCTGAGAGGAATTTGGGGTTGGAGGGCTGTGGCACAGGGTCAGCTCTGGGGTGCAGACAGAAACCAGAAGGATCTTGTCCCCAGCTGTCCCTTGGTTCCTGTGTCCTGATGGCTCTGCACGGGTCCCTCTTGATCCAGTGAATTTGAACAGAAGTGTTGGTCTTGCCTGTGCTTGAAGGTGTGGGCACTCCTGGGATACCAGCTCTCTCCTGGCACTATCTGAGTATGGAGCCCTGTATCACAGGATCAGTTCTCCAGCCGCCGAAAGAAACCAGAAGACCACTCCTCAGTCACTATGTACTGGGATTCCAGGTGGGTCCCTCTGAGCAGACAGGCTTGTCCACACTCCTGGGAGTATAGCTTTCTCCTGGCTCTATCTGGCTATGGAGTCCTGTGGCACAGGCTGAGGTCCCCAGCCACAGATAGAAACCCAGAAGGCTTCTGTCCCAGGCTTTTCCTCAGTCCCGGTGTCTCGAGGGCCTGGGAGTCTAGTTTTTTCCTGGTGCTATTTGGCTATGGAGCCCTGATGGCCCAGGCAGAGGTCTCCTGCCACAGATGGAAACCGGAAGGCTCCTGTCCCTGGCTTTTCCTCAGTCCCTATGTCCTGAGGATTCGGGCAGGTCCTGATGAGCAGTGGTGCGTGTCTTAACCCCACTCACTGCTTTTCCACACTCTTGGAAGGGTAGCTTTCTCCTGGCACTATTTGGTTATGGAGCCCTGGTGGCCCAGGCAGAGGTCTCCTGCCACAGATTGAAACCGGAAGGCTCCTGTCCCTGGCTTTTCCTCAGTCCCTGTGAACTGAGGATTCAGGGTGGGTCCCGCTGAACAATGGTGCTCATCTTAACCCCACTCATGGCTTTTCTACACTCCAATTCGGGTTCTCTTTTAAGATGATTCTAGGCTGTGTTCAGTTGAAAATTAAAGCTAACGAGCAGGGATTTACAAGTGCTCTATTCTGTGCCAGGCTCCAGGCTGCTATACTTCCAAGTAAGTAATTTCTGTGCTTTGGGAAGTCACATAACCATCCTAACCATGAAACTTTGGCCTAGTAACAAAAATTAGGAAATTTCCCTACTCTGGGGTATGGCATGGGAAGATACTCAGCATCCCTCACAAAACATCTTGGGCCAGGCCTCAAATTCAGTACAGTGGGCCCAAAGAACTATCCAGATGACTAGAAATTAATATAGAAATAGCCCCTTAAGAACAACCTCATTGCATTTATGTAACTCTATATATGTGAGAGGAGGGGAAATGTAAGAGGGAGAGATGCAGACAACATTCTCAAAACAGCCTTCAGAGATGCAATCAGCTGGGTGTCAAGAACACTGCTTATTGCCTATAGACAGGCCTATGCTCCCCCCAGCCTTCCTTTGTACTTTCTCCTGGTTGCTTTCTGTGGTCCACACACACTCCCTCACTGTTGTTTTTAGTCTGTGTTCCCCTCCTCACAGCAGTCCTGCCCCTCATGATGTTCCACAGCATGTTTCATGGAAGCCAGCAGTAGAGCCCCATCTCCCAGCATCATGGATCTGCAGTAGCATCAAGCTCTTCTAACCAAAGCCCTGCCTCTGTTCCCCTGATGGAAGAACACCTGGACTCATCGTAAGACAGCCTGCTCTTCGTGCATACTGTCAAGGTCTTGCCTGTCCTTTTGTGTTGTAGAGAGGAAAGCAGGAGCTGGTAATTTTGAAAGAGATCCTAGTCTTGGAATGAATATATTCTAATGTAAAGATTTAAACACCCACACATTTGAAAGTTAGCAAATTTAACATAAGCAGAAAAATGGCCATCATATGGTCACACATTTTTTTAGTCACCATCAATAAACCAGTTTTGGAGCAAACAAAAGCCAACAGTCAGAAGCTACTAGGGCTTTGAGAAGACAAGTAGATCTATGAAGTTCTGATCCACCCTGATGAAGAGTACCCCAGCACTGAGTCATAAATGTCTCTCTTCTCGTGATTAAAGACATGATGTTGGTTGGGAGTGGGATATTTAATGATATTCAGTGAAGAAAACAAATTTACCACACAGCTAGAAAAGCTCTGTCTTGGCTGATCAAGACTGTAATCCTTTCTGACTTCTGTGCTCTGTTTGTCCTTACTGCCTAGAGAGTATGGTTTCTCATAGTACATATTCTTGCTTTTTTGCTCATAAAATCATTCTATATCCTATATATTATCTTCAACAACAGTGGAGAACCAACTATAAGCACAATTTATTAGACACAGATCAAATACTCTATTTCTGGAGCTGAAGCAATGGAGTGGCTGTTAAAAGCATGTACTGCTCTTTCCGACAGAGGGCCCAAGTTCAATTTCAAGCACCCATGTCAGTGGCTTCCAACAGTCTGTAACTTTAGCTCCAGAGATATCAATACCCCGGCTACACAGGCACCTGCACTCACATACACATACTCACACATCACAGAGACCCATAAAAATACACATAACTTTAAATAACAAAACAAAACTGAAACAGAAACCTAGCTGCTTACAGGTCCACAAGGAACACCTCTCTTCCAGACTTTTGAGGAAGTATATGGGAAGGGAAGTGGCCACGGGAAGTAGAACAAAGAAATAGATTGAAATATGCCAGAAATAAGTGTATAAATGCTTTTCAATTAATTAACATGGGGGAAATGCTCATTTTACAAGCAGCCACTGGAATTTCTCAAAAGTCTAGTTACATGTGGCAGATAAAAGTGAAATAAACAGACTTTGATTTCATTATATTAACCATGAACAAAACAAAGCCAAAAGAAAACTATCTACATTACTTTCTAAATACATTCGCGTGCGCGCGCGCGCACACACACACACACACACACACACACACACACACACACACACTCCTGACACCCAAATGAAGAAGACATGACAGGCACCTGAAAGTATAACTCAAAAAGACTTTTGCAAAAATAAATTGGGTAGATTTGGGATCCTTGAGCCAATAATCACAGAAAAAAAGTATATTTAAAAAACTTGTATTTTAGAATCTTCAGACTAAGAAGGCATTTTCATGAAAAATACTATCGTTTTCATTGTCCAGTGTTCAAGTCTGATAAAAATAATCATGTATTAAGCAATGAATCAGAACCAGGCACACAGCAAAGGCATCTGTGTGGCTTTCTCATACTGCCCTGAGCAGTGTTAGCAATTCAATCACAGAATTACTCTAAGTTGCTCTGTTACCATATTGAAGACTTTCAGTGAAATATATAAGATTGCTGAAATGAAGAAATATTTCCAGTATAAACTGGACAGAAGTGGTAAATCAAGGATTCAGTCTCCTCAAGTAAGCTCTTAAAGTGGTGGTTGTTCTTCCGAGCTGCAAGAGAAAACAAGGTTCATTTGTAAAGACTGGTGGACAAGTGCTCAAGAGACTACTTTATAATAGTTCTTCCAGAGATGAGAATAACTCATTGGGGAAGCATGGGCAAGAAAGGAAACACCTCAAAGAATCTCCTCTCTATAGTAGTGCCAATGGGGGCACAGTTGCTACTGTTACAGCAGCTAATTCACCCCTAATTCAGTATAATTCATTATAAGGCTAAATGTGCACAAAACCTGTTACGGGCCTGGGATGAAAGTAGAGACAGGACACGGACCCATCACAGGAGGAGCACAGCCTAGCAGACATGCAGAATGAAACGGTGGACTATCTTCATAGTACACCTGCTCTGAGATGGTGGATGAGTTAAAGGAGCAGAGAAACTAAAGTGGATGCCAGCAGAGGAAACAAGGCAGGATTATTCAGTCCAGAAGGCCAATGAGAAGTCTGTCCATGGTGAGAACTAACTTTTGAGATGAAAGTCAAGAGGCCTCTGATGTTTTGATTAAGAGTGTTGGCACATACAGAGCCAACTACCACCACAGGATGAAAGCTGCAGCAAAGGCTGTTCTGCCCACTGCAGCTACTCACTCCACCCACAGGGGAAATGCTGCTCAGGACCAACACTGCATGTGGGATGGCTTCGCTGTTAAAAACTCATTTCAATTTCTTCAGGAATTCTTCCATTCAACTATATATAATTTCAAACACAAATGAAACAGATAGGGGGATGGTGGCTTCCTAATATGGGCAAGAGGGCAGACAAAAAACATAGGGCAGGCTGGAGCTAAGATAAACACTGAGATCATCATGTCTTCAAACAGCCACACCTCACCTAAATGATGCTCTGTCCCTTGTTTACTGCTCCTACCGCTCTCACCCAGTTCTCTCAAATGAGGTATAAATACCTACACCCAAACTCTCTATTCAACCACAAGAATAAATAGCATGGAAATCTGCGTTGTTAGCACCAAACAGACAAAAGTTAGTAACTTTTCCCCAGTATTCCAATGCTGAAGACAAATAATCATAAACACGCTGTGACAGAATATAATTCAATTTATATTGTCTTGGAAAAAAAATATAATGCTCAGAGATTGTTATAATTACATCATTGTTCCTGAAAATCAAAATTGAAAGTACTGAAGGAGAAAGAAAGAATTCCACATCCACATTGCTTTTTCCAAGACAGGGTTTCTCTGTGAAATAGCCCTAGCTGTCCTGGACTCACTTTGTAGACCAGGCTGGCCTCAAACTCATGTAGATCTGCCTGCCTCTACCTTCTGAGTGCTGGGATTAAAGGCATGTGCCACCACGCTTGGCTAGGAACTCCATATTCTTTAAATTACTGTTCAAGAATTCGGCCCACTGGATTATGGATGACTCTGCTATATAATTGCTCTGATTTTTCTTGAATATCTACCATTTTAATTTCAAGGATTTCCCATTATTTAGTACTTTTCAGTTAAATCTAAAGACCTTATAGAACAGTTATAGAATAAGAAAGTATACCGGAGCCAAGGGAACGCATTTTCCCTCAAAAGTTATAATGGAGTGATGATACACCCATATATTACCTTCAGAAATAAAAAATTCTGCTAAGTAGAATGAAGTCTTCACAGAATTTGGTTCATGGGAAATACCGGACAGATTCTTCCACTCAAATGGTGCTTTCTCAGGATGCCACTGGACAGCATATACTGGATACTTAAATCCTGGGTGGGGAACACACCAGTAAGGAAAAAGAATGGTTTATGATGATATTGTCCATTGTTTCATGCCATGCATCTGCCACATAAAACATGTTACAACTCATCAAAATTGGAAAATGTAAGAGTTGTAAATATTCTCTCACACAAAGACTACTCATAGTCAGGGGTAAAATACTCAATAGTGTATCGCTTAAAATTTGACTGGGAGTTACATTTTCAGGAAATCAGAGTAAATTTGACCTAGGAATACATTCCAGAACAACAGCCAAGTGGGTAGTTTCTTTTGTCTGTGGATCAAACTAGGAACAGACCCATGCTAAGTACACATTCTTCTACTGATTTTTATCTTCAGGCCTAAGTACACACTTAGTTGGTGACATGTATTTCTATATCTGTATTTTACCTCTCTTCATACACCCTTTCGTCCCTTAATGACTTATGAAGAATGAAACCTAATCATGTAGACCTCAGCCTATGGAATGAATGATTTGTGACTTTAGAATAATAATTGCCAAAATAAATGTTAATAGTTTAAAAACATTTGTATTCTTGGTAATTATAATTTTTTATTTACTCATATAGCATACATACTCTTGGCTAGATAAATGATTTAATCTCTAGGATTAGATTGTAAAACTAATTCAGTTTAGGGAGAAGTTATACACAAGAATGGTCATTGTCTTTTCTGTAGCTTGGGATGGCTCACAGGCCAATGCATGGCTGAGGATAAAACCGCCTAAATAAGGATTTATCTGATAGTCAGACACACGCAGACACAGATGCTGATGTTCAGAAATAAGTAAGGCTTACTCTTTAGAAAACTATTCTTAAAAGACCAATGGCATTTCTTTACAACTGTAGAAATTATAACCTGAATCACTGGTTTAGAACAAGATCATCAAGTGTGAAAAGAAAATATACAAGTAGTAGAGCATCAAGGGTCCCTAACACACATATGTGCTCCTAACATGTGTGTGTGTGTGTGTGTGTGTGTGTGTGTGTGTGTGTAATTAGCAGGCTCTAAAATTTTTACATGACAGCCTAGTCAGAAAAAGCAACCAAGAACTGAAATCTCCAGTTTCCAGCCCAATACTATTGCTTAAGTAGTCATTCATTCATCACCTCTAGTTTCCCCAAAGCCCTATAAAAAGGAAAGACAAAACTCCAGCTCTCAATAGGCTCCAGCTGAGAGAGAAAGTTAGAGCTTGAACAAATTCAAGCAAAAAGCAACATTCTCGAGGAACATGAAGCAAACATACAAAGAAAGATGAAGGCTTCTCAAAGATGAGACATCTAGCTTGAGTCTTTCAGTGTAGTTGAGAGCTCACCAGAAGACATGAAGGACATGGGAGGAGAGGAAGAGAGGTGACAAGTACTGCTCTGTAGGGGGCAGCAATGGGCTGCACACATCTCAAAGGAACAGACTGCAGAGAAAGCAGCAGAAAGTGTGGATTACAATGGTCAGGGAAATCCAACCTTGCCCTCCAATAGTGAAGAGCTGCTGAGTTTTGTTTGGGCAGCACAATCAGATTGGTTTCTCTGGGAGATTCCGTGTGTAGCTGGAGGCCGACTGTATGGGCAGTTAGGAGGGGGTGGGTAGAGAGAAGAACGCATATACAAGTTAGACCCGGCATGCAAGAATTGGCATAAGGTTCTTAGAAGTAGATAATGGGGCAAGGAGGCCAACATGGATTGCAGGTTTCTACTGCAGGGTGTTTCGGAGGTGGTGACTCTAGCAACTGGGTACAGAGATAACCCCACTGCATCCTGGGCTAACTAGCATTTCTCAGAATTTCCTGCATAAATATTTCTTCCCACCTCACTAATTTGACCAGTGTGCTATGGTTTAGGAGCGTTCCCCAGATTTGGATGTTGGAAAGTTAATTCCTAAATCATGTTAATGGTGCACGGAGGTGTAACCTTTAGGGATTCTGATTAGAAGAGGTTGGAAGGTTGAGACCACAGCAGTATTAGTGCCTCGGTAAGAAGGAAAACTGACTGAGCATCCCTTTCTGCTTTGCCATGTGACACTCAGTGATGCTATATATAGCCAGAAGGTCCTCACCAGATGCTAACACTATGTTCAAGGACCCATCAACCTCGAGAACACTTAGATAGATTAATCTTTATTTCTGGATGATTCAGTCTCAGAGACTCAGTTACAGCAACATAAAGTGGACTAAGTCATAATCTCCACCTTCTTACGGTTTACTCCTCTCTAGGTCTGTCCTCTCAGGTTGCTCTCTCCAGCTTCACCAAATCCAAGAGTCTGCCTGACAAGGGAGCAGAGAAAATATCTTCTGTCTCTGGGTTCCAGCTCCTCCTCCCCCATCAGCCTTTGCTCCGAGATGGTCCCATCTAATTTTACAGCCATCCAGTCATGGATGTTCTGAGAGACAGAACACAAAGTCTGTAAAATGACATGTGTTGGGGATCCTGGGGGAATCATTTATTTGAATGTAAAAACAATATGGTTCTTTAGTATCCATCACAAACACAGAAACCTCAAGTGTGGCTGAAACTTGCACAGCCTCTCTTCCGTGCAGTAACTACTGTAATAAATTGCCCACCTCCTTAATGTTTACTTCAAGTTACAATCAAGAGAATGAGAGCTGTCTCTGCATCATTTTGAAAGATCATAGAAATGAACACTAAGTGTAATCACGGAGGAGGAAACACACTGGAACACGCCTGTGTTCAGAGCCCAGTAAGCTGAAGCAGGAAGACTGCTAAAGGCACCACAGAGGGAACGTATCTCAAAACACAAACAAACTGCAGGAAATATTTCATTATGCTTTTTTTAAAAACTCAAAATTGGTTTTCAAAGTCCAGAATGAGGAACACTGGTACATGCAGTGGTTTGAATAACTGCCTAGTATTTGGTTATATGACTCATTCCTTGTATTGTGAGGCACATAGCTTGCTTTTAACAGCCTCCCTTTTTGCTAATAGGAGCAATTATATGTACCTTTTTAGGTTCATGAAAAGGTTTCATTAAAGTGGTTTTACTGGTATTGCTTTTGTTTTACTTTGGTTTTGGATTTTGAGACAGTCTTATGATGTAGCCCTGGCCTAGTTAGACTCAACCTCCCAAGTGTTAAAATTAAGGGTGTGTGCCACTGCATGCAGCTTCCCTATGGCATTTTTAAATATTGGGACTCCTGGTTAACAGAACTGGATACCATTCAGCTTTAGTAAGAAAAGGCTAAGTGCTCCAGGCGCTCTCACTGTAACTTAACTGCATGAATGTGAATAACCTGGGTGGTACTTGTCCTTGGTTTTAACTTTGTCAGTCCTGGTGAAAAGTGGATTCCTTCTTCTACCAGTGAGTGACCACACTGACAATTTCCCTCATTCTGCCATGTGTGGACAACACACTGGTGTTCATTCCCCAGGGCATCTAGGCAGACCTCCTAGCTACTTATAAAAGCTATTATTTAAATCTTTATTGATCAGTTTACTTCTACCGAGATAACCATGGGCTGTTTGGCAGCTATATGCAATATAAATATATATTTTCTCTCCGCCATCTCTCTCTTCTTAATATAACTTACTAATTCAGCTGAATTCTTTGGTCTTTTCAGTTATGAATTGTATTTTCCTATGTCTGAAAACTTCCCTTACCCAAGGTCAGAGACTTTCTCCTTCATTTCTCTAAGGCCTTTATCTTTTACTCAGTTCTTTTAATCACTCAAGTATCTCTTTTAACATTGAAAAAGATGGCCTCTGCCCCTCTTCCTCCTTGGTTCCCAGAGCTCAGGCCAGTGTTGGAATGCCTTACCACTGGCCTCCAGATTCCCACCTCTGGGCTACCACATTTGACAGTCACCTAAGATTTACTTGGGATGTTTCCTTTAGATCTCCCTTCTATGCTAGTTCATTCTCTCTGTGTGTCTTTTGAGACTTCATTTGAGCTTTGTTCATTCTTAGTAAGTAAATTTACTTCTTTTCAAGTCTCTTTTATGCTCCGCCAGCCCCTGAGACAGGGTTTCTTTGTGTAGCCCTGGCTGCCCTGGAACTCAGGAGAGTTCCGTCTGTCTGATTCTACCTCCAAAGTGCTGGGATTGCCATTCTACCTAATCATAGACATTTATTTTCAAATATTTCTTATTTCTTTATAACTTAAGGTATTCTACTAAATGTCATAATTCCTTTTTTTAAATTGGATATTTTCTTTAATGTTATTTCAAATGTTATCTCCTTTCCCAGTCCCCCCTGGAAACCACCCATCTCATCCCCCTCCCCCTGCTTCTATGAGGGTGCTCCCCCACCCACCCATCCACTCCCACTTCCCCACCCTCGAATTCCCCCTACATTGGGGCCTCGAGCCTTCACAGGACCAAGGGCTTCTCAATAGCTGAAGTTTGAGCAGGGCTAGCTGCTGTTTCTCCAGATTCACAGATGTGGTACCTTGCTTCCTTTCCTTGTATTCTACCTGAGACCTGAACCACTCATATCCCATCAAACACCATTCAAAGAAATATTCTGAAGCAGGGGATGATGCTTGTCTTTTTCTAGACAAGTATTCTGATTTGCTTCTGCCCTGCACATGTGTGCTACTATGTACATGAAACCTATTCATGTATACACCAAGCACATGCTCAGCTACGACAATGTAGGCGACACTAGAGCACTCTGTCACTATGAGGGCTTAAGGCTCACTCACCCCACCATCCTCACCCTATGTCCTTAGCATGCTCAGGCAAGCAATTCTCCTCGACGTTCCACAGTCAGGATTCCAAGTGTCTGAGCTTAACCCTGCACGGCCCGTGCAGCCTGCAGTCCTGTTCCACAGCATCCCTCCCATGTGTGGGCTTTCTCTCTCACGCTGGACCCACAATAAGGCTGCTCTCCAGACCCTCAGAATTTCAGGCATTAATGTGCTTATTGTCTTGTCACCTAGCTAACATTCAGAAAGACGTTTTCCTCCATCAACTCCACTTTCAGAATGTCTGAAAAAAGGAGTCAAGGTGCTTTATCTGTGACAACTCTAGAAATGGGGTGGTTTTCTCACCCTTCCTTGATCCTCAGGTATCTTCTTCACTATGACCCCGGTTCCCAGAACTAGCCAGGTAAGCCTGCCTGCACTGATTTGGAATGTGTCTTCTGTCATCAAAAATAACTCGACTTCTGAGCTCCAAAGTGACATGAGGTCACTAGCAAGAAAAGTGGTCTGTAAGTTTAAAATGAGAAAACGAAGCTGAGTCGCTCTACAGCAGCACGTACCTTCCATGGATGAGATGAACTGAGTCTTGCCATCTGTATTGGTTGTTAATATCTTGAAAAACTTCGTTAACTTTTCATTTTCTGTAAAGTTCTAAAATATAAAAATAAGACAGAGGGTTCGACTCGGTAGTTGTCCTCATTAGGAGATACTGATTGAGTAGTCATGTCATACCTTCACAGAGAGGCTCCATTTGTGAAAATTTGCGGTCAGATTATCTACGGCTAGTGAATTCAATAACTCAGCAGGAAAATTCTGGAACATTCTGCCCTGTCTTGCACCTAAAATAATTTAAGCACAGAAAAATGACTTCAACGCATGAAAATAAAAATAAAAATAGAGCCCACTAAGTCTCTTACCTTTGGCCAAACAGCAGCCATTATTAAGATAATCAATCTGAGTAAATGGGGAGAAGAGCATGTTTCTACACAAGTGCCTGTAGTCAGGCAAAGGCATGACTAACATGGAGGCAAGTAAGATATGCTCCAGATATAATTACGTCTTTTTAGATTTTTAATAGAATGACCACAACTAGGCTATCCATGGAAGAGCAGAGAATCTTAACTCTGGCTTCCTCAGAAACCTCTGAAAAAAAAAGAATTCCCAAATATCTAAGTCTGCATTCCCAGAAAAGGACATTAATATTTCCAATGTATTTTCAAAGGTATATAAGACGTAAAAGGAGAGGGCATTGAGGGCAGATGAACAAAAATGAAAGGCTATATGGGAACCTACTATTTTGTAAGCCAACTAAAATGTGTAAGTTAAAGGGCTGGAAAGATGTGTCCGCAGTTAAGAGCACTTGCTTCTCCTTCAAGAGGAGTCAAGTTCAATTCCCGGCAATCACGTCCAGCAGGCTCAAAACCACTGTAACTACAACTTCATAGGATATTCCTCCATCTTCTGTTACACACACACACACACACACACACACACACACACACACACACACACACACATATTCTTAAAATATATATCCATATATACAAACACATACATACATACATATATATGGCTATATGGATGTTTACTTTAAGAAGAGGTACTCTGCATGACTAGGTAATACTGCTCCTATAAACCCCTGTGCTAGGTGTGGGACACAGCCTTATAATTGCTGGTCAGGGAGGCTAATGAGACTCCTAAAAGTAAATAAGCTCTTGCCATTCCCCTTGGTGGCCCACCAGAACTAGATGATAAGACTCTATTGCTAACGATACCACACACCTTGGGTACAAGATCTAAAGAAATCAAGCTGAGACTGAGGTAGAGGCTTCCTCCAGGCTGGATAGCTTGCATACTGCCAGAAAGTGCTCTGCTGAGGGAGAAACGGCAAGGATGGTCTCACCCAGGTGTGAACCCTACAAACCTCAGTGCCAAGCTCGAAAGCCAGATGTGCACATTGATACCCCAGTGGCATGACTGTTATGGAAATAAAGCAGCTCCTCTCTGATGAGAGAAGATATGTGGTAGGGAATGAAACCCACCAAAAAAAAAAAAAAAAACTAAACAATTCAGCACACGTAATTTAGTACCTAAAACAACTTAAGAACAGAGAAATAATTTAAACACATGAAAAAAAAAATAAAACCCACCATGGCACGTACCTCCAGCCAAACAGCAGACATTATTAATCTAGTCAAGAATAAATGGTAAGCAAAGCATGTTTCCACAGAAATGCCTATGGTTGGGCCAACATAGCTTCTGGGAAGGTCATAGGCCCTAAAATGGGAAGATCATGGGCCCTAAAGTGGAACGCACTACTGTTGTTTAGCTAAACTGACACGGTGCCAAACCCTGTTCTAAATATGTGTGCATACCCAAATGCTAGCCCCTCCTGGTTAGAGACGTTTCTCTTCAGTGAATGACAATGACTGTAGATCCACAGCTCAACAACGTGGTAAGACTCAGCTGAATGCTCAGTTCTAAACAAGACATTTATATCACTGTTTCTAAAGTTCAAGGAACACGGTGGGGGAAGGAAAGGATGGAAAACTGGGAAAACAGAAGAAATGAGAAATGCTTTTTAAAACCCATGGTCACACAGAGAAACCTGGTTAAAATCAGTGAGTCACAAGATGGAAAGAAAAAAAGACATAAATAAAGAAAGGCTGCAAACAGATAAAGGGGCAGTGTTGTTTTGTGGATCACCTCAGAATGGGTTCTAATTACCGGAAAGATTAACCATGTGATTAGACGGTTTCTAATAGCCCAACCTCTGGGAAAGGAAGAGGCCCAGGAGAGCTAGTCAGGTACACAGACTGGAATACCACAGAGCAATGAAAACACAGTCCTGACGTGTTCAAGGTTCTGATGCTATGACAGGCCTCTCAGTCTTGCTAATGGCTTCAGTGAGTACCTTGAATAATTGCTTTGTTGTAGAAACTGGGCTTTTCTTATACTGCAGCCCCCAAAAGCCTGACCTAAAATAAATATTTCCCAAAGGTTCTCTCACTGACTGAGAAAACAAAATTTCTGAAGGTATGGAATGTCCTATGAATTCTATTAATGATCAATATTCTTCCCTCTCAAAGACTTTAATGAGAATACCAATAGTTGGTAGCACTTAATTATAATGATCTAGAATTTATATGGAATTTGTTTTAGATTTCTGACTAAGAGCTGCTTAAGCCACTGAAGTTTCCTGAGTGATAATGAGAGGATTCATTGTTATCCCTTACATTACCTCAGAATGTGCTGACTAACAGAAAGACTAATCATGTGATTGGAGTGCTTTGAAGCAGCCCAACCTCAGAAAGTGGAAGAGGCCCAGGAGACTGAATTCAGCCAAATGAGCAATGACTCAATCAGCTGTTGCAAGGAAATGCCAATAAAAATTCTGAAACTCTAGGAACCCAAGGTCATGGAAGCTCCAAGACAGTAAACAAATCCAAGGGGCTTTGTTTGTTGGTTTGCTTGCTTTTGAACTGGCAGAACTGTTCTAGTGAATTATAAAACACGACAGCCATGCCATAGATATCTGCAAAGGCGCAGCAGCTAGCAGGAAAGGTGGTGGGACTGGGGGACTTGCCTTTAGCCGTACACAAATACACTGGTCTCACTGGGCATCAAGCCCATTAATTTGTGAGGTCTTACTAGTTCCAAGTGTTTGGGGCCAGAATAAAACTGTAATATAAAACACTCAAGACAGAAACAACGTGTAGACAAAGAGAAAATACTGGCATAATAGTAATAATACTTGATATTTATAAGATCTGTATTTAAAGTACTATACATGTTAGCATCCTGTCTAAGCTCCACCCCACGGTTACCTGGCAACAGCCAGGTAGGCCTGACTCACTATAAAAGGGGCTGCTTGTCCCCTCCTCGCCCTCTTGCTCTTGCTTTTCAGTCTCCCCCCTCTCCCCATTCCCTTCCCCCCTCTCTTTCCATATGCTCATGGCTGGCCTCTACTCCGATACTTCTCCTCTTCCTCCTCCTCTTCTTCTTCTTCCTCCTCTTCCTCCTCCTCCCTCCTTTCTCTTCCTCCTCCTCCTCTTCCTCTTCTTCTTCCTCCTCTTCCTCCTCCTCCTCCCTTTTCCTCTTCCTCCTCCTCCTCCTCCTCCCTTCTTCCTCTTCCTCCTCCTCCTCTTCTCCTCTCTCTCTCTCTCTCTCTCTCTCTCTTTCTCTTTCTCTGCCTTTCTCTTACCTCTACTACCCTCTTGCCTCCCCTCCCCACACCCTGAATAACCTCTATTCTATACTATACCGTCCTGTGGCTGGTCCATCAGGGGGAAGGGATGTCTCCGAATGGGCCCACCGAGGCACCTCCTTCCCCCACACCTCACCACACACCTCCATAGAACATATCCCCCCTCTCTTTATCTTTTTATAAACACACCAATACATACAAACTGGAAATCATCTTGATTAATTCTCAGAAAACATTCCCAGAAGTAGAAACTTTTACAATGAAAAACTAAGAGAGACAGAATGATTCTCCAAGACCAAAGTGAGAAAGCTAGAACTCAAACCCAGAACTGGTTTCTGAAGGTTTATCACATGATCCTGAGACCACTAGAACACAAATCGAAAACAAATATTAACAAAAACTAGATCAAATACAAATACTATCATCCTCACAAACAAGTAAGTAACAAAGGGCTCACTCATAGTTTTGGTCTTCAAATAACTCAAAGACTAATGGCTAATCCTGTCTTGACATGCAGTATTTACTAAGGCTGTTGAGAAATATTTTTGGAGGAGTCGGTGCTATGTCTTACCTGCACTGAAGTTCAAGGGCAATTTCACTGAGCTGGTGTTTGTAGTTGTTAGTAAGTTCTTTTCGCTAACCAGGATCGAAACTTCCTCAAATCCAAGGCATGTTCCCCACACAGGAAAATAGTCTTCATTATCATAACTCTTTGGGAGAATGAAAGAGAAAATTATGTTGATTCAAACTTTAAATCTCACACACACACACACACACACACACACACACACACACACACACACACACACACACATGTTTGTCATTACTGCTACACAGTTTTCTTCAGACTTCTCTGGGATTCATTAGTAGGCTACCACTTAATCTGTATTCAGAAAAACTCCCAGGCTAGATGGAAAAAGGAGAGTTGTGGGCACACTGTATCTTGACCCAAAGACTCATGAGTGATTTAGTTTAACTATTAAAAGTTATTAAGCACGTATCTCAAAAAAGTAGTTATGGAGGAAAAAATTTAAGGGAGACTGGCAAGATCTGACTGCCAGCAACAATAAATGAAAACTGCTGGCTAGATTTCAGGGGGAAACAGGGACCAAAAAAAGCTATGGTGATCTGAGGTGAAGCATTGCATAGTAGCTAGGCACTGTGCATGGTAGACAGACAAGGCCTAAGGTATGTGAGCTGAAGTGTTCTAAAGAAGCCACATCTGGAAGAGTCTATGGCCTGACTGACTAGAACTTTGTGCCCAAGGAGTGACATCATGCTATAGATAGAGCCTGAATTATCTCGAGTTATGTTCAGTCTGTTTTAATAGCCGTTTATTACTAACCTCTGTGTCTGATCTGACATGGCTATCATGACTAGGTACAACTTTTCAAATGCAGTGCTGAGCTTAGCAAACTTCTGGCTTCCGTCAACCCTCAAACTAAATATTTTGTACAATAGAACCCGAAATTCACATAAGAGATCTGTCCACTCTACCATAGTGTGTCTCCACCGTAGATGTTCTCATCCACTTGGTAAAGTATTTTTGAGACTTCCTTTTGTTCTGTGACTCATGTCTTTCATGTGTATTTGGCTCAAAATAAAAGCTCACTAGAATAGCTGTGTCTGGTGTCAGAGGGTAGCTGAGAGGATGAGGCCAGATGGAGAACTGAAAAGAGGAGACTTAGTATCATAGGAACGATGCCCAGGGCGTAACAGGCCAGAGGGAGGCACTAGCTTTACTAAGCTATGAGGGTGTGCTCCACACCAAGAATCCCCAAAGTACATGAAACAAAAAACAGCTGGTGAGTAGACGCTTGACTCCAGGAGAGCAGGTGTATGGCTTTTAATAAGACTGGAGTAGCTATGAAGAAAGTAATACTATACACCTGAAAAGAGAGAATTGTCCTTATGGAGATAGACAGACCCATTCGGAGTGATGAGCAACAGGAGATACTTACCTCTATAGCCTTTCTGAAAAATATTTTGGCCACGCGGGAATAACCTGAATGTGTTAGGTTAGCACTTCCTCCAGGAAAAAGGACTCTGAAACAAAATCAATTAAGATGTATTTTTCCCCATTCACTAAGTAAACAAATATTCACTTAAAGAAATTTTTCTTCATTATGTAATAGGTTAAGATCTTAACTTCTTCAATAAAAGGTTTTGTTTACAAGTTCATTGAAGGATATAACATGAACATATCAAAGGCGTAAAGGGGTGGGAGGAGAAAGACCAAAGAGCACGAAGAGACAAAACTCCAAGTTTAGCTGGCCTTGAATTAAGGTGATCAGCAAGGCCAAGTCGATTGTAAATATACAGCTATATTAACTCCAAAATAATATATAAAACTAAAAAGCACATAATAATCGTAATTATTTCTATTAGAATTAAATATCTACAAGATATCATCATGGTCCTGATATTTCTGAAGTAGTAAACACAATACTAGGAATCCTGAAAAATCAACAGAATTATCGTTCTAGAAAAGTCTTTTCGAGTCAAAATATTAGGTCCTCTTTCATTATACCCCAAAAAGATGAAATTTAGGGGAAAAATTTTTACCATGTTTTTAATTTAGGGTTTTGGAATGATGTAAAATATTTAAGCTTTTTAACACATCTTGAAATATATTCAAAAGTAGTCTGGCTTTTCTCGCTACCTTTAAAAGTTGGACTTTTAACATATTAAAATTCTGAAAATATTTAAATGACTTTGCTATATTATACTGAGAATATTTTATTTTTAAATTTGCATGTGTATGTATGTGGTGCGTGTGTGTGTGTGTGTGTGTGTGTGTGTGTGAAAGACAGAGAGAGAGAGACAGAGGGAGGTGAGAGGAGGCACACATGACCTCTCCTCTCATATGGAGATGGAGATGGACCTCAACTCATCGGGCTTGTGTGACAAGCACATCTTGAGCTATCTTACCTGCCAGAGGCTATTTTTCATTTAAGAAATACACCATGATTCTTCTATCAATCAGGCTTTGTTGTCAGCCTGTAACAATGCTGGTTTCCACTGTTAGGAAACTCACAGTCTAATGGAAAAGGTTTAAACATGTCTGCTAAATCAGATACCACAAACCACAGCAGAAAACCATGTGTGACTAAAGGAGACCAATGAACAGGTCTCTCCCCAATTAACTCAGCATTTTAAAACCCACCTCTGATCAAGTCTGGTCTATGGAATCCTACAGTTCTTTTACACAGTTAATGTGGACTAATACTCCCAGAAGACAGTCTCCTTTAGGGCAGGCTCCATACTTCATCTGGTAGTGTTTTCCCATAAAATTTTCTACCCTACTTCCAATCAAAAGTAGAGACTACCAACATCTGCTGTGCTGATACGAGAAACACACCGGTAAACAGCAGCTTCTGTTAACACTGTTAACACAAGAGCCGTGTTTCAAAGCAGCATCTACAAACCTCTTCAGTTTGAAACCCCTGCACACGGTTCTATTCAACATACATAATTATCCTACTGAACTAATTCCCACCTCCACCTCCACCTCCAGAGCAACTTCAACAGTTTAGAACTTTTTGGACAATACCTATGTTTATGTCCAAGTCTGTACATAACCCTGTACAAATATTTATTTATAAGATAAAATTTCAAGTTCCCAATCAAAGAGTATGTGTCTTTTCTAATTCAATAGTTACTAAAGAATAGCCTCAAAGACAGATTCACACAAGCACCTGCAGTGAGAAGGCTTGCTTCCCCCTCTTTACAGAGTATTAGCAAGTTTTCTGACTTCCACCAGCTTGATTCTTGATTTCTATGATTAACTGTACTTTAAGTTAAGAGCAATAAAGGGCATTTTTCATGTGATGTCCAATCCTGTTCTGTGCTCTAACTACTCACATATTTTTTGAGAAAGCAGAGAAGAAATTGTTTTCTAAGTTTGATTCAAATTACCTCTGAAAGATAAATAATCTGTAACTTCAGACCTAGGACTTGAACATTTCAAAATGTTTAAGCATTTAAATGAAGATTAGGTTAAAAATAGCAAGCCTATAATATAGCAATTACATATTTCCTATCTTGCTTCTTATTATGTACTAGGACTGAACCTAGAAAGAGCCTTAGACAAACCAGGCTCCACCACTGAGCTACACTCTCAGCTCTCTTTGCTTTTTTTTCTCAGGCTGGTGAACTGTCTGCTCTCTTCCCTACACCTTATAAGGACCTGGAATTGTAGTACAGGCTTGAGCCCCCAGATCTTGCCCTGCCTCCCACTCTTTACTGGGGCTTTACATATCCCTTCAAAATACTTTAATAAACGCACTTGGGAAATTATCAGACAACTTTTAAGAAAGCTCTATAGAAACGCAGAATATTTATGTGTAAATCTTGCAAAGCTTTTACGTGTACACACAAACGCATTGTATTAAGACTTGATGCAAGGTCAAGCCTACTTACCCATTAATAGATTTAAAGAGTTCTTCATAATCTTCATCACTAAGATCAACCCTGAAAACAAGAAGACGAATTTTACACAAAAATCAGTTCTGAAGCCTACGGAACAAATTACCATTCAATAGAAGCCACCGCATTATTTTGTAAACATTCAATGAAAAATAAGTTGTTTGCATATTGAACCCAAGACTTTGTACACGCAGGGCAAGCGCCACAACACTTCTCCCTAAATATCAGACAATATTACATCTCCACCTTAGAGGTATTCTTGTTAAGCTACGAAAATCACAAAATTATACCATGCTTGGCTAATCAGAAAGGTAAATTTGTTTTTTGGGAATTGAATGAAATTCATTATTTTGAAGTAGATGCTAGTATATCAAACAGTGGACACTAATAGTATGTGTTAGCCAAGAAGCCTACAAATATTCACCTGTTCTATATAAAGACAAAGAAAAATGTAAAGCTCTGTAGGGCTGGAGAGATTGGTCAGCAGTGTGACGCTCTTGCTGCCCATCCGGAGATTTCAAGTGCGGTTGTCCCCACATCAGCTGCAGGAGATCGCACACACTCTTGTGGACTCTCTGGGTCCTGGCACACACACAGAAACACCCATCTTTTTAAAAAGCTTTGCTATCACACTCACCTTACCTACAGGCAGCTTGGAAAAATGGAAATATATGTGAATGGACACCAAATCCCAACATCTCATCCCTTCCAACCAGCAGCATAGGTCCGACTACCATGCATATACTCTAGAACAACCCAGGCCTAAGGACAAACTACTCACAGACCAAGTACAAACGGCTCAAGTATTCTAAAGTATCCTTGATCAAGCACAAGAGGTCCTAGCTACTGCCATGTTACTGAAGGTTTTATCTCTTTTCCCCAGAGAAAATCCAAAGGAACTAATCTATGACAAGTGGCCACAACCTTTAAATCATACTGGGATGTCTGTAAAAGTGTGTGTGAAATCCTGCAATAACTCTCCTACACTGAGCAGCTTTTTCTTTCTATAAAATAGCAAGGCACATACACTCTCCCCACAGACACATCCATAAAAGTGTATGGTCATTAGTAGAATATACTCCATTTCTGTCCCAGGAAAAAGATATAAGTGGACATAGGTTGGTTTCGAACATGGCTCCTGTTGTAGCTAAGTAAGCTATAATTCCAAGCTCTTCCCTAGTTCTGGCAGTGAGCTTCTCTGACTCTCCTCTAAGTCCCAGTAAGCTCTGAAATCCACATAGGTTATTCAGAAATTTGCAGTAATCTTCTTTTGGGCTCAGAGCCACAAAGCAGTCAGTGAGCCAGCTATAAAATGATTACCATGGCAGGTGACTTGACCTCAGAGTAATAAGGTGAAATGTAAGTACACATGTTCTCGATATCCTGCCAACGCAAGCTCTTCAGGTTGTCCCAGCAATGGCAAAATCTTCCCCATGGACCAGGATGAGATGTACACCAAAAAGCCCTGAACCAGTTTAACAAGTAGGCTCTGCACCATTTGTGACTGTATGCTTTAACCCCACCTCTCCCTCTTAATAGGCAACCCAAAAGCACCAAGTTCTGAGAAAGAAGCTCATCAGAAAAGGCAGGATGAAACCAAAGTCAAGCATCACCTATAGCAGAATTCTGCCCTGGTCTCTCATCTATCTTCTTTGGTTTTTTTTTTTTTTTTTTTTTTTTTTTGGGGGGGGGGGCATTTCGAAACAGGGTTTCTCTGTATAGCTCTGGCTGTCCTGGAACTCACTCTGTAGATCAGGTTGGCCTCGAACTCAGAAATCTGCCTGCCTCTGCCTCCCAAGTGCTGGGATTAAAGGCGTGCGCCATCACTGCCCGGCTCATCTATCTTCTTATCCTCTCTGAAACAGAAAGTAGTCCCAGCAAACCTCTCATCTTACATGCAGAATTTCCCTCACATAGATTACACCATTTCTACAGAGTCACATGATTCCAATTTCAAGCAATAGTATCAAAATGAACTTTGATGACAAAGCTGGAGTATAGCCTATAGGATGTCAGTCAGGATTTCAGCATCTTGTCAGAGATGTTTATATTCCACAAGTCATTTGGTTTCAAAACTCCTCAGGTTTCCAACTGTCCAGCATTTCCAGTTAGTGTGTCCTCAGCACAGAGCCCCTCTCTCTCTCTCTCTCTCTCTCTCTCTCTCTCTCTCTCTCTCTCTCTCTCTTTCTATATATATATATATATATATATATATATATTTATCTATATATATATAAAATACATATATTTCACAGCCAGAACTTTCCAGCAGCCTCTGAACTGGGCTGCCCACTATGGTGGCTCTGCAATGTCTCACCCCCATTTGCACTAATTTCCTAAATAGCATGCATTTAAACCTTTCCATCATCAAAACTCTGAGACCCTGTGCTGCAGACTTTCGGGGATCTCCTCCTCAGATCTTACTTGAGTATATGGTTTACAGGAGATTAGATTACTACTAACCAATTAAACACTAATCATAAGGGTATACATCATTAATCAAATGTGAAGTCAATCTTTATGAATCTCAACATGACTGTTTTTCATCTCTAAATTGTATTTACATTTCGATTATTGGTAATATTATATAGAGTATAAGAAAGTCTTTGTAATTATTTGCAGAATAGGTTGTAATAGTTGTGTTTTGGTCTGAAATTTTCATAATAGATTACATGAGAGTTCTGGGAGACTCTCACGCACTAACTTTAGCTGATAATGCAAGTGCTTAGAAGATTTTTGTTTATTAACTCTTTCCAAGTGAAAACATGTGGTGAAATCAATCCCTCCAAACTACAAATATCAGATTAATCATATTATTTTTACTGAGCCATATAATTATGAAATAAATGAAGCACCTTTATAAAGATTTTTAAATTATTTTTGTGTGTGTGTTCCTCTGTGTGCATGTGTGTGTGTGTGTGTGTGTGTGTGTGAATGTCCACTGCATGTGTGTTGTATCCCAAAGAGCTAAAGTTATGAGTGGTTGTGAGCTGCCCTGCAGAGATGCAGGGAATCGAACTTTGGTCGTGTGGAAGAACACCAAGTGCACTTACGCACTGAGCCATGTCTCTTACCCCAAACTTAACACATTTAAAACTGCAATATCTATCTTTTACACAGTAGCAACACACAGTCATTACTGACAAGCTTTTCCTACATGTGAAAGTATATTTACAGTAATCTTCTAAAAAGTCTCCCTCATTCCTTGAGGGTTCCCTTATGCCAATACTAGGTGGAAAGCTAGTAAATTGGAGACTCGGTTATGATTTTTATGGTGTCCACGAGAAGTGTCTTTTCTGGGGTAAAGGAAGCTATCATATTTTTCTCAATGCTAATAGACATATAGAACACTATCAATGACATTACAGACCCACAGAGAGCTTTATAAATAATATAGTGGGAGACTGGACGTTCCTTTTAATGATACAATCATAGGAAAGAAGAAGGCATTAATTTTAGAGACAAAAGACTGATCTTTACATCCCTGGTGAAAAACCACTCAAGCATACCTTATGGGCATGACTCTGGCACCTGCAGACTCGATGAACTTCACGTAGGATGCAGCGATGTAGTATGGTCCCAACTTCGCCATGTTCCCGTAACATTCCTGCATTATTACTCCTAAATTAAAAAAAAAAAAAGCCTTAGTTTCAAGCAAATTCTTTTATTTCTTACTCAAAACTGAATCATGGCACAGTACAAATATCACTACTTTAGTTTCTCGATGTACAGACTTACAGCTCCTGTAAGTCTACCCACAGTTGTTGGGAAAGTAGTGGGGAAGGATGGTCTGAGTTTCTTACTATATTGTTGGGGAATATATTTAATCTCCATCAGGAGCTTCTACCTCATCTCTGATTATTCGGTTCTAAAATAAAAGACACATTCGACCTTTAATTTATAATAAACCTTTATCAGCACTAATGCTGGGAAAATATATACCCTCTATGCTATCAGAATCTACTTTCCTCTTGATAACCCCAAGTTATTACTTTTCTCTTGATAACCCCGAGTTATTACTTACTACGCTTCATCTGGGCTGCTCTTAACTCCATGGCTCTAATGGCCATGATTTTATGATTCTTACCACATGGAGTCTTCTCTCTCCAACTTCCTCTCCTCTTCCCCTTGAGTTTCTCCTCCAATTCCAAGCTCAGGCACCCCAAGCCTCATCTATCCCAATTCTGCCCAGCTATAGGCTATCGGCATCTTTATCAGGAATAACTTGGAGCACAAGGTCACTTAGCGTCACTTAAGTCTACATGCACACTCTCTGTCTCTGGAGGCAACCAGACTTTAGGGGCCAGTATTTAGCATTACATAACAAGCAGTATCAGACCAACCCACTACATACAATGAATATCTAAGAAGCTCCCAAAGTAAGTTTATAATAGCCCCAACGTTTTTTCATTCAACCTTAAGACTATTCATATACAACTCACTAAATGTATAAGGGGCAAATCCCTTTCCCCACAAAGTCACAGTTGTATCCTTGTCAGCAAACCCAGGGTACAAACAACTTTGATCCCCATCTTTCTAATAACCTCATAATCTAAGTAACCAACATTCTCCAAGCCCATCCCAGACTATTAAAAGGTCACTTTCCTTTCTAAAGGAAGCCTCCAATTCCAGTGTTTCCACAGAAATAAGGCTGACTCCACCATCTTTCCCTCATTCATTCAATATTGTCTGCATTGCATGCCAGACACTGAACTAGGTGCAGAGGACAGTAATAAGGAAAAAACTCCCCACCTTATAGGCCTTAATGCTAGTGGGTGGGAGAGGAAATAGGTGAAGGCAAACAACAGAGATTTATTTTTAGGGCCAATTATGATGGCTGGTGCTTGTGTTAAGAAGTCAATGAAATATGTGTTCCATTTACAATGTCTCTTTAACAGGGTGGTGATTCTCCCTAGGACAGTAGAGCAAGACTTCAGAGAGGTGGAACAAGTTTTCCCTGGGAAGGTATGACGTGACACTTAATCAAAGCTGAGGCAGTAAACCATGCACTCATAGCAATTCAGAGCAAAGGCAACAGTACCATGAAAAGGTCATGAGCCAGCCTGGAACTCTGCACGCAGTCTATCAGACTGGAAACACGTACGAGAAAACAAGAAGGCAACAGTTAATGGAACAAAGAATTAGAGACACACAGGGGCTACCATGCTCCTTACATACCTCATTGGCTCTACACTGGGTCTGTGACTTCATGTCCCACTCATCTCTGATCTCCTCTTACCAATGAAACCCAAATATATCACACTACTGACAGGCAACATTCATCAAAGCATGTCAGCATATGCTTAGCATGTGCAAAGCCTTAGGTCCATCCCTAGCCTCCAAAAATTACACAAACAAGAAAATTCTCATGTCTGCTCATTGACTCTCTGTGCTTCCGTGGGTTAGGATGTCACTTTAACTGTCTCAGTGGGACACAACTCTCATCATCTATATTCATCATATCTATATTCTGGGCTTCATACAATAGTTGACAAGAATCCCTACTGAATATCAAATGTCAACATGTATCTAGTAAGAGTGTCTCCCTCCGAGCAACAGTGTCAACTGGCCTGACCCCACCCCACCCCCACCCCCACCCCCGTCTTCCTGGAGAGTGGACCACCAACCAAAGAATACACATGGAGGGACCCATGGTTCGGACCACATATGTGGCAGAGGAGGGCCTTGTTGGCCAACAGGGGGAGGCGAGGCCCCAGTAAAGGGGAATGTCAAGGTGGGAATGTGGGAGTGGGCGGGCGGGTGGGTGGGAGGTGGAATTCCCTCATAGAGATGGGGGAGGGGGAGGGGAGAGGTGGTCTCCAGAGAGGAGACCTAGAAAGGGGGAAATATTGGAAATGTAAATAAAGTATCAAAAGATAAAAAATAAAATAAAAATGAAAATAAAAAAAAAGAATGTTTCCCTCCTCTCTATCAAATAAGATAGTCTTCACAATAGAAAACGAAATTTGGCCAAGAATAGAAGACTACAAGAGCTATCATAGGAAAGAGTTATGCAAGACAGGAAAGGAGGGGCCACAAGGCAGGCAGGCAGAATCATGTGACCATAACTGCCTGCAACACTAAATCAATTCCACAACCACACCTCAGGCCATTCATTATTTTTTCTCGTTCCTAGGCAAAGAGCTCAGATTGCATGCCCTGGTCTCAACATGTGCTCCCAAATGATAGCTTTTACACTTTAGGGTATTTCACAACTTCTGTGGCATCCTTGTCTTTGCATACTTTGTGCTTCCTACAGTAATAGTTACCCATATTATGTGCTCAATTGACTATATTATCTTAATTGATTGGGGAGGAGGCTTCCTCGTGGCTTAACAGTAGGTAAAGCCACTTGCTGCTGAGTCTGAGGGTCTGAGTTAGATACCCAGGATCCATGTGGAGAAAGAAAACTGACTCCTGAAGTTGTCTTTCTACCTCCATAGGTATATGTGAGAAGCATGCACATGCGTGTACAGATGTACACGCACACAACCTATAACTATAAAAGAAAAACATAGCTGACCATGTTAACCAAAGCATACTTTTTCTCTTTTGTCATATGCAACTTAGAGTTGCCTAAATTCTAAGAAACAAGATTTTCTGTCATCTTTTAATTTTTTTTTCTGTTCCCTAGACCCACAAATGCAATTCACTACATATATTATATGATTCGACTTGAAGAATCAAAACATCAATGTAAATAAAAATAGCTTTGGAAGTAACGGTCCACATAGTAGTAAGCCACTCATTTGAAAACCAGACCACTCCTGAATACATAAAACAAGTTTCTAGTTTCTGTTTAGTGTTCAACTTCAAGGGAAAAAAAAAATAAGACAAATGTCATATTCCTACACATGTCTACATAAATTTCTTTTGTCAAATTTTAACTACAGACTGATTTCTCCTTGGTAGCTTTCAAATGGCTGACATGAATGCAAACCAGTTTTACCCTGTCTGAAACATAAACATGCCAGACAGAAACAATTTCACCGTTTGGTTGAGATAAAATGGATATTCAAATCCTCAAAGTCAATGTCACTTGATGTTAAAAATGGCAAAGTCCAGGCCGGGCAGTGGTGGCGCACGCCTTTAATCCCAGCCCTTGGGAGGCAGAGGCAGGTGGATTTCTGAGTTCAAGGCCAGCCTGGTCTACAGAGTGAGTTCCAGGACAGCCAGGGTTATACTGAGTAACCCTGTCTCGGAAAAATAAATAAATAAATAAATGGCAAAGTCCACGACACACTTTAGTTTCTTACCTATTTCATGTGTGTGTGTGTGTGTGTGTGTGTGTGTGTGTGTGTGTGTGTTGTATCTTCAAGTATGTCCTCAAGCAAGAAACGTTAAGTTTAACCCGTGTGCAGAATTTCTGGGATTGGAAAGGCAGGGAAAATGGTGGGAACACAGGTCAGGAAAAGCACCCATCACACTGAAGTCTGACTAAATCCTCTCACCAGCTAACACTCGAGTAAATTAACATTTTTTAAAGGTCTTTCTACCTCTCTGCAATTTTCACTGGAAACTTCATTTACAGTAAAAGACACATACTAACCCCTTGTGCAAAACTAGTAGCTCCTGGTTTTTATCTTATCCAAGGCACCTCTGCAGCCTCCCTATAATCTTAATTATCATTATGGAATAAGAGAACAGGGATACAGAGTGAGATCATCTGGAAAATTCTTGAACTATGAAATTGACCACTAGGTCAGCCGAGGTGGAGTCTTCTCTGAGAAGCCCACAGCATGCTTTCTCCTCTGCTTCATTCTTAACTTGAGCTGTTCTCTTCCTACTTTTGACAAATCCCCGCTCGGTTTCACACTCACTGTCCTTAAAATTCTTTTCCGCATGGAAACCTCAAATTGCCTCAACTGTGGTTCCTAAAAATTACAAGACCGCCTCTAGATGCTTCGGGTGCCAAGTAGTAGCGAGGAGCCCGATCCAGCAGACGCAAAGGTCTCCAGAAGGAAATCAGCACAAGGTCTCTTTGATGAGAAGCGCACCGCGGGCGTCATGGATCTGCACGCCTGAGACAGAGCGCCTCGCGGGCTACTGGTCCTCAACACCTGACCCAAGTCTCCTTACCGATGATGGGCCTCTTGGAGCCGCGCATGTAGGGTCTGGACAGCCCGGGGCTTGCAAGCCCGCACAGCAGCAAACCCAACACGCACAGCATGCGGCTCAGGCTCGCCATCGCGATCGCAAATGCTATCTGGCCTCCGGCAGCCACTTAAAAAGGTTCGGCGACGAGGCACGCGTGCGGCGGCAGGGCGGGGGCGCGGCCCCGCGGCTTGGGCGCTGCTCCGGGCTCGAGGGCGCGCAAGGCCGCGCCGCTCAGGCCTCTGGGAAATGCAGTCCGGGCGCGCGCGTGCGGTGACTCCGGGGCGGAGGCGGGGGACTCAGGGAGCGTGCTCGGAGCTTCCCTATCGCCCTGCGCGCGACCTGCAACCCGCAACCCGCGGACCAGCGAGTGGCACGCGCCCGAAGGCAGCTGTGGAGACAGTGTAGACGCGGCGGGTTGACCACCACCGCCCTCCGATTGCTCCCTGTGAACTCTTATGTTGCCTGGCGAGGTCACCTTCACTGAGTCGAGACGACCAGCCCGGGACGTGATGGCGAGCTCGGGTCCCACCTGGCCCTGTGTGGTAACCAAGCAGCAAGGCCCGCGAGGTTCTAGAAGTTATCAGAGAACTATGCTGCATAAAAGCATAGGTTTTTCTGGCTCTGATATCCTGACAGCATTCGATGTTAGGACAGGTGGTGACTTCGGAAAGACAAAACACTAACCGGTATTTATTTGGGCACGCGGGTATCTGGAGGGGATAAAAGGCACAGAGGACATCTTAAAGTACTTGTGTCCCTTTCCTTTAGAATCTTGTCAAGAGAAGGGGCTGATTCCTGGCACCTAGCCCAAAATGGCAAGTCCTAGCTACACTTAAACGACACAAGGTCCTTGATTAGCTTCGCTGTTAGTACCAACTCCTGAAAACCACTGGTATCCTATAAAATGATGACACGAGCAATAGCTAAGCAGTTAAAAAACTCAGGTTGACTAATGTATTTTGAATGTTCAAATGCATGCATTCATGGCCAGCAGCACAAGGAAGTTTCTCCTATCAAGGATCAACTAAACTCCAGGTTAAAATAGAAAATCCATTGAAGATGAAAAGGTATTTTGAATGGTGTTATTTGTGTAAGAGGTATACAGTTTAGAAGAAAAAAAAAAAAACACAGAATGTGACTTGTGGAAAAACAATGACAAGGTTCTGGCATTAGAAATGCAATACATTGTTTAGTTTAGTAAGGTGACTATAGACGGGTGTGGTAAAAGATATTGAGAAAATGCCAAGCAGAATTGAGCCTGAGTTGATAAGGATCTATTGCAAATATACATCTGTGCCGCTGGAGCAATTGGCTATCCACAAAGGAGGAAAATCATCTGCTATTATTCGCAAAAATAAACTCCAGATGGAGAAAAGAAGTAAATGGGAAAGGGGAAATACTAGACTTTGGTAGGAAAATATGTGTATATGTGTATTCATAACTTTGATGGTCAGATGTTTTCATAAGATACCGAGTTTTCTGAACATCATAAAACATTAAAAAATCAAGTATTAATGAAAAATGAATAGATTTGGCTGTGTTAAATTTTAATAGTTCTGATAGATTGTCAATTATTTTTAACTGTTTTAGGAAGCTATCAGGTAATATCTGCTAAAGGTGGAAAGTCACATATTCTGTAATCTATTACTTCTTAAGGTGTAAATGCGTGCCTACTACATGGTCTCACTAAACTAGGTCATGGGGACTCCACCTTCATAAATAGATTGATGCTATCTCACAGGTATGGGTCAGGTCTGACAGGAGCACATAGTTCCCTTAAAGGGGGGTTGTTTTACGTGGAATGAGACAAGCCCCTTTGATTCTCTTGCAGCCTTTTGTACCATATAAACTATCCTACTCTCCCACTGTCATACGTGATGGCATTGGCCAGGAGGCTATCACCAGAGACCAACATATGCTAGTGCCTGTTAGAATGGAGCCCTAAGAAGCCTGATCCCACAGCCTAAAGAAATCAGACCATGCAATTATTCTATGCTGTGGACTAACAGTAGTCACTAATCTGTGTTGCTGACCACTACCTGGCTCTCCGTGCACTTTGTCAAGTATCCCAAATGAAATCAAGTTATGTAAAACTTCTTGCCATCCATCAAAACTTATTTAAAACAAAAAACAAAAAGAAAAAACTGCCAGGCAGTGGTGGCACACGCCTTTAATCCCAGCACTTGGGAGGCAGAGGCAGGCAGATTTCTGAGTCGAGGCCAGCCTGGTCTACAGAGTGAGTTCCAGGACAGCCAGGGCTACACAGAGAAACCCTGTTTCGAAAAACCAAAAAAAAAAAAAAAAAAAAAAAAAAAAAAAACCAACCAGGTATCTTGGTGTACACCTCTATTCTGGCACTGAAGAGGCAGAGGCAGGTGGATCTCTATGAGTTCAAAAGCTAGCAGAGGTTACACAATGAAATGCTGTGTGTGTGTATGAAATATGAAAGCTGTCATCATACCTTAACAGCACCCCTCCCCCTAACTTTAAGCTATCACTCCTAAAGCACCTGCCCAGGAATTAAAGGGAATCTTCTCACTTTGTGGCCCTGTTATGCTGTCATTTGGTGACTTGCCTGGAACTTATAAAGATCAATCGACCTCCCAAGTGCCAGGATTAAAATCATATACCACCATTTCTGACTCTGTGGTTGCTGGAGGCCAGGTCCACCAGTGAGTTCAGGATTCCAAGGAGGAGATGTGGGCTGGCCAACTAATGTAAAACAGGCACATACTCACACACACTTGATGAACGAAGCAGGGCTCCACCAACTTTATTTTTTCTCCCACAGCTTATGTCCCCCCACAAAAATCTTTCAAGCAGTATAAACATTGCAATGTGGTTACATTCCATTTTTCTTTAAGTGAATACAGTGAATATAAGGAAGAAAACAGCATGCTCTCCAATATCCTTACATGATTAAACATTTTGCATATTACAGGTAAAAAAAAAAATTACTCCCAAGAACCCGCATAGATTCATGTCTATGCAATTTGTTACAGATTAGCAAAGTGTAAGCAAGCCAGGTATTTTTCTCAGCCATTTCTCTCTTACTGGCAGGTGCATTTTGCAGTTACAAAGAAAGGATTTATCATTTTATTATCTCAAAAAGTAGTCTTATAAAAAATCTTAAAAGAATCACAAATCTAATCATATATATATATATATATATATATATATAAACTTTTTCTACACTACACTCAGAGTGCACACCTGCTCACCAACAGTTCTTTATTAAATCATATCAGGAAGTCGAGAGCAAAAATTGGTAGGGGAAATTACTCATCACCTTTGATTATCAACCCATCTTAAGCAAGAAAGGCACATCATCTATTAATAACCAGGCTGTTCCCTGACTTCAAGGAGTCCCTTGCTCAACTCTCAGGAATGTGCCTTTCTGAACTTTATGTTGTTCCCCAAGATTTTCTACACCAAAGCCACTAACAAAAACATCTTAACATAACTTTATTAACACTCTAAATCTCCAAATTCTTTCTAAGGGTGGTGGTTGAATCATTAACTTGTTACTTGGAAAACATCAACCACTGTTATCATAACTGCTAGTAATAATCCCCTGTGAGGCTAGAAACCCCCTTAGAGTTTTCATACAACTCATAGATTATGAGAGAAATGGTGACCTCAAGGTCAGTAAGCAGTGTGGCACTCCATAACAGCATGAAGTCCTCAGCACTCATAGTGCTCAGGGTTCTGCCTCTCCCAAGGCATACCTGTCATGGTTATGCTAACAGGTGGACTATCCTCTGTGAGTTCTAAAGCTGTTTGGTGTTCCTCTCATATCTCCCCCTCAACACCTGGTGATATTAAATCCTGTCAAGTTGGCAATTAAGATAAACCATTACAAGACTTCATGAAATTAAGCTTCTGAGAGACAAGAGAAACTGTTAGTCAAGTAAAGAGATAGCCTACAGAATGTGACAGGATCTTAACTAGCTATATAACTGTCAAAGGACTAATATCTAAAATATACCAAGATCCTCAATATACAACAAAAATCAAGCAACCTAATCAGCAACTTCAATAATATATAGTTCTCAAAAGATGAAACCAAATAGCTAATAAATACATTTAAGAAATTCAACCCAACTAGCTATCAGAGAGATATGAATCAAAACTCCATAGACGTGCCATCTCACCCCAGTGTGAATGACAATCATAAAGAACTAACAAGTACTAGTGAGATATAGGAAAAAGGAACTCCTAGACACTGTTGATTGGACTGTAAACTAGTACATCCGATGCACAGATGAATATAGAAGTGTTTCAGAAAACGCAAATAAGGGTTAGTAAGACAGCTCAGTAGGTAAAAGTGCCTATCGGCAAGTGTGACGACCTGAGTTCAATTCCCAGTACCCACATGATGAAAGGAGAGAATCAACTCGCTCAACTTATCTTCTGATTATTTGTGCACTGCAGCATGGGAATGCTCATTTCTCACATAGAGAATAAAATGTAATAAGAAATTAATGTAAAACTAGTCTAAAAATAGATCTGCCATACAAGCCAGCTGCAGCATTCCTGGGTATTTACCCAAGAGACTCAAGTCCATATATACAATGTACAACAGAGATTCTTGCACATGGTTTATTACACCACTATTCTCAGTAGGTACATGGCATTACCAACCTAGAGATATGGCAGCAAAAGAATGGATTCAGAAAATGTGGTATATATACACAGTGGAATTTTTTCAGCCATAAAAATCAAAGTTATGTCATTTTCAGGAAAATGGATCAATGGAAGATAATCATATTAAGTGAACTGAGCCAGTCAGAAAAAAAAATCTCTCATGTATGATTGTGGGAACAAGCCTGGCATGGTGGGAAGGAGCCCCACGTATCTGTCTCGGGCGCTTAGGCTCTGGGTGGGACAAGAGATATGCGGGAAGTGGCCGCGCATCTTTCCACACAGTCCAACAGGCAGGTGGGGGCTGTGGGAAGCCTTTGCAGGCCCTGCCCGTGGGCGGGGAAGGGGGCCATTCTTAGGGAACGAGTGGCAGCTGTCTCCGTGGGTTCTCTAGCCAGGCCACCGGGCCACCACAGTTGCCACAGGGTGCCACAGACTGGCTAGCCGGGGCACAGCTGGGGTTCATGCTGAGACCGGGTTTCAGGTTTCGGTGGCTTAGGGCGCCAGGCTAGCTGCTTAGGCTTGGATGAATGGGTACCATCTGGGAGCCCTGGGAAGCCCTCAGCGAGAGATTAGACGCAGCTCCTTAATCTAGGACTGGATCCCTCGCTTCCCATGATGGGTCCAGATGAAGAGACAGTCCATAATTCTAAGACATTTATTTTCATCGTGTGGAGTGGCCTAGATGGAATTATACCCCTGCCTTTCTGGGAGAGGTGAGGCAGATACAGTAACTGGAAAGTGGCGTGGCTAAGCCTCTAGGTGTCTCATTAATGTAGGGATGGCTTGGGGCTGTGTGGCCATGCCTCTACCTGAGGAGGAGTGGTACGTGACTGTGTCTGGAGCCAAAGCCTCCTGGGAGCGTTGGCATAAAGTTTTCTGGTCCCAGGCCAGGCAGTGGTGGCGCAGGCCTTTAATCCCAGCACTTGGGAGGCAGAGGCAGGCAGATTTCTGAGTTCAAGGCCAGCCTGATCTACAGAGTGAGTTCCAGGACAGCCAGGGCTACACAGAGAAACCCTGTCTCGAAAAACCAAAAAAAAAAAAAAAAAAGTTTTTCGGTCCCTTGTGGATTGTTCCGCTGGGTCACCCGGATTTTACGCCTGTGCTCAAGCGGATGCCAGACTGCCTATCACAGATCACTGCCCCACATATGGTTGTTAATTTTGTCGCGTCTCCTTGGCCAGCAAGAAAGACACGACCACCAGGATCTTCGTTGAGCCGTTTAATCTGCTCTTTTTCTTCTCCTCCCCCGCACCATCCTCAGAAACCGTTTTAGAACCTTCTCCAGCCAATTGCGAACAGCCACGTATGCTCTGCTGATAGGCTGCCCTCTGCTGGCCGCATATGGTCTGACCAGGCATCACCAATAAAGGGCAGGCTAAGCGCCAGACACAAAAAGGAAAAACAGGAAACGGGCGCTATCTTTAAGGCGCGGTCCTCCACAGTTAATCTTTCTAAAGATACACAAAATCATATCTGTATATATGGCGGGAAGTAGAAGTGCAATTTTCTAGAGGAACAAAGAGAACTTAAGAAATGGGGAGGGAACAGAAAAGGATTGGGAGTAGGGAGGGGGATACATTCACCATGCACTGTGTACCTGTATGAAAATGACCTCATGTGACACAGAACTGTAAACAACCACTGTCCAAGACAGAAAATACTCGAATGGAAATTTAGTAAATATCACCGGAAAAAAATAAAGGAAACCAATGGAATCAAAACAATATGAAGACGTGAAAACAAGCATGATAGGATGTGTAGGATATGGGCGACAGGACAAGAAGTCATAGTATGTGGATTATTACAATACAGAAAGAACAAGACAAAGCATGGGGCCAGAAGAGCTCTGTGCTCCTGTAACACCTGCACGTGACAGAACACTGGAAAAAACTGACCTAGAATGACCAGTTCTGAACACCTACGTGAGTTACGAGACACTCAGGAAAAGAACTCTTATCTCCTAAGCCACCAGACAAATTCCACTTAATTATGAGATATCCTTTTTGGATAAACTCAAACTTCAAGAACAATATAAATATCAAAGCAGGATTGGCAAGGTGCCTCAGTGGGTAAAAGTTGTGGCAGAAGCCTTGTGGCTGTAGTTCAGCCTCTGGACTCCACATTTAAGAAAGCAAAACAACAACAACAAAAGCTAGATGCAGCAGCACCTATCTGTAATCCCAGCACTCCTATGCTAAGATGGGAGACTTGCACAAGAAGGTCATGCATGGGCTAGTTAGTTTTGGATGTACAGCCTAGCAGAAAAAGAAACAAACAAACAAACAAAAAAACAGAAACAGAGTCCGTGCCTCTCATCAATGTAGAAGAGAAGCAGCAAAGTTGTCTTCTGACACGTGTACCATTTCTTGCATGCATCTCAGCACACACATACACACACACACATGCACACACATACACACACACACACATACCCCCACACACACATACACGTAAGCATGAATACATGCATTCACCTTCTTAAGAAAATCAAGACAATAGGATTTTTTAAAACTCAAGTTCATTTGTAGTCCTAAGTATAGTTGAGCTTTCACGTGGCAGGGCCAGACTGTGAGTTCTGACTCTTTGCTCGATACTGGCTGGATTCTGAGTCTCAGAATAAGGAAAACAGGATCTGTATATAAGGTCATCTTCGGGCAGGAACACAAGTAGGAAAGCAGCTACAAATTTAGACATGGATCACAAGAGAGCTAGGAAAAGAAGGCTCCAGGTTTAAAGATGATCCAGTACAGAAAGGGCCCAGAGCACAGGAAACAGTAGGTTCAGAAATTCAGAATACAAAACACACCTTGTCCTCTTCCCGTTTCCTGTTTCTTACTCAGTGCTAAGGAGGCAGATGGCAGGTGGATTCAGGAGTTCTGCAATGAGAGTATATAAAACAGATTGGGCCTGGGTATGAAGGTCTTGGATGTTAATTAGCAACAACTTACCCTGTGTGCAGTGCTGTTATATTTAAAAGTAAGAGCATGCAATCTTCCAGAGATAATTCTGGCAGTGTAGAAAAATGCATGAAAAAAGGAACAGTGAGAAGCCTATGGTTCAAGAGAAAGCTGTTGCTATAGATTGGAGATGTTTAGCAGTGTGGATGGACCAGGGTCACACATGACAAAGCAGGATGGATAGAATGCATACTGCTCACCATACAGAGACAAGTCTAATAAAAATGATATAGTGCAGTAAACAGACTTACAGCTAAATGAGGTGAATTCAGTCTGATTCTGTCACTGGCACTGTGATCCTGCGCAAATGACCCAGTGTCTACAAATCTAATGTATATAACATATAATAATTTGTGCTGTTGGTATCAAAGGCCTCCCATATTAGTACTTGCATGAACTTTCCAAGGTGACTGAATCACTCTCTTGTAACATCCCTCTTGGCAAAAATGCATGGTTATTTACTACTTCTCAAAAAATACTCTCATTTCCAGGCCTTTCTCAGAAATGTTCTTCTTGTTCACATCTCCAGGCCTTTGCAATGATACTTTTTTTAAAAAAATAGTATTTGTCCTAATTTGAATGAGAATGTCTTGCACAGGTTCATATGTTATAATACTTGTTCCCCAGTTTGTGAGGGAACTATTTAGGAAGAATTCGGAGGTGCAGTCTTGCTGGAGGAGGTGTGTCACTAGGGTCAGGTTTTTAGATTTCAAAAGACTAACGCCATTCTCTGTGTGCTCTCTACCTCCTGCTTACTGTTCAAGATGTGAGCTCTCAACTGTTCCTGTTCCCGTGCCTTTTTTATGTCAGCATGGACTCTAACCCTCTGAAACTATAAGCCCAATTGTATGCTTGATTTTGTAAATTTTCTTGGTCATGGTGAGAGGCCAAATCTTTTAAGTTCAGACTCTATTTTAGAGAGCCTGACCTAAGTTTGAACTCAGGTAAACTAACAGGATGGTACCTAGCATTATTTTCCAAGTTGGCCCCCCAAAAAAACCAAGCCTAGCTCCAGCTTCTAGGCTAATCCCCCAAAAGACCAGCATCTCCAGGTTACAACCTCAAAAAGACTCGGCGCCTCCGAGTTATTACCCCAACATACTTGCACCCCTAGGTTACAAGCCTGCCCCCTACCTATCGACCACTAATGCAGAGGGAAGCAGAAATTAAGTTTATGATATGACTTCCAGCACCAGCCAATTATGTTAAAGGTCACAGTAGCTTTCCAATTAGATGTTTGCACACGTAGCCCCACCCCCACTCCCGGCTTGCTACTTACTATAAAACCTTGCACCAGTTCAGGGCTTCCCCACCACCAAAACCATCCTTCGTGACAGAGGTGTAATGCTCCCCCAACCCCAAGCTAGCTAAAATGAAATAAAGACTCTGCTGTGAGTTGCATCTGATCGGCTCCTGTCTGTTTTGGAGGGGTGACTAACATTTTCCTGGCACTACAGTTGTGTTTTGTAACATTGGAAACCCTAACTAAGAAAGCCTCCAACTTTCTCTAAGTTCTCATTACTACCTAGAAAAGTTATTTCTCCTTTAAGCCTGCCTTTGATTGTACCTCATCTAAGAGTGCCTCCTCAGTTACCCTAGATGGATACTCTTTCCTTTAATTAAATCTCAAAGTTCTTTATTGGAATTACTCAAATTTCCTTTATTATATAATGAACTGTTACTTGACAATTTTTGATATGCTATTTTATCTCTCCTAAGTAGTATTTGTGTAATGTTTGTAGTAGTTTGAATGAAAATGGTTCCCATTGGCTTGTATCTTCAAATATTTAGTCACCAGGAAGTAAAACTATTTAGAGGGTTAGAAGGATTAGGAGGTGTGGCTTTGTTAGAGGAAGTATGTCACTGGTTATAGGTTTGAGGCCTTTCTTCCCCCATCCTCTTCCTCTTTTTTCACTTCCTCTTCTTCCCCTCTTCTTCTTCCTCCAACTCCAGCTCCTGCTCAAGCTCATGCTTGTCTCTGTCTGCTACTTGTGGATCCAGATGTAGCTTTCAGCTACTTCTTCAGCATCATGCCTGCCTTCCCACCACCATGTTCCCGCCATGGTAACAGACTTGTCTCTGAAACTTGCCCCTAATTAAATACTTTATAAGAGTTGCCTTGGTCATAACGTCTCTTGACAGTAATAAAACAGTGATTAAGATACAAGTTGGTCCCAGGCAGTGGCATATTGCTGTGAAAGGCCTGACCATATTTGTTGAGGAAATATGAAAGATTTTGTAACTTTGGACTAGAAAACCAGTTTAACACTTTAAGCAGGGCCTCATGCACCATACTAGTACAGGCATGGAAAAAAGTGGTACTGAGGGCAATGTGAACTATGGGGTCCCGGCTCAAGAAGTGTCAGAGGAAAAGAATATTATCAGTTGGCATTGAAACCATTTTTGTGCTGTTTTGGCAAAGAATGTGATTGCTTTCTGCCCTTGCCCTAAAAATCTGCCTCAGGCTAAATCGAAGAGCTTTGGATTAATGACATTGGCCATGGAGATTTCAAGACAACCTAGTTTTGACTGTGTAATATAGTTGTTAGTAATCACTCTTATGCACATCTACAATGTGCTAAGAAAACTCCATTCTGTACCAGGAACTCTCAGTAATTGTTGATCTTTGCCCTGAATTCCTAAAGATGAGCTCCTAGCAACCTGAACAACTCTCCAGAATGTTACAACTGTGAAGTAATTAACCACGTACTCTAGCTTACTGCTACATAAAAGCCTGAGTAAACCTGCTTATTACTGTGTAACCAGGGCTGAGACAGCTCTTTTTTCACTGTGGAATAAGAAATGAGAGGAGAAAAAAAGCCAGGAGTGGGCCAAAGACAAGCTCCACAGCTCACCAGGAACTGCCCCGAACCCACGAGACACAGGGACTGAGGTAGGCGGGCATAGAAACCCCCTGGAGCCGGAGACCTCTGCCTAGGCCACCAGGAGTCCATAGCCAACGAGCGCCAGAAAAAGCTACCCTCCCAGGAGCTTGGGAAAGCAGTGAGTGGGGTTAAGGGGAGCAACACTTCTCACCCAGACCCGCCCGGATCCGCCGGGACCCAGGACCTGAGAAGCGGGGGACACAAAATCTCTGACCCTTCCGGTTTCCACCTGTGGGCGGAGACCTCTGCCTGGGCCACCAGGAGTCCATAGCCAACGAGCACTGGAAAAAGCTACCCTCCCAGGAGCTTGGGAAAGCCGTGAGTGGGATAAAGGGGAGCAACACCTCTCACCCGGACCCGCCCGGATCCGCCAGGACCCAGCGCCTCAGAAGCTGGGGAACACAAAATCTCTGAACCTTCAGGTCCCCACCTGTGGGTAGAGACCTCTGCCTGGGCCACCAGGGGCCTGTGCCTGGGGACCCCAGCCTGGACCACAATGCTCCAGGAGAGAGTGGGTATCCCAGGAGTGCTGACACACCTTTGAGCACAGGCAAAACCACCACTTCTGCTCAAACCCATTGGACCAAGAGGGACCCTTGCAGAGCCATCAGGGCATAGGAACCAAGGGACAGCTGGGGATAAGATCCTTCTGATTTGTTTCTGCACCCCAGAGCAGACCCGGTGCCACAGCTCTCCAAACCCAAACACCTCTCAGAGAGAGCTGGTCTTCAAGGAGTACTGACACAGAGGCCTGCAGGAGGGGCAAGCCGCAACCAGACAGAGTAAGATCAGCTAACATCAGAATCAAGATGGCAAAAGGCAAGG
>CM052702.1:10478555-10501808 GCA_028551405.1 Uromys caudimaculatus
GCCAGAAGCTGGAAACAACCCAGATGTCCCTCATGAGAGGAATGGATACAGAAAATGTGGTACATTTACACAATGGAGTACTACTCAGCTATTAAAAACAATGACTTAATGAAATTTGCAGGCAAATGGATGGAACTTGAAAATATCATCCTGAGCGAGGTAACTCAGTCACAAAAAAACGAACATGGTATGTACTCACTGATAAACGGATATTAGCCCAAAATTTCAGAATGTCCAAGTTTCACTTAACAATAACCACTGGACTGAGAGTGAGGTCCCTGATGGAGTGGTTGGAGAAAGGTCTGAAGGAGCTGAGGGTATTTGTAGCCCCATGGAGGGAGCAAGAGCATTAATGGGCCTGAACACCCCCCCCAGTCATCCTGAAGTTCGGACCACCAACCAAAGAATACACATCTATTGACTCATGGTTCGGACTACATATGTGGCAGAGGATGACCTCGATGGCCACCAGGGAGAAAGGAGAGACCCTTGGGCCTGAGGGTGCTAGAGGCCCCAGTAAAGGGGAATGTCAAGGTGGGAATATAGGGATGGGTGGGCGGGTAGGTGGGAGGAGGAATTCCCTCACAGAGGCGGGGAGGGGGAGGGGATAGGGGGTTTCCAAAGAGGAGACCCAGAAAAGGGGAAACATTGGAAATGTAAATAAAGTATCAAAAATAAATAAATAAATTAATTAAAAAAAAAAAAAAAACCTTCATCTAGCCCCTTCTAGATGGCATACCTTTAATTTGGCTTTAAGGCTGTTGCCTGGCTAGCAGTAATAATAAACTCACAAAGATTTGGATCGAGTCTGTGGTCTTTTTCCAGTAGTCCCCAAAATTTGTAACAAATGGAAAAGAAGAAGCAGGGCAAAAAGAAATTCAGAATGTTCAGTTTGAGGAGAAAAGTGATAGCAAGAAATGTTTTGTTGGGGTCAAGTGCAGTGCTCAAGGACATGAAGGTTTAAAGAAAAGCCTGATGCTAAATGGAATAAAGAAAGTAGTACCCTTAGGGCAAGACCCCATCCAGCTAAGTGTCCAACTTGTGAAAAGTAATTAATGAAAAGTTAAAGCAGCAAAGGAAACCATCAACAACAGAAAGCTGATGCAAATGTAATTGAAGGAGAGGGCCAAGTTTCAGCCCCAACAAGCAGCAGAACATGGGAGCTCTGGCCATGCGATTCTGGCTTCAGAGTTAGGGATACAAGAAATGGGCTGTTGACTCTCCCTCTGCTGCTAAGGAAAGCCATGGAGACCATGTGTGTCTCAGGCGTGTTCCTGGATGAAGGCTTGGAGAAGCCACTGTGTGAAGCTGTGATGGTATAGCCTGGATTGAGTTGTAGACTCTAAGATGTTGGAGATGCCAGGGGCATAGGATGCGTGCCAAAGAGAGCTGCCTGGTGTGGAGTTTGAGGGTTCAAGTCCATATCAAGCCCAATCTTTTTCTCTCTGCCTGATATCTGTGGATCAGATCAGGATGTAGCTCTTAGCTACTTCTTCAGCACCATGCTATTATGATGATAATGGCTATCTTCTGAAACTGTAAGCCAGTTCCAAGCAATCGCTTTATAAGCGTAGACTTGGTCATGGTTTCTCTTCACAGCAATAAAACAGTGACTAAGATAATGTTTCTGTTTTCTACAACACAGAATCTAGTCTACAGTGTTATCCAAAACAGAAACTTGAGGCTGGAGAGATGGCTTAGTGGTTAAGAGCACTTTCCAGAGACCTATTTAATTCCCAGTAGATGGTGAATTTCAACTCTCTGTAACTCCAGTCCCATGGGATATGGTACCCTCTTCTGGCTTCCCCAGGCAGCAGGCACCCATGCGGTACACAGATGTACATGGAAGTAAAACACAATACAAATAAAATAAAAGTAATAACTAAAAAGTAGACAATCTTAATTGACTTGAATAGATAAGAGCAATTAGTCAAGTGTTAAGGATAGGGTGGAAGTAGGCTGATCAGTGTTCTCCATCAGTCTTGTTTTTATTGGCTTCATTTCTGGTTCCACCTTTGTGACTCTGAGTTCCTCCAGTTTTGCCATCTAACAAAAGTCATATGCAGCCTATGTAGAGTGGAGTGTTCCAGAAAGTACAGTGTCATTCATTGGCTGGGTTGATTTCTTTCTACAATTTAGTTTTTGGTCTATAATTTTAGTATAAGTTAGTGGTAATGATAATGTTTCAAAAGTACCTTAATGCTATTTCCATAAGTAAAATCTAGTTTAACAAATAAGATCAAGGTCTGGGTTGGTAGATTATTGTTCTAAAATTGGATTATCTATCTTTGTTTCATGAAATGTTGTGAGTAGAACCCCTGACTTGGGCATATACATAAAAGGGGCCACAGAGCTACTTGTATAAAGCTAAGCCATGCATAATTAAGTTACAACTCTAGGCAAAATGAAAATGAAAGTAAAAATCACAGTGTGCTACCTAACCAGATAATTTTCATTTCTTTAATAGATTTGAATTTGGGGGATGTTTTACAGATTTTTCAAAGCTGGAACTAGAGGACCTAGAGCTGTCGTACAGTGTCTGCACTTGACCTAGCAAAAAAACACTGAAGGAAGAGAAACAACAGGAGAAGCCACCTGCACCTAAAACTTATAAACAAAAGAATCAACATTCAGATAACGGATAATATGTTTTTGCTTAATTTTTTTCTGAATGAGAAAGCATTTCTCTTTTGTAAAAAGAATGACTTCTTTACATTTTAGAAAAATATTAACACCATGGTTTACAAGAAAGATGTTTATTTTTAACAATAGTAAATTATTGTGAAGTTCAGCAGCATAGTGAGCACCTATGGAGTTCGACTTTCAGAATGTTTCTGGTACAAGTGCAGTGAAGCCACTTGGAGAATTCTAGTTAATTGCTCAGCACCTTCCAAATAGTTTACTTACGTTCCTCATCAATGTTCTTTGTAGAATTGCTTCATTATATAAACATTTTCAAAGCCCCATTGTAGAATGTACTTACATTGATTAACATTTAAAAATCCAGTTTATTGTTAATTACTTCACTGCTGTACACATTTAAAACATTAGGTTTTATTGTAATGTGCTATTCCTTCACAGAGTCATGGCAAGTGACTTAATAGCCATATGCAAATAAAGTAACATCACAGTTTCCTCCTATGATTAAAAGTTTGATAAGCCAGAGGTGTTTTGTTACTGTTTATTTCTTTAACTTATTTTCTATTATTCTTATTTATACAATTTTAATTTTATAATTTAGTAAAGAAGACTATTTTTAAGAAAAAGGCAAGATTGTTTTGTAAAATTAAATAATAAAGTTAACGTCTAGGTGCTAAATCAAAATTAAACACGTTCTCTAAAGAACATCTGAACCTCCTTTCAGTTTTGTCAGAGGTATATGTACAGAGAATCATAAGTATCAGCTTATCTGATTAGACTTATTTTCTTATAAAGAAAATCACCCTTGTACAATGAAAAATATCGTTGTACAAAGACACTCTTATGTAATTAATGTAGAAATCTGACTACTTGAACACAAAGTCAATAAGTTTTCTACCTTGTGTTCTTTCCAGTTTAAAATAAAATTAATTAGAAACATTAAGCATAAACATTATGTCCAAAATGAAGACTGTGCTGAATATGGACTGAGATTACATTTTTCTCAGTGAATGAAAGTCTTAGAAAGGAACTGCACTATGGTAGAGACAGCACATCCCAGCTACTGACTGTTTACACTAAATATGAATTGTGGGACTCAGAATATTCTGAGATAATAGTAAATTATATCAAAATCAAGTCAAATTATTTTATGAATTATCTGAAAAATACTAGGTACAACTGCTGAAAGTTTAAATTGTAAACACCTCCTTTCATTTATGTAGTTCTGTTAAGTTTTTAAGTATAAATAGTCTATGTAAAAGACATATACCTCTACTTCCTTGTCTATACACAGAAGCCATAATTATATTCTTTACTTATTTGAAAATACAAGACAGTATGAAAAAGCATCAACTGTCTCCAGAAATATTTCTTAAGTTTTAAATCATTTTTGTCAAACATAGCGATTTCATTGATTAGAACATTATAGGGTGTAGACTTACACTCAAAGGCTTCTATTGTGCATATGCTAAACTAGGATTTACCTGAGATGAACCGTCCTGATTAAAATGTACTCAGATTGCAGTCTGATTTATGAGCTGACACCAACTTTATCTGAGCATCACTATTGTTTCACCATCAGTTGATACATACAGTATTTCTTTCAGGTAGATAGCCATCAATCTAGTATTAAACAATGTGATCATAACAAATTGTTTAAGATAAAATTTCCTGAACCATACAAGGATACACTGGAACAGCTACTTTAGATGAAACTATGCTTGCTTCTTCAAGTGCAAACAGGAATATCTTCTTTCCTAACATTTAATTAATTTAAAAGGAACAGAGAGAGCATTGTAGAAATAAAAACATTTCCCAAATATTCATGTTGCATATTTAAAGATCAGATAAGCATCAATTTGTTTAGAAGGTTTGGTCTTGAGTTTAGTAACCATATAGGATCCCATCCTTGAATTTTAAATGAAGAAGTCATTCAAAGGAAGTAACTTCTCATTGGATGGTCTCAGAAATGCTGCTGAGATAATCTTCAGACTTCATTATAAAATTTGTCCACTCCTGACAAATATCCTCCATGGAGAACTCGTTACCACCATATTCCAGAGGAAGAATGTCTGGGAAGTGCTGAAGCATGCTTGATTTATAGTTGTTCCCGTGCAGATGAATCTGAAATGGCCACAATGTTTTAGACTTCAATATGCTAGAAGCATTTCCAGGAAAAACTAACCTCACAAAGGATTCACAGGGACAAGCAGGTAATGTAAATACTGCCCCCTTTATTTTTCTGCTTCAGAATGCAAGAATGTTACTTATTTTTAGATTGTGCTTCTGTGAATTATAAAATTTTATCACTTCCTTAGATTTGCATTCTTGTAACTATACATTCATAAAAGCATGAGAAATGTACTATCTGATATTAATTCATAGTAAATAGAAACATATAGCTTGTACCCACCATTAGGTTCATGAGGAGTAATTTATATGTTTGGTTTCAGACCCTGGGACAAGGGGCTGTGGTGCACATTTTACATACCAAAACAGACCTGGCCTCCAGGTTCTTCCAGCATCCCTCACTCCCTACCTGGCATACCCAGCCCCCAATCCTGAACTTTCCAACTCAGGGCCTGGGCTGCCTTACCCCAGAGGCTCTTTCCTATATAATCCAGACATTTTTGTGTCCCCTTTTTCTCCTTCCATCTCTTTCCTTCTCTCCTCTCTGTTTGCATGTTCTTTCTCTCTTTCTCTTCCCCTTTTCCTCTTTCTCTCTCCTCATAGCAATAAACCAGCCTCCATATATTTTAATCTGGCTTGAATTGGTTTATGTCATGGGCGGAGAAGGATCAGAGGAGAGAAGCAGTCCTCATGTGGCCAGGAAAGACCTGGGTTCAACTCCTCTTGGGTTTCGGTGCCATCTATAGTTATAGTCAATGGTTTCACCATCAAGAAATCATGACAGTGTGAGCCCTATATTTTCAAACATTTTAAATTTCAAACAGTGACTGTAGAATGCCAGTAAAAGGGGGGATAAAGCAAGTTATAGAAATCAAAAGTAGATCCTGCTAGAGTATGTAAATAAAACAATCTTTCCCATAGCTAGTGGTGTAGCAGGAAGGATACAAGTCCACGAGCTCACAAACAGCACTAGAGAAACCAAAATTGTTAAACACTTAGGTTTCTTTTTCTTTAGAGAACAGAATTAACACCTGTACAGAGGGAAGGAGTAGATGTTATTTAGTACCCTGGTGATTTCTTGCTATTCTGTGGAACCAGCCCGTACCAAATCCTCCAGATTCCTGAGTCTGTTTCTCAGTCAATATAAATCATTCTTATGAAAGAAGTCATACATACTTTGCAAAAGATGCTTATATTTTGCTGTTATGCTTATTATAACTCCTTTTTCCCTAGACTCTTGTCCTTAGCACTATTTCTCAGTCAACAGAACCCATTTTTATGGAAGAGGTCATAACTCAGGTGTACTTTGCTAAAGAGATGTACTTTACAAAGAAGTTTCAATGTAGCTGTGCCTGAAGCTTTGTTGTAACAGTTGACAAGAGGAAACTCTTTTTTCCCCAAAGTTTTGCTGTATTTAAATATGTAAAAGATATACCACTTAGAGTCAGACTCCTGAACTTTGAACCAGCCTAGCTAACTAAAGTCTTGCTGAACCCAGTTTTATTTTTGCCTGTCTTGGGATCATTTTTCTGCCAGCAGCCGAGCTGGCAGGGATACCCACACAAAGAAAATGTTCATCGATGCTTTCAGCAACCATTAAATAAGAACCTATGTGTGCTAGGAATGAGGGTTAGGAATGGAGAGATGGCTTCTTGCATCTGAGTTAGTCCCCAGCAGCCATACTAGGCAGTTTGTAACTTCCAGTTCCATGGGTTCTGATGCCCTCTTTTGATCTTCTCATGCGTCTCAGGCACACATACACATGTTAAAAAAATAAATCTTTTTAATGGAAAAAGAAATTAGGGATGATGAATCTATATGTAAGAACCTCAACCAACCCTTGACCCTTGACCCTGGCCTTTTTTAGACTAAGATGCTATCAATCAGCTGGGAAGAAACTCTATTTTCCTCAGCAAAGGAGAAATATGGAAATGTATCGTGTTGCCCAAAAGCTGAGAAGGAAAAGTGCCTGAGTTTGTTTCCTCCTTCTGGTTTGTCTGCTGTGAGTTAACTTGCACTGGCCTGCCTCACTTAGCATCTCAGTTTTTTAGTGTTTTTCAATTTTTGGTTCATATTCTCTCTTTTCTTAGATCCAGTTACTCTCACTTTTGTTTTTAATTGTTCACAGTATAACCCAAAATAGATATATTTAGTTTAAGAACTTCAAGAGTTTATCAGATGGTATCCAATGTTACTTACACTAGAAGGAAAACAAAATGGCTTATAGAAAACACTAGCATGTACAATAGCCAGAAGTGGCCGGCTTCACGAGGGCTGACAATTTATGGATGGTTTTTCTTAAATACAGACAGAATTTGGCCTGGAGAGAGATGAGTGTTTGCTGCTTTTCCAAAGTTCAGATCCCAGCGCCTACATCAGTTGGCTCTAGAGAGCAAGTTATTGTCAACCTTTCAAAAATTCTAAACTACAAAATGTGAATTAAAAACATTCTACATGACCTGGTTGGTGGTGGCCCACACCTTTAATCCCAACATGCAGGAGGCATGCAGATCTCTGTGAGTTTGAGGCCAGCGTGTCTACAGAGAGTGTTCCAGGACAGTCAGGGCTATACAGAGAAACCCTGTCTCAGAGGTAAAACAGGAGAGGATAGGAGAGGGAAGAGGGGAGAGGGGAGAGGGGAGGGGGGAGAGGGAAGAGGGGAGGGGGGAAGAGAAAAGGAGAAGAGCTCTACATGAAATGAATCTCAACAGAACAGGTTAGTGAACATCAATTCCATTGCTTCACCTGCAAGACATTAAATCACCTACCCCAGGCAAGATGTGTTTCAGTTACATGTGTTTAATAGTTAAGACAGTCTGTGTTCTTATTTGTATAATTCATACAAGTTAATAACATAAGTTAGAAATCAAAACAATATTAAAAACAAACAACACCGACTTTGCTACAGACTCTACGCTCACCTACCATCTCTGGATCATCTGTCAATCAGTCACGGTTCTGTGTATACCGACAAAGCACATTACTGTGCAACTATCATTGTATGTTCTGATTTTCCCCTTGTCACAGAAAAGAAAGCATCCCCATCAACACTGATCTTCACTGGCTTGCATTTCTCCTTTAAAGCATACCAAGCAGTCCTGTGTGGATTTGTCATAGCTTTTCCACCACCCCCTCACGGTGAATGCTTGATGGTTGTAATGATTTTCAGTATTTATGCCTTTGTTGGTATACAGCTCTATCTAATGAATTTCCAGAAAATGCTGGCACGCTTTGTCATAGCTGTTACCACACTGCCCTCTAGAGGGAATATATTTTACACTCCAGTGATACATGAGAATTGGTTTCCCAAGAATTTCACAGCCAGTAATACTAGATTTTTCAAAAGTAAAGGTAAATTTTAATTTATAAGAGTAGTATTTGCAATGTTGGTCCAATGGTTTAGGGCCAAGGAACATGGGAATATAGTAAAAATGTCCTTAAATGGAAAGAGGTAAGATATAATTACTTGAATATATTTTACTCACCCGGTCCTTAATCTTTTCAGTCAGAAATGGTTTAATCATGGAAAAGACAGCATGGAAAATGACTGGCTCGTTTATCAAATGGATCCCACGCACTTTCAATGGAAAGGAATCCTTTTGAAAGGAAAGAAAATTCAAAACTTTAATAAGACAACATAAATACTGCAGTTACATTCCTAAAGACAAGTCTCCTCTAGGAACACATATAGATTTATGCTAAATGGCTCCTTGGGCAAAGTACTTGATCCACAGGTCTGGAGATCTGCGTTCAGACCACAAGCACCCATACACTGCCATCGTATATGTGCCTGTCCCCAAAGCAAAGGATCAGAGGCGCAGAGGCAAGCAGATTCCCACTCTACCCAGACTAGCAGAATGATGAGCTCCAGGTTGAGTTCAAGGCCCTGTTTCAAAATATAAGACTGAGAACCATAAAAGACACCACACATTAACCTCTGCGCTCCAATGCATATGGCTGAACATGCATGTGCGCACATGCACACACACAGCAGAATCTAAAGTGTGACTTAATTTTCAAATTGATTTATTCCATCAATGCAAAAACCTGGTTTATATATAATGTCAGTGCACTCAGAAAAGATCTATAGAAAGGTTGTTACTTTTTTTCTTAAATTAGGCTAAGTATTTTAAGAGCCATCCCCCTACTTTCAGCAGAAAATCCACTCCCCAGTCATACATAAAGCAACTCCTGAGTAAGCAATGACAATTTGGGATATTTTGATTTATTATTTTTTTTTAAAAAAAATATAGATTTAGGGAAAAAAATTAAACATCCATGGAATTTGAAAGAATATAACAATTGAAAGAATAAAACAAGAGGCATACACTTTTTAAACTTTTGACATTGGTATATATCTTTATATCTTTAGTATCAATGTCCTATGGACTACCTAAAAGGTTAAGACCTGAAAGAAAACTAAATTCATCAATAGTTTTCTTATCCAAATGTTCAATCAATATTGTTAAGGCTTTTTTCTTCATCTTTTATGAAGAATTTCCCACCATGTCATCTAGAGATGTACTGTTGTTTTTTACAGATTCTATGTATAATTTTATAATTGCCAGCACGCTCTGTAAACATCTTGTATCCTGTTCTGTCCTATTATTGCAAGATGATTTGTGGAGAGCATTGTGAGTTTTAACATGGTTGAGGTGGTCCATCAAATGGATATGTTATCATTTAAGTGATCACTTTCCTGTATATGAGCAAGTAAGCTGTATCTAATTTTCTTCTATTAGAAGTTATGCTGCAGGCACTGTCTGTGTATAGGAAGAGAGGTGACTGTAGAATGCTTTACCTTCAGCCAACCTAAACTAGGATCCTTCAGTCATTGCTATTTGAAATAGTCATTGTATGCCATCACCCAGCATAGCCATTAAACACAAATACATTTGAAAGACTTAGGAAAGTAGCTAGCACATAGTAAGCTATTACTATTACAATGCACAAAGTCCTTACTATATTTGCGATTATCTTTTTTCTAGGTCCCAGAAGTAGAATTACTACATTAAAGATACTGCCTATTTTTAAAGACTTTGGGACCTAGAAAGATGGCTGAGTTAGTCATTTGCTTGTTATGCAAACACTAGTACTCGGGATTGATCCTCAAATTCATGAGGTGAGGGGAGCTAAGCATCTTGGCATATGCTTATAATCTTAGCACTAGGGTGGCAAAGACACACCGCTAGGGTTGACTGACCAGCCAGCATAGCTTAATCAGTAAAGGCCAATGAGAGACTGAGTCTCAAAATAGGGTAAACAGTACCTGAGGAATGACCCATAAGGCTGTCCTCTGGCTTCCTTACATACATTTACACATGTGTAGCTATACATACAAGAACAAAGTTACATACAAAGTCTTGATTTCTGAAGAAAGGAATATCAATTTATAGCAGGCAAGAGATGTGATATCTTATTGTATTATTATAAATATTTTTGAGTCAGTTTTGTTGTTACTGTTATTATACCATTAGGTCTCATGTAGCCCAGGCTGGCCTCCTGATATCCCTGCTTGCACCAGCCCAATCCTGGGATTACACATGTGTTCTACCATGCCTGTCTTGACAAAAATAAAATAAAATCACTTTATTATTGAAATGTATAAATTCTGTGGTTATTTATTTTGAAAATACTTATTTTTGAAGTGTATTACATTTTTAATGTAGTAATTACATTTACTGTTAACATTGTTCAAATATCTATCTATCATTTCCAATATTTATGTTTCTAAAAGTATACAAACACATTTAGACACTATTATGTAGTTTATCACTTAACAGTTGAGCTATGTACTCACTGTAAGTACAGCAGCAATCTTCTTGGCCACAGATGGGGTAATTTGGAAAGCATGAGAAATCTGCCAGCCTTCCAGGTCAAATATCGCCTTGACCCCATTCCTCTGAGTTTCTGCCTCCTGCACAATGAGCTCTGACGTGATCAGACTTACACGAAATACATCATAGGCTGTAAAAACCTTTGGGTCCCAATATGCTACAACAAATATATAAAAAGACATCACATCCTAAGATGAAGAATCCTTCATATCCTTGGGAGAAGAATAAGAAATACGCTTTAAGGGAACATTATGTTAAAGCCTAAAGGATTCTTAGAAATAAAATCATGAACAAATGATCATAATTAAGTAATAGATTGAATGAGGTCCAAATATTTGTCAGCTTCTCCTTCCTTCCTTAAATTTCTGGAAATTAATAGATTTTTGAGTATGGGATAGGGATGGATGCAGATCAAATTTGATTGATAAATGAAGTCACTTCATCACTTCAAGAGAAGGCTGTGCCTAGAAATGGAATGTTTAGTGCCGCTGACTGTGCTTCAGGTTCAGAAATAGAAAGGTGTGAGCCTGGCTTGCAATCAGTGGCAAGTATCGTAGTAACTTGTAGCTTGGATCTGAGGTATACCCTCAAGGTCATGTGCTGCAGGCTTGGTTCCTCATGTATCATGTTCAGTGATAGTGCTTTCTGGAGGGAAGTAGCTCATGAGAGCGCTAAGCTCATCAGTGGGTTAAGGTATCTACGGATTCGTAACTTAATGGACTGTTGTATGGTACTGAGAACTTTGGAAGTAGGGCCTGGTTGGAGGAAGTGGGTCATTAGGGACGTGTACTTGAAGAGGATATTTTGTCTCTTCTTCTTACTTCTTGCCTCGTGAACACCATAATCTTGTAAGCTTTCCTCCATGCTGCTCTCCCTGTTATGGTCTGCTGCATCAACACAAGCCTACAGTAATGAAGTCAACCAGTGATGGGCTCGGACCTGTGAAACTAATCTTTCCTCCCTTTGTATTGATTTCCTCAGGAACTCTGTCACAATGATAGAAGACTAACACAGCAACCAAAGAGGAAAGGCCTGTGAAGCAGATAGACAAGCTGGTCACGTGCCAGATCTCGGGACCAGTAGTCCAGAGTAGTCATGTCCCTGCAGGCTTGAGCAGGAGGCTGGTCTTGAGAATGCAGCTGTATATGCCCAGAGAAAACAGAGTTTACCTCTTCTATGGTAAGAGGAGATATTGATATTCTTGTCCACACACCCTGACACTCCCCACCATTCATAAGACAGGCCGTGGCAGGCAGAAATGATAATAGTAATGGACAGGCAAGCAAGTAGTCTTTAAAAATAATCCAGATTTATTAAAAATTGTCATATGATACACACACAAAGAAGACAGGAACCAAACTCCATAGACAAAGCAAGAATACTAAAGGAAACAGTTAAGAGAGAAAACTGAATTAAAAGAAGCAATCATTTCAACAGCTGTAAGAAGAGGAGACTGGAAGCTATTTTTAAGATTAGATAGCGACAGTAAGATGATTCAGTGGGTGAAGGTTCTTGCCACGAAGCCTGACCACATGAGCTCAATACTAAGAACCAGCACGGTAGAAGCCCTTGGAAGATAGAAGCCAGAGAATGAGGAGTTGAATGTCATCTTCAGCTACACCGTGAGTTCAAAGCCAGCCTGTGCTCAATGAGCTCCTGTCAAAAGGAGGAGGAAGGGAAGAAGGGAGAGAAAGAGGAAGGGAGGGGGAAAGAATACAAAGACAAAAATTGATTAATAACTAAGAAGTCATAAAAGCCCAGAAAACCAATGATCCTTCCTTAGGCCTCCAAGTAAGTGGGAGGGATTATTTATTGAGATAGTTTTTATGGGTACATTTATACACATTCCACACTAGTCACCAAGTGACTGCCAACTAGATGTAGGTAGAACAGAGAAGCAGTTGTATTGATCTGACTCTCCAATGAATAAAACATGGTAAAGATACAATTCTGGTAGTTATTCATGTTTCTATGGCACCTCTCAGAGGGACTGTCAGAATAGATCTGCTTTTCTCTGTTAGAGGAGAAAGATAATGAGACAGCTTAGAAGTCGATGGACTGGAGACTTGGCTCAGCAGTTAAGACTGTTCTGTTCTTGCAGAGATGAGTTTCATTCCCCGAACCCATGTTGCTCACAAGCAGCTCACAACCTTCGGTAGCTCAGCTCTAGGGGAGTCCATACTGTCTCTGGCCTCTATGGACATCTTCACTCGTGTATACATACCCCTTCACTAATGTATTATTACTTTTTAAATTTTTTTTATTTTTATGTTTTAAAAACAAGATACATATGAAGTGAAGGCTGAGACCAGTGTCCTCTCCGATTCCAGAACCTAAAGGCTGATGAAAACAGGTAACTTCGGTGGTAGAACTGAAGAATACAGATTGGTTGAAGGAAAAATTCCTGGAATGCATGGCAACAAAGACACAGAACAGTGGAGTTCATAAGATAGAAGTGCTGGCTCACTACCTTAGCCAAATAGATCTTGGCTTGTTTACCAGAGTTGCTTGCCGCAGTTGCCTAAGGTCTTTTCAGTAATGCTGGAGTGAAATCAGACCAGGACACAGATGAGAATCTGAGGAGTATGGTGGGAGAACTGCAGGAACACAGAAATCTGGCTGTACTGGCTAATTTTGTGTGTCAACTTGACACAAGCTGAAGTTATCACAGAGAAAGGAGTTTCAGTTGAGAAAATGCCTCCATGAGATCCAGCCGTAAGGCGTCTTCTCAATTAGTGATCAAAGGGGGAGGGCCCCTTGTGAGTGGTATCATCTGTGGGCTGGTAGTCTTGGGGGTCTATAAACAAGCAAGCAAGCAAGCCAGTAAGCAGCATTCCTCCATGGCCTCTGCATCAGCTCCTGCTCCTTGACCTGCTTGAGTTCCAGTCCTGACTTCCTTTGGTGATGAACAAGCAGCATGGAGTGTAAGCTCAATAAACCCTTTCCTCCCCAACTTGCATCTTGGTCATGATGTTTGTGCAGGAATAGAAACCCTAAGAAAAATTGGTACCAGGAGTGGGGTATTCCTGTGACAACCTGACCATGTTTTGGGGAGGACTGTGGAAGGATTTTGGAACTTTGGGCTGCTCTGTGGGATGTTGTTAGGAGCTTGGAAGATAATGTTGAGAACAGTGCAGAAGATGGAGGCCTGGCTTGTGAAATTTCAGAGGGAAGATTAAAGACTCTTATTAGGGCCATTGCTAGTTTGATTTAAGATTCTGTGGTTTTGGTTAGCTGGGGCTGAAGAGTCAGCTGTGATCGACAGGATGCCAAAACTACTAAATTGAGGACTTTGCATTGCTGGGACTATTGATGCTGGTTGGCTGGAGATGGGAGATTGGTGGTGATTGAGAAGAGACCTGCATCATTGAGGTGATATCTTCTGGGAGGTGTTTTCTGAGAGCACAAAGAGGCTGTGTTCCAGAGATAGCCAAGGTTGTACCTTGTGCTGTGGCAGGACTTGGTAATGTGTAAGAGTCACCCAGGTGGTACTGGCTTTGAAGTCATCAAGGAGTCATGAAGAGCAGCTGAGGCCTGGGTACTGTGAGAGGTTGTGGAAGGCCATTGGTGAAGGTGCAGCCTCAGTTGCATTGACAGCCCAGGATTGAAGGGGTCATGCAAAGGAGGTGAGGCTTGCCATCATTGTAAAGCCCAATTACAGCGGAAGACAGCAGTGTTTTGGAGATACCAGTACCATGAGATGACCACCAAGAACAGCAGCAGCAGTGGAGTACAGGCATCTGGAGCCTAGAAGACAAGCTGTGTGCTACAAAGGGCAGAGCTGGAGAAGTGACTCAAGCCCTTGGAGGAATCCAGAAGATCGTGAGTGGATCCCAGATGGTTGGAGTTTGATTTTGCTTTTGAGAGTGACTGTGGCCTGATATTTTCCCTCTTGAAGAAAGAAGGTTTTTTAGTGGAGCCCACAGTTAAGAGACTTTGAATTTTTAAAGACTTTGAATTTTAAGAGATTGGATGTTTAAAAGGGACTGAAATGTTAATATGTAAGAATTTGTAAAGAATGTGGGACTTGTAAAGTTATTTAGATCTTGGGGATGAATAAGGAAGTAAGGGTGGGGGCTTATTGGTGATGTGGTTGTGTTTCAAGTTGACAAGGGGTCAATTGTATTGGCTAGTTTTGTGTATCAACTTGACACTAGCTGGAGTTATCACAGAGAAAGGAGTTTCAGTTGAGAAAATGCCTCCATGAGATCCAGCTGTAAGGCATTTTCTCAATTAGTGATCAAGGGGGAGGGCCCCTTGTGAGTGGTACCACCTGTGGGCTGGTAGTCTTGGGTTCTATAAGAAAGCAGACTGAGCAAGCCAGGAGAAGCAAGAAAGCCAGTAAGCAGCATTCCTCCATGGCCTCTGCATCAGCTCCTGCTTGAGTTCCAGTCCTGACTTCCTTTGGTGATGAACAGCAGCATGGAAGTGTAAGCTCAATTAACCCTTTTCTCCCCAATTTGCATCTTGGTCATGTTGTTTGCACTGGAATAGAAACCATGACTAAGAATAGAATGGAGATGGCTGCAGTGGGCTTCTGTGGAAACAGTCTATCACAAATGCATCTATGTCATTATAAGTTTACTCTGTCTTTTTAATTTTATTTGTAAAATTCTGAATGTCTTCTTTTCATTCTAGAATAACATAGCACACAGGAGACTTGGAACCTACCTTTCTGTTCTGACAAATATCTGTTCTGTTCTGTTAAATATCTTTGAGTTAAACAACCCATACATGGAAGTCAGAGTCAATGATGAGTGTCTGTATTATCTATACCTTATTTTTTGAGCTTGGAGCTCACTGACTTAGCTAAACTGGTAGGCCAGCAAGCCCTGGGGATCTACCTTCCCCATCATTAGAATCATAGTCAAGCACTGAAGCATGCACTAGCTTTTTACATGAGTTCTGGGGATCTGAGCTCGGGTCTTATGCTTACATAGCAGCTTTCTACCAGCTGAGCTCTCAAATAACAAATGTTTAAATAACTATATTCCCAGAGGCCCAGACTATACAGTGGACCTATTAGTTTGCTGCCAAGGTATTTGTGATTAAAAAAACACAATGGCTCTCTTACTATAAAAGTGTTGTTTTATTGGCTTTCTCACTATAAAAAATGTCATTTTCATTTATTTTGTCTTAGTTTCTACACTAAAAACACAAAATAAGCAATAACTACTCAGCCAAGTACTCCAAAGCCCAGATACTTAAAAAAGCTGAGGGAGCTGAGCAGAAAGAAATAAAATAAACATCTGTATGTTTCAATTTTATGCTCTGGAACTTAAACATGGTTGTCATGTAAAATATAAGTACTACTTAAAGGTGAATTTCAGACAAATTGGGTGTAAGATTTAAAATAAGTATATCCCAAGCATAATAAAAACTTATTTGTGGTTTATCTGAAATTTGAATTCAACTGGTAACCCTAAGTTTTTATAATACATTGGTTTCTTTGCTAATTTAAACATATATTCTTGCCAGCCCATCCCTAAGGCGCTTCCTTTGACATGAGTGGAGCAGCAGAAGGAGAGAAAGGCCACAGTGAGTACTCTGTGGGTGAGGGCTTCATGTTGATATATAATCCAGGGGCAAGAAATACAGACTCCACTCATACGTACTCATCTGATACTTTCAAAAGTTAAAAACAGCATCTCCTTAACAAAACACAAAGCAGTTGAGGTAAAGGCAGAGATCTTATACAGAGGTAAGCAGTGAAATTAATATAAGAATATTTTAAATCTTTAAAGAAGAAATTAGCTGTGCATGGTGGCACATGCCTATGATTGCACTAATCAGGAGCTGAGGCAGGTGGAGCCCTTGAGCCCAGAAGTTTGAAGCCACCTGTGCTGGAAGTTAAACGTCCTTATGAGCAGTGTTTTGAAACTCCATTGAGAGAGACAGAGACAGACAAATAATGGTAAATATAATTCGAAGAAATTCTGTTCCTGAAATAATGATTAACTATGTTATTCAATTGGACAGAGACAGTGCTGGGAAAATGAGATTCTCTTCTTTCACCTGAAAGGTTTTATTTTTTGGTTGGGTTGGTTTTGTTATTGATTTTGTTTTTTCCAATGCACACCTTCACTGATTATTTGGGAATTTCACATCATGTATCCTGTTCACACTTATCTCCCAGTCCTCTTTGGTCACCTCCCACCCCTGTGATACCCTGTCCAAAGAAAAAGGAAGAGGAAGAGGAAGAGAAGGAGGTGGAAGAGGAGGTAGAAGAGGAGGGGGAGGAGGAGAGGGAGGAGGAGGAAGAGGAAGAGGAAGAAGAGGAGGTGGAAGAGGAAGTGGAGGAGGAGGGGGAGGAGGAGAGGGAGGAGGGGGAAGAGGAAGAGGAGGAAGAGAAGGAGGTGGAAGAGGAAGTGGAGGAGGAGGTGGAGGAGGAGGGGATAGGAGGAGGAGGAGGAAGAGGAGGAAAGCAGAAGCAACAGCCCCCACCACCATGTTAATGCCTATGGCCCATGTTACAACAGAAGACCATGAATGTCTATGGTCTGCCCTATTACCTGGAAGTCTTAACCACACAGAACTAAACACGTAGCAGAGATTATGGATCACCACCAATCATGGATCTGAATGTTTATGTATCTGCCAGTTCACATGCTAGAATTTTACCTATAGTTTATGGTCTTACTCTGTGTGCACCCATTCCCAACACACATGCACACAGAAGTGCATGCCATGGTGCACATGTAGAAATCAGAGGATAATTTCTGAGAGTTGGGTCTTCCCTTTTATTATGAGTTCCAAAGTTTGAACTCAGACCATCAGACTTTTTAGCAAGTACTTTTATATGTTGAGCCATCTTAATAGTGTAGTTTACATTACTAGAAAGTAGATTTGGGACAGTTATTATGTTATAAGGGTAGAATCCTCATGAATGGGATTAGTGCTATTTTAAGAGGCCCCCAGGGATACTATACTGCTTTTACTATGTGAGAAGATCTCTGTAAACCAAAACACAGACCCTCATCAGAACAAAATCACTGGTGCTTCAGTGTTGGACTTCACAGCCTCCAGCACTAAGAACTGAATTTCATTTTTTCTATGCATCCAGTCTAAGGGGCTGTGATACAGCAGCATGATCAGATAAGACATTGGCCAAAAGAAATGCTAGAACACCTAATCATAAATGCGGACGTGAAGACAAAATGAGCTTGAGGAGACCCGCTGCATACGACTCACCAATTCGGTAAATGAGAACTCTACTGCCCGTAGGATCCCTGGACCTGAGCACTCCATGGTAGCCAGCCCTCAGAAGTCCAAGGATACTTCTAGGGTGTAGATCTGCACTTAATTCTGGACATTCTGCTCGCCATTTATAATAGTTTTTCATTAACTGAAAAATAAAATTAAACATCTCCATAATGATGTACATGGTAAGCATTTTATAACACAGTAAAAAAGACTTGATGTTCTGCGTGAACCTTATCATCTATCATGTCTGAATCTGGAAGGGCTTTTTAGTTGTGAAAGCCAAAGTTTCTTTAAAGAGTTGAGATCCTTATCTGATTTGAGATGAGTTGGTCCTGAATTCAAGACTCAGTCATTTTTCATTCCCATCTTTTATAGTCTCCTAAAATACTTACCAACAAGTCCAGACCTTCTGATGTATACCCGTCAGAGAGAAGTGGAATTGGCTTTGGATGTGAGCTGGCCTTTCACCTTACTTTGACAAACAGTGTAGTTGTGGGAATGACACTACTCTAGACTTATAAAGCCTGGTGCCTTCTGTGTTTGCTTTCTGGGATCCAGACATATGTAAGATTACTGGAAGGTAACAGTCCATACCAAGAGAAGCCCAGAAGATTAAGAGGCCATCCTAAATAGTCTAACCTCAATCAAGTTCCCACCGGATACCATGAGGAGTTTCCTCCTCATGCTTCCTCATGCTGAGCCTCAGCTAAGCCAGGGAGCACAGGCAAATGTGGAGTTGTGATGTAGATCAGAAAGCATACGGGATATTTCTTAATTAGCAGTAGGAATACTACCCCTAGCACTTTTTAAGCAAGTCGATCAAATGAATTAGAAGCAAAGAAATCATATAAATAAATAATAGATCTTGGCAAAATATGGTTTAGAGGAAACCCATTGTCCCCAGCTCCATAGCAGTTCCACCCTAATAGGCCAGTCAACAAAAAGTTACTATCATTTAATTCTTTGGGATTTGCTTATATCGCATTTTTTTTCTTTTTTTAAAATTTTTAATTGGTTATTTTATTTATTTACATTTCAAATGTTATCCCATTTCCTGGTTTCCCCTCTGAAAACCCCATCCCATTTCCCCTCCCCCTGCTTCTATGAGTGTGCTCCCCCATCCACCCACCCACTCTCACCTCCCCACCCTAGCATAGAGACTTCACAGCACCAAGGACCTCCACTCCCATTGATGCCAGACAAGGTCATCCATTGTACTTGCTTTATGCTTAAAGAGTGCTATTAGCCACACTGAACCTCAATTACGTGAAAAGCAAAAATATGGTAAGCATATTGTGGAAACACTAGAAAGAGTGTGTGTGAAGTTCATTCTTCATTGAGTTAGTGTCTTAATATGGTGAAGGTTCATAAAATCAACCTCATATTTGAAATCTATTATTAAAACATGGTAACTGTAGCCACAAAACTGTAATAATCCAGAGGAGACCCTACAAATAGCTTATGCAGAGAATGAATTGTGAGCTGTGGAGGAAGTCTCTGGCTAGGACTGATTAGGAGAAGAGCCAGTTGGACTATGAGAGAAGTGTCACCATGGAGTCCTCTAGAACATAGCCTCTGTAGTCCTCCCTTCTCTTTCTCCCCCCTCTGCCTATTCTCATGTTGTCATCTTTCTTTCAGCTGATCGCTCTCATCTCTTCATCTTATAAAATCTCCTTAGCTTTAAAAAGAGACTTACAAGTGCAGCAAAGTAAAAAGAAAGAAGTCAGTCAATTCGCCAGCAAAATATAATTGGTGACCTAAATAGACATTTCCAAAGGCAGCAAGAACAAGAGGCTCATTGTAGTTCTGATACATTCATTCTGTCCCATACTATGAATTTCCCTTCTTCCTCCTGTCCTAGATGTCATTGAAATCAGTGTCGAGAACAGTTTATAATACTCACTCACTTTTTTGACAGTTTCTTAGGAAGCCTTTAAATCCTGATTCAGTGTAAATGTGAAAAGCAGATTCTTGGTGACATATAGAATATTGGTTATATTGTCCTGGGAATGTTAAAGTGTATTACAGTACTGAGGATTGTTGAGCTAAAGGAGGAAGCACATTCAACATGTCTCTGCAGACTGTGGGCTCTCAGGAGAAACACATTGGATAAAAGAACAGATCAATGCATCTTTCCGTGGGCTGTGCCCACACTTGAAAAGAATCATTTCTGTAAATATGAACAACTGCTGTCATGCATCTTGGCACTTACATCTCCCAAAGGTTCAAATTCCAAATCTTTGCTCATTTATTCTACACTGATAAACAAATGTAGAAATCCAATTGACGTAAATGTTAATGGTAAAAATAAATTGCTCCTAAGCAGTTCTCAAGCCAAATTCAAGTTCAGAACAATAATGAAACTAGCTACAAATGAATATTTGTTACCGAGGGCTGCCTATTTCAACCAAAAATTGTAACTTTCTACTTAAATGTTATATTTAGGGTCGGTTCCTTCTTACATTTTCTTATGTGTTTTCAGACCACCACCACCACAACAAAACATATTTGTGCCACTTTTATACAGTACAATAACACCATCTCAGTTCTGCCTTACAATGACCCTGAGCGGTAACTACTATTATCCCAGTGATAGATAACAAAGCCATGAGAAGTTATGTTTATCCACCAAGCAGTGAGAAGATTGAAATTTACATATGTTATGATAAATTTCACAAAAAGAAGCTAGAGTTTGATGTAAGGGGCTATAGAATTTTAAAAGCTTTGAAATCCTGCTAGAAATCATAAAGATAAAGTACTGAAACTGTCTATGTGTTGGGTTATTTTGCTGCTAATCGTATAATAACTTAAATGACACAAATTATAAAGCAATGAAGTCTATCGAGCCCAAGATCTAGTAGAGCACTTATGCTATTGACCTTCTTGCTGGTAGAGTCCTCAGAAAACGCCAGGCTTTATGAGGCAAAAGTGTGTGTGTGTGTGTGTGTGTGTGTGTGTGTGTGTGTCCCCTCTTCTCTTATAAAAATGATCAGTATTCCATCATGAATGCTCCACACTGACTAATTCTTCCCAGAAAGCTCACCCCACACAGTACTTGGATTACATTTCTGTCCTCTTTCTGGTGATGGTGGGGGGTTCGAAACAGGATTTTAATGTGTAGACCTGGCTGTCCTGCTCACTCTGTATACCAGACTGGCTTTGAACTCACAGGGATCTGCCTGCCTCAGCCTCCCCAGTGCTGGGGTTAAATGTATGTGCCACCACCCGGCTTTTCTTCCCTGTTAATACTTCACTGTATGAACTGAACTTCAATATGTCTTGAGGGAACAAACCGTGTGCAAACCATCACAGCTGAATACTTAAAACTTAAGTAACTAGAGAGTTTGCTTGTTGAGCAGATGGTGGCTATTTTTCATGCTCACTGTTTTGACCTGAAGGAGCCAGTATAGTCTTCCAGAAGGACAGGCTCTCCTGAGTTTCAACCAACTTCAAAGCCCTATACTACAGCTTAACAGCTATGTGAGGACTGAGGATTCTATATCTCAATTCCTTGAAAAAAAAAAATAGACAGTCTATACAAACAGTTCAACAAAGTACCTGTCATTACATAAACATATTGGGGGTATTAAGACTAGAAAATATTAATTTATCATATGCTCAATAGCCATAATAATGAGAAATTCCTTTATAACTGGGGGACTTGTCAGAATTTCTTCCTACAAAACTTGAGAGCTCACATACCAGGAGTTTGCACCAAGTATCACTGCAGAAGAAGATAAAAGCAAGTTGCACAGTCTTGCCCTTTCCCCTTCCCTTTCCCGTTGGCAGACAAGTCAGAGAGGTCACAAACAGAAACTTGGGTTCTGTCCAATGGACACAGTCCTACTAGGCAATCCATCAAGGGTCTGTGCAACGGAAACCATTCAGCAAAAGAAAGAAACCATGAAATGCACACATTCTCACAGAAGCCACAGACAGTTTCTATATCTTCATCTGCTTACTCCTGACTGTTTTAAAAAAAAAAGCAGCTAAGACCAACAACTCATAGATTTTATCATTAGGCATCTCTATGGATTTTTAGGGACTCATTTAAACCTCAGGGACTGCATTTTCATATCCAGTGGGTGGAAAGTGCACACTCGTGCACACTGATTACAATGTTTAGACACTTCATACCTAGCATACATAGAGAAAGAAGTGATGCTGTACTGTTGTTTATTCCCTTATATCAAAATAATATCAACAAATTGAAATCAAAATTTAAAAAGATAACCAACCCATTTCCAAAGAAAATTTTGTATAGAAGTTTTTCTAAAAGGGCTGGGGATAGAGTACTGACCTGCCTGGCTCTGGGTTCAATCCCCAGCTCAGGAAGAAAAAGGAAGGCAGGAAGGAAGGAAGGAAGGAAGGAGGGGGGAGAATTTTACAGCACCCCAACACAGAGGATAGTCAGAAGTACAGTGAGTGTTTATCCTGCAAAACTTGGGTCAACTCCACAAAAGGAAAAATGCTGGTCCTAGGAAAGGCAAATCACCTCAGGAGCTGCAGCATTTGTCCAAGATCATGAGGCTCTACCGAAAGACAAATGAGAAACAGTGAAGGGACAGAGAAAGCTCTTTTCACCAGCCTCATGGCTGTGGCACACATGACAACAGTTAGTCTTGAGAAAGACACGATTAACCTTCTAGCCTCCTTCCAGTACAGCGCTGACTGTCACCAGAAACCCAAACACAAATGAAACCCGAGAGCAAAGAATAGTCAATATGTTTAACATATTTAAACATTCTGAGTCTTTCAGAAAGGAAATGGTTTAACTATCAGATAGGCTATAATGTAGGGAAAAGACCTACTTTCTTTGATCTAGATAGTTATTTTTGAAGAAAAACCAAGTGGCAAGCACACAAAAAAACGATACCTGGAAAATTAGTTTTAGATTATCTAAAATATCGTTAACCTCACTTATAACAAAATTAATGTGTATAATGACAAAAATGCAAAACTATTCCTCATTTAGCAGGCATAAATCTTATTTGGTAATGCATTGTACATAATAGAGAGAAAAAGACAACATTATGCAGTGTGAATTTCATTAAGTAGCAAACATAGTGAAAACTCCCTGCAAAGGTGATACCTTCCTCAACAGTAAAAATGTAGGCATCATACGTCAGCAACTGGTTGATTTATTCAATAAGGATGCATAAGCATATGTTTTGATTTGTGCGTAGAGACAAAGCATAAAGACAAACTAAGATTCAGTCAGTGAGAGAAGAAAATACCCACCTGCTGGTGGCATTTTTAATACTGCTAGGCAGAATGAGGATACAGAAAGAAGAAAAATAAAGAGGAACACTAAATGAAAAGATGAATGGTGCCAGGCAGTGGTGGCGCACGCCTTTAATCCCAGCACTTGGGAGGCAGAGGCAGGCAGATTTCTGAGTTCGAGGCCAGCCTGGTCTACAGAGTGAGTTCCAGGACAGCCAGG
>CM052702.1:10501908-10512667 GCA_028551405.1 Uromys caudimaculatus
CCTGTCTCGAAAAACCAAAAAAAAAAAAAAAAAGATGAATGGTGATCACGGCCACGCTGGGGTCCCCATCACTGAATGATGGCATGAGTGGTGAGCATGGCTGCACTGGGGTCCCCATCACTGAATGTAGGGATGAAGGATGAACCGTGAGCATCGGGCCTAACAGCACCTGGTAACAATCTCTACTGCCACAAACAAGGAACTGATTAGATACCCTTGATGCACTATCTCCATCTTGTGGGATAATAGCAATCCCTAAAAGAGTAGGATGTCTGTGCACATGTTCGCATGACCTGATTTTGTACAGCGAGCAGTCGAGAAAAAGCCAAAATAAAAAATAAAATCACAAGCGCCTGCTTGCGTAAGCGTAGAGCACACGCTTGAAGTAACAGACAATGCCACACTTCTGAGTACTCAGGGACTAACTAAAGTTTGTGTTGGGAATTTCTTTTCTTTTAGGAAATTCCTTTGCACTTTTTCATGTTTTGTGTTGTTTGTGTTGTTTTTGCCATACTTGGTGCTTATCCAATAAAATTAGTTTCATAAAAGCTGGGCATGTTGAAATTCTAGGTCAGGTCCTCCCGCTGACCACTGACCATTGACTACTTACACCGTGCCAAGCACAGGGCTTGGCACATCTTGTTCTAACATTCCACGTTAATGTGCAATTTTCGAAACTACTGTCATGCCCTCACGGTTACTGAACAGATAAGGGTGCTGACCCCAAGAGGGACAAAGTCAAGGTAGCATCTCTCTGGCCCCAAGGCCCCTTTACAGTGTGTTGTGAATACCTGAAACACAAAAGAATCACCTGTCCTGCCCTGGGTTTCAAACGTGCCAAACTGCTGGCATTTAGCTCTATTAACATAGTCATTTCAAGATGCCTTCAGATGTCCATTTCATCCTCCTCTGTCCACACCTGGAGTTATCCACTCAGGTCTGTAACACAGTTGAGCACCCCCGGGGGGTGGGGGTGGGGTGGGGAGGGGAATTCTCCACTTTGTTTTATCCTGGGGACTTTAGTAGTCCACTGGAGGTCCTCCGCGGGGACCAGAGCATTGGTGCGACCGAATCGGGGATCTGGGCGCGCCTGCAGCCACACTGCCACTCTCGGCGCGCGTGGATCCCGACCTCGCCGAGGTCCGCCCGCCCCGGTGCACACTTACGCGCCAGGCCAGGTCCAGGTCGAAATCCCGGGCGCGCAGGAAGCGCAGCAAGAAAGCGTCTGTGAGCGGCTGCAGGGTCTGCGGGACGCCCGCCTCCTGCGCCCGGCGCCTCAGCTCGGCCAGGCCTGGCTGGACCAGCGGCGAGTGGTCGGGCAGCTCGTTGAGCTGTTTCCCAACCACTGGCCCCGGCCGCATCTCTGCCATGCCGGCCGCGCTGTCCCGGGCGACAGGGGGGAAAAGTGTGGGCCCAGAGCCATCCTCCGCCCCCCGCCGTGGCCGCCGCCCCGCGCACACTCACCCTGGCCGCCTGGATCGCCCGTGCCCGGCCGGTGCAAGGGCCACGGCGCCCTCTTAAAGGAACCCACGTGGTGCCCTCCGGTGCTCATCAGGGTAGCCACAGGCAGTCCCAGCGAAGGAAAACCACTAGTGTTGAACCTTAAGAACGTGAAGTCAAAAAGTTACTTGGGATGTTTATAATCAGGCTGCCAGAGGACTTTTCTCACCCTTTCCTCGTTGCCCTTCCCCCTCGGTTCCGTTTTGGAATCAGGAACACAGTAAAGAGCCTTTAAAGGGCTCTTTAATTAGCCTGAATGGCAGACAGTCAGGAGCCCTCCTCCCGAGAACCCTTCCTTAAGGCTGAGTTCAGTCCATCTCTGGTATTCTAACTAGTTTCCAAAATGCAGTTCAAGGAAGCCACCTTTGGCAGCTCCATTGCTCCTCCCCCTCCTTGCTTCTCTATCCAGGAAAATGCTGTCCGGATCTTGGCATCTGGCTCTACTAGAGTCATATACAAACGAAAGGAGAGGGAGTGGAGGAAGTCTTTTTTTTTTTCTTTTTCTTTTTCTTTCTTTTCTTTTCTTTTTTCCTTTTTTTTTTTTTTTTTTTTGTTTTTTGTTTTTTGTTTTTTGGGGGTTTTTTTGGTTTTTCAAAACAGGGTTTCTCTATATAGCCCTGGCTGTCCTGGAACTCACTCTTTACTCACTCTTTAGACCAGGCTGGCCTCGAACTCAGAAATCCACCTGTCTCTGCCTCCTAAGTGCTGAGATTAAAGGCTTGGCCACCACTGCCCTGCTGAGGAGGGCATTTTTAAAACACCAACGATGTATGTGTTTAGACTCCATCAGTCTCTCAGTCAAAAAGGCGGTGCTAAGGGAACTCAGAGCAAGAATGTCTGATGGAGTAGAGACCATGTTCCAATTATTGGTGGGTATTCTCAAAACAAAACTCTTCTTTGGAGACGTTTTCCTTTTTATGTGGGCTGGAGGTAAATCTACATGGTGAGGAGAACGTTATGCAAACAACAGGAAGCAAGGCAAAGCTGGTGGAGAGTCGGCTGTGATGTGTGAATTCCTGGGTCACAAAGAGAGCTAGCCTGGGATGTCTGGGGTTAAGGGACTGCGAGCTTTGACTTCTATACTGAGGAAGGAGAGGGAACAGTGTTAAATAACCAGAATCCAATCAGAAATCTGTTAGGTCTCAACCCCTGGGACAAATGGCTACGGTGTCTTAACATATCAAAGTGGACCTATCCCCTTAGGTTGTCCCAGCATCCCCCAGTCCCAACTTGTTACAGGATATGGCAGGTATGCTCTACCCCACTCTCTACCCCCCAACTCTCCAGCCCAAAGTCTGGGCTGCCCTTCCCGAGAAGCTGGAAGCTTGTCCCTATATAATCCAGTCCTTTTGGTTACCTTCCCTCTTTGTTTTTTAAACCTTTTCCTCTCTAGGCTGCTGAACCTGGCCCACCCCCAACCCCATCCCAGGTTCATGTCCACTTTGGACTCTCCTAATTGTGTCTCCCTCTGGCTATGCTCTCCCTTTTTTTTTTTTTTTTTTTTTTTTTTTTGGTTTTTAGAGACAGGGTTTCTCTGTGTAGCCCTGGCTGTCCTGGAACTCACTCTGTAGATCAGGCTGGCCTTGAACTCAGAAATCCGCCTCCTAAGTGCTGGGATTAAAGGCGTGCGCCACCACTGCCCGTCTATGCTCTCGTTTTTATCTACAATAAACTTTCCCTTCCACCATACCTAGAATAGTCACATAATTTCCATTTTATTTTATTTTATTTTTTAATTTCTTTTTCATTCAGAAACCAGAATAATAGGACTGGCGAGTGTAAGCTTTACCTGATACTTGTAGTGAGATGGAAAGCTCTTGGAATAAAACTGATGAATCAACATGAAAACGGTGTGAGAGGAGCCTGGTAGACAGACCACGGGGGCCACTGGCGCCCTGGGAAGGCCTTACAGAGGGAGACAGACCACTGGAGCCCTGGGAAGGCCTTACAGAGGGAGACAGACCACTGGAGCCCTGGGAAGGCCTTACAGAGGGAGACAGACCACTGGAGCCCGGGGAAGGCCTTACAGAGAGAGACAGACCACTGGAGCCCGGGGAAGGCCTTACAGAGAGAGACAGACCACTGGAGCCCTGGGAAGGCCTTACAGAGGGAGACAGACCACTGGAGCCCTGGGAAGGCCTTATAGAGGGAGACAGACCACTGGAGCCCTGGGAAGGCCTTACAGAAGGGAGACAGACCACTGGAACCCCGGGAAGGCCTTACAGAGGAGCACTTTTCCAGACCTTTGTGGCTGCATAGGGAGTACTCCCCAGGCAAAGGAGAAAAAGGTGGGACAGGAAGAAAGGTACCAGACAGAAGAATAAATTGAAAGTCTTACTTGAAGTTCTGAGATTAAAAGACAAAGGAAACTGGTGCAGAGGTCAGTTTAGGGCCTTTGGAAAATTCCACCAGACCCCTCCCCTCCTAGAAGAGAAAAGTCTTAGAGCTCATACATAGGTAGGCACCTCTCCCTTCCAGAAGGGAGAGGCTAATTACATTCCTCAGACCACAGGTAGGGAACCAACCAGTCCATCCGGCCACCTGCAGGTAGGAGAGGCTCCCAGAGCTCATAGATACATTCCACAGGGCAGACCAACTGTTGGCCACCTACAGACAAGGGGAGTCCATGCCATCTCATTCCCTAAGGACCAATCAGTTTAAAAGTCACACTGTTCTGCCAGTCACATTATGCCTAGTGGCTGTTGCTCTGAAAACTGTATAAAGACTAGTCAAATGGGCTGCCTGGGGTCTCGACCTCTCCTTTGGGTGCAGGACGACCCCAACTCGTTGGGACAATAAATTCCTCTTGCTGTTGCATTGATCCTGACTTTGAGATGTTCACTGGGGAGTGCGGGGGTCTTAGGTAAGCTAAGGCTCTCCAGAATCTTACACTGGTCTTCTGTGGCACTGTCAGATGTTTGAAACTATATTAACAAGGGCACTGGTTAGTTTCTTTGTCAACATGATACAAGCTAAGGTGACCTGGGCAGTTGAGGAATTGCCTTCATCAAGCATGTGGGTAATGCCTATGGAATATTTTCCTGATTAATGACTTATGTGGGAGGGCCCAGTTCGTAGAGGGTGATGCCATCCTGGGCAGGGTGCATGCCAACAAGCAGCTTGCCTCGGTGTTCTCTGCTTTCGTTCCTGCCTCAAGGTTCCTGCCTTGAGTTTCTGCCCTGACTTCTCCCAGCGATGGACTCTTTTACCTGACAGTGTAAGATGAAAGAAACTCTTTCCCAGATTAATTTTCTTTTGGCCATTATTTTATCACAGCAACAGAAAATCAAATTAGAACAAGATAGTCTTCACACAGCATGTTTTCTTCTCTTTCAAAAAATATATCAGGGGGCTGGAGAGATGGCTCAGAGATTAAGAGCACTGGCTGCTCTTCCAGAGGACCCAGCACCCATACCATGGCTCATGGCTGCTTGTAACTCCTGTTGTAGGGGATCTGACACCCTCCCCTTGTGACTCTCCCTGCAGTCTTAGATTGTCAGCTGATATTGGTCCAGGAGGGCGAAGAGAACAGAGAGGACAGATTGGAGGACTGGAATGGTTCAGAAGCCCTGTGAGTACATACAGTGAAGAAGACATACAGGAACCAGCTGCAGGGAGTTAGAGCAGCACCACTTGGGAGTGATTCAAGGCTTATATAATTAGGGGAAGGGAGGTAGAAACATTCAGGATGGGTAAAGGTCATTGCCTGAAGACTTAGGGTACCTGCATGACTCATTAGCATGGGAAGGCATTTTTGAGAAACTCAGCCACTAGCTGAACACGTTCTTATCAAGAGAAAGGAAGTTGAACCGTGTAATTTAACTAAGGCTATGTGACATTCTTCAGGAAGAGGTGTGGGGATTTTTGAACTTCCCAGTCAAGATCAGAGAAAGAGAAGCCCTGCCAGTGAAGATCCTCCATATTGAGATGAGCCCCAGAAGGCTCTCCAGTGGTAGACTTTTACCGTAATTAGCAGATTTTACCACACTTCTAATCTCCACAGGGACCAGGAACACACATGTTGAACAGACACACCTGGAGGTAAAACATTCATACAATAAAAAGAAAGAAAGAAAAAAATTTAACTTAAAAAATATTTATTTCAAAGCTACTTTCTAAATGATTCCTAGTAATAGCATCAGCTTCTCGGCAAGAAAGATCAGTAAAAGATTAAGCATGTTGACTGTTACAGCCTTTTTGGAAAGTTAGGTATATGTGTTTGTTATTTCTGCATCTGTGAAACTCACAAACAAAATTATTTCTGTTGATTTTATCCAACTCATAGTAACAGAAATAACTTGCAGCCCATGGCCAGGAAGAAGCAAGGAACTATGTAGATCAACCTCAGGAGCACTGTTAAGAAAAAGAGAGAATTTGGAGAAATGGTAGAGTAGGTATCCAAGGACGGACTCCTCCAGTAAAAAGTACTTTTGGAAAAAGAATGCAGACTTGCTGTATTTTTCAATAATGTGTCTTAAATCTTTATTAAAACAAACAAAACTTTAGCATTCTCTTGTGCCATTTGATTTGTTACTGCTGTTGTAGTGGTTGCTGTTGTTCTGGCTTTTTGAAATACAGGTCTCATTTTGTAGTCCAGGCTGGTCTGAAACTTGATCTCCCCCTGCCCCAGCATTCCCTTCCAACTTCTGGCATTATGAGCTCTCAGGCCCAGCTCAAAACACAGGGTTTCTTGGCATATGTTTTTCAATAACATTCTTCAATTTTTGTTTGAAATATTTCAGAATGTGCTATACTCATAGTACATGACCACTGAAAAGTTTTCAGTATTACAGGAATGCAGTCAGGTCTCTGCCACAGAGATTCCTAGGAGGTTTCTGGAATCAGTAGTATATAACTTGGCTTTTGTAGGGGAACAGAACTAACTAAATACTCCTATCATTGTGAGGGCACTATCAGATTGGCTCAAATGGTCAAAAGTTGCATGGGCCCACAATGGCTGTCTATAGTTTGGAGACTGGGAGAAACTAGTTCCTGCTTAGTGCAAGGAGTTGGAAGCCTCCAAACAACAATACTCCCTAGTCCAAGTCTGAACGTCTGGAAGCCCCCTGGAGAGTGGCTGGTGTGAGTCTACTTTCCAAAGACCAAGAACCTACAGTGACATTGAAAGTGACAGCAACCCTCACACATAGTGAAGATGTGTTGTGCTTCTACACATGTGTAAACTGGCCTCTCTTTCAGTTTTGTCCCCATCCAGACCCCTGGACTACCAAGTAGTACCGCCTACATTCAGGGCTAGTCTTCTCTTCTCAGTTCCGGAATGCACATGCTGGTCATCTCTGGAGAAACTCTCACAGATTTCACAATTTTCTAGTAAATCTCTCTCTCAATCCAAGTTTAACAACTGAGAAAGAGTGTTATAAACTGTATGATGAAATAAAAAAAGATGAAAGGAAAATTAATATTTATACAACTAATATTATATTATTAAAATTATTTCCTAGTTAGGGGCTGGCAAGGTGGCTCAGTGGATAAGAACACTTGCTTCTCTTTCTCAGAAGACCCAACTTCAATTCATTTTTATTTTTATTTCATTATCAATGGTTTTCTGTAGAGCCAGGGCTAGGAGTAGAGACAAGTAGATCCTGGGGACTTGCTGGCCAGCCTGTCTAGCCAAAACAGGTATTTCCCAGGTTCAATGATGTAATGGTTTGTATATGCTTGGCCCAGGGAGCAGCACTATTAAAAGGTGTGGTCCTGTTAGAGTAGGTGTGTCACTGTGGGTGTGGGACTTGAGACTCTCATTTTAGCTACCTGGAAGTGAATCTTCCACTAGCAACCTTCAGGTGAAAATGTAGAACTCTCAGCTCTGCCTGCACTTTGTGTGCCTAGATGTTGCCCTGCTCCCACCTTGATGATAATGGATTGAACCTCTGAACCTATAAGCCAGCCCCAATTAAATGCTGTCCTTTACAAGACTTGCCTTGGTCATGGTGTCTCTTCACAGCAGTAAAACCCTAACTAAGACAGAAGTGACACACCATCTCAAGAAAAATAAAGTGCACAATGATAACGGAAGACTCTCAACATCAACCTTTGGCCTCCACATGCATCCAAGGAAGTACACACACACACCACAGAGAGAGAGAGAGAGAGAGAGAGAGAGAGAGAGAGAGAGAGAGAGAGAGAGAGAGAGAGAGATATGCAGTTTTATGTAAAAATATAACTATTGTAGACATAGCAATAATGAATATACCTACTGAAGCAATGCTATTTTGGAAATCACGTTGGATCTCTCTCTTCTGTTTCAAAAAGAGAATTCCATATTTTCTGGAATGTATTACAAAAATCATTTTGTACATGACTGAAATACACTTTTAATCCTTAACAAACAGCAATGGTCCTGAAATAGGAAGTACACAATCTACAGTACAATGTCCCTATCATATAGTCTTTTAAGATATCCAGATTAAGACTCACAAAGTCGACATGTTGAATTTGCTTGTATCTAAATATCTAGAAGAAATACAAGAAGAAAAGATTCTCTCTCTCTCTCTCTCTCTCTTTCTCTCTCTCTCTCTCTCTCTCTCTCTCTCTCTCTCTCTCTCTCTCTCTCTCTCCTATTAGTGTTTTGGAGTTTTGGAATGGGTGCATCAATCTTCTTATACTTCACCACACTACGGATTCTTCTGATTGCTTCTTATTCATGTTATTAAAGAGTTTCTCTTCCTCCTGCATTTCCAGGGAATAGTATTTTACATCGAAAAGTTTTATTTAGTTTTACTTTTATAGGAACTGTGCCCCAAACACTAAGGCATGCACATATGTAAAAGAAACATTACTAAAGCTTAAATCACACACGGACACTCACAAGTTAATAGTGAGAGATATAAATGCCCCACTCACACCAGGTCATCCAGGAAAGATCATCCAGATAAAAACTTAATAGAAAGATACTAGAGCTAACAGATGTTATGACTCAAAGGGACCTAACATATATCTATAGAACATTTACCCAAACACAAGAGAATATACCTTCTTCTCAGCACCTCACAGAACCTTCTCCAAAATTGACCATACAGTCAGTCAAAAAGCAAGTCTCAACAGATACAAGAAAATTGAAATAACCTCACAAAAAGAATAGATTGAAATAACAATACAAAGAGAGTCAATGAAACAAAGATTTGCTTGTTTGAGAAAATCAAAGAGATAGACAAAGTCTTATCCAATCTTACTAAAAGACACAGAGAAAATATCAGATTAACAAAATCAGGAACAAAGCAGGACATTACAACAGACATGTAGGAGATCCAATGAATCATTACATTATACTTTAAAAACATGTACTTCAAAAATTGGACAATTTAAAAGAAATAGATAATTTTCTTTATAGATATCATTTACCAAAGTTAAATCAAGATCACACAAACAGCCCTATAACCACTAAGAAACTAGAAGCAGTCATCAAAAGTCTGCCAAAAAAAAAAAAAAAAGCCCAGAGCCAGGTGGCTTTAGTGGAGAATTCTATTAGAATTTCAAAGAAGATATAACATCAATATTCCTCAAATTATTCTACAAAATAGAAACAGAAGGAACATTGCCAAATTCACATTATGAGGCCATAGCCACCCTGACACCCAAATCACACAAAAATTCAACAGAGAGAATTACAGACCAATTTCTTTTATAAACACAGAAGCTATTATATGCAACAAAATACTTGCAAACTGAATCCAAGAGCACATCAAAAAGATCATCCACTGTGAACAATTAGGCTTAATCCAAGACATGCAGGGACAGCCCAATATACGAAAATCTACCAAATAAACAAACTGAAAGAAAAAAAAATCACATGATCATATCATTTCCTGAGAAAATCTTTGACAAAGTCTAAAACTCCTTCATAACAAAATTTTTGGAGAGACCAGGGATACAAAGAACATATTTAGACATAATAAAGGCAATTTACAAAAAGTTTATAGCCAACATCAAATTAACTGGAGGGAAACTCAAATAAATTTCACTAAAAACAGGAACAAGGTCGAACTCCTCTGCCCCTGTGTGGTACAAGAGCTCGACCCCAGTGCACTGGTCCCCCAAATAAACCTCGTGTGATTGCAGCAAGGACGGTCTTTCGTGAGTTCTTGGGGGATCACGCCGTCCCAAGACTTGAGTGAGGGTCTCCCCAGCTCGGGGGTCTTTCATTTGGGGGCTTGTCCCAGGATTTGCGACCACCCTCGTCTCCGAAAACCTACTTGGAGGTGAGATTCTGTTTGTGTTCTTGTTTGTCTGTGCCGGCTGAAGTCTGAATCTGTATTTTCGGTTTGTGCGAAGTCTCATTTGCAATCGCTCGCACCTCTGTAAGGGGACGATGATCTCCCAGTCTCGTGTAGAGGCTGCGGGCGTGATCGGCCTACGGGCTAGGGGATCACCTACTGTTGCCCTGGGAGATGTCCCACACACCTGGGAGATTCCCGTCGGGGTGTCAGAGAGGACGTGGTTCTCCTGGCCGTCTGTTTTTCTGAATTGGGCTCGCCTGCCTCGGTGGAAGCAGGCACTTGTCAGTCTTTGTCTGTGTATTTTCAGTATCTGTTTTGTCTTGTTTGCGACTTTGACGATGGGATAGACCATATCTACTCCCCTAAGTTTGACTTTACTCTCGAGCGGGTATTGTTTGTCTCCCTCTTTGTCTGTTTTCTGTCCTCCTCCTCTTTTGTGGCGCCTACTTATGGTTTTGCTTGCAAGCCTCTGGGCACCTTGGAGGCCTCTGGGCTGCCTGTCTGGGCACTTCGGTGCCATCTGTCTGGGCACTTTTGGTGCCGCCTGTCTAGTAGGGTTCACGGCAGGTAGACGTACCTGAACGCTGTGGTCACGGAGGGATGGAGGGACTGAGGCCGATGCGGCAGGGTCACCTGGTTTCTGAGTCTGTGGAAGGGACAAACTCTTTGGTTACACCCGCCACTTGTGGCAGGGGTGGCAGGATCTGAGTTGTCTGTAACCCAGCGCAGCTGCAGCTGGCTGGGAAAGTGTTCTATGTCCATAGAAGGGACAAATCTGTTCTGTGTCCATGGCAGGGACGAGCTGTGTATTGGTTGTTGGTTGTATGCGCTGGCCACCCATGGCAGGGGCGAGCTGGGGCGAATTGTTGTCTTCTGTTCTGTTTTGTGTTCTGTGCTCTTAAGACTGAAACTGACTGACGACGGGTTGTTTGTTTGTTTGTTTGTTTGTTTGTTTGTTTGTTTTGGACATCGGACAGATTCATCCAGTTAAACATGGAAAAAGTTAGGAAAAAAAAAAGGTG
>CM052702.1:10513167-10529705 GCA_028551405.1 Uromys caudimaculatus
CAGCAATACCAGGCTTTGGGGGAACACGACAAACAGGCTACGATGATACAGAAATATAGTTCTAAGATTAGAACTAGGCACTAGAAGAAGTGGGGAATGAAAGACCTGACCCCCTTATGAGGAAAGTTAGACCCCTAGCACACTTGGAGCCAGAAACAGAAATAGGACTGAAATTGCATGCTTGGCCAATCCCCACCTGGCTGGATTCTTCCCCCTAAGAAACTGGTGACCTTGGCCTGGCCCCAGGGCCAGAGGCACAATGTTCCAGGAACTAGCTAACCACAAAAAATGTTTGCGCAACTGCCTTGTGACTAACTTAGAACATTCTGTACTTCCCCATAACGCATTTTTTTCCTGTTCTTGTGGTTTTTTCCTTTAAATACCCCTGACTTCAGCTGCTCAGGGTCAAACTCCTCTGCCCCTGCGTGGGACAGGATCTTGACCCCAGTGCACTGGTCCCCCAAATAAACCTGGTGTGATTGCAAAAAAAAAAAAAAAACAGGAACAAGACAAGGCTGCTGACTCTCTCCCTATATATTCAATATAGTACTTTAAGTTCTAGCTAAATCAATAGACCACTAAAAGACACAAGGAAATACGAGTTGAAAAGAAAGGAATCAAAGTGTTATTTGGAGATGATACAATAGTGTACATAATCTATTCCAAAAATTCTACCAGGGAACTCCTACCATTGATAAACAGTATCTGGATACAAGATTAACTCAAAATGATAAAATTCAATAGTCCTCCTGTATACAAATGGCAAATGGGCTGAGAAAAACATCAGAGAAATGTCACCCTTTACAGTAGCCACAAATAATATAAAATATCTATCTTGTCATAACCAAGAAAATGAAAGACTTGCCTGATGATAACTTCAAATCATTAAAGAAAGAAATTGAAGAAAATATTAGAAAATGAAAGATCTCCCAAGCTTATGGATCAGGAGGATTAACATAGTAAAAATGGCCATCCTCCCTAAAGTAATCTAGAGATTAGCTGCAATATCCATCAAAATTCCAACTCAATTCTTTACAGACCTTGAAAAGCAATACTCAACTTCATATGTAAAACCAAAAAGCCCAGGATAGCTAAAACAGTCTTGAACAATAAAAGAACTTCTGGAGGTATCACCATCCCTGATTTCAAGTTGTACTACAGAGCAATAGTAATAAAAACTGCATGATATTAACATAAAAAACAGAGATGTTAATCAATGAAATCGAATCAAAGACCCAGATGGAAATCCACATACATATAGATACCCAATTGTTGATATGGAAGCCAGAAATAGACAATGGGGAAAAAGCATCTTCAGATGGTAACTGGTAACTGGTAACTGGTTGTCTACGTGTAGAACAATAAAAATAGATCCATATTTATCACCCTGCACAAAACTCAAGTCTAAGTAAATAAAAGCCAGATACAATGAACCCGATGGAAGAGAAAGTGGAGCAATAGCCTTGAACACATAGGCAAGAGACAACCTCCTGAACAGAATACCAATAGTGCAGGCACTAAGATCAACAACTAATAAATGGGACCTAAAACACTGAAAAACTTCTGTAAAGCAAAGGACACTGTCAATAGGACAAAACAGCAGCCTACAAATGGGAAACGATTTTCACCAACTCTCCATCTGACAGAGGACTAATATTCAATTGCAACTGAGGCTGCACCCTCACCAATGGCCTTCCACAGCCTCTCACAGTGCCCAGGCCTCAGCTGCTCTTCACGACTCCTTCATGCCTTCAAAACCAGTACCACCTGGGTAACTCTTACACATTACCAAGTCCTGCCACAGCACAAGGTACAACCCTGGCTATCTCTGGAACGCAGCCTCTGTGCTCTCAGAAAACACTTCTCAGAAGATTTCACCCTAGTGATGCTGGTCTCTTCTTAATCACTGCTAATATCTTATTAGCTCCAGCTAACCAGTGTGAATAGTCCCAGCAATGCAATGGTTTTGCTTTAGTAGTTCTGATATCTTGTTAATCACAGCTGATTTCTTCAGCCCCAGCTAACCAAAACCACAGAATCTTAAATCAAACTAGCAATGGCCCTGATAGGAGTCTTTAATCTTCCCTCTGAAATTTCACAAGCCAGGCCTCCATCTTCTGCACTATTCTCAACATTATCTTCCAAGCTCCTACAGAACACCCCACATAGCTTTTAACATCCCATTGGCTCTTCTATCTCAAAGTTCCAAAGTCCTTCCACAGTCCTCCCCAAAACATGGTCAGGTTGTCACAGGAATACCCCACTATGCTGGTACCAATTTGTCTTAGTCAGGATTTCTATTCCTGAGCAAACATCATGACCAAGAATCAAGTTGGGGAGGAAAGGGTTTATTCGGCTTACACTTCCACTCCTTTCTCTGTGAGAACTTCAGCTTGTGTCAAGTTGACACACAAAACTAGCCAGTACAGTGGCTATCAATCCATTACCTATTACCAACATGATGTTGCAAAACAGTCAACTTCAATAGGCTTACTGCTTGCTCAGCTAGGTTTGGCTAATTGGCTCTGCCAATTTGGTCTGGTTCATTCACATGACTAAGAATCACCTGACTCTTAACTGGAATAGCATCAGATGGAGAACTTGGCTTTGCTGCAGATATCACCCTGCAATGGGCTACATGGGCACATTCTCATAATGACTTCAGAAATGCAAGTGGAGAGTGAAAAGACATTTTGGGACTCCGCTCAGGATAGCACAGCAATCTTACCCCTCCTCTATATTGACAAGCACAGGTATAAAGGAAGGATGAAGACCTGACCTGCTTTATGAGAATAAGTGATAGCTCGTATTGCATAGGCTCAGGATGAGATGGAGAGTATGGGCTGTGGGTGGAGACAGTGCTCTCCTAATGCTTTGGGTTCATTGGGTTGCACATGATTCCTGTTTGTTCAAGTGAGGAGCAGTAATAATTCCCATTGTAGTTGATTCTTCTGTATCTCATCTTCCCTTGGTTCTTTGACTACATTTGTTAAATTGTCCCCTTCTATAAATTTCAGCCAACGGGCACCTTTGGATGTGTTGTCTACTTTCTGCTAGGACCCTAATTGATGCAGTTTTTTGAAGACTGTCAATGGGGGCCCTAATTGATGCAGTCTCTTGGAAACTGTCAAATAAGAGTAAGATGTTAAAAGCATCCATATTGGAGCTAGAGAGATGATAAGAAAGATGGCTACTCTCTAGGATTGCCTCTTCATCTACAGTTTCATCCACAACCAAGAAGAGCCCCTCCATGTTCTCCAGCAGAGCTAGCTTTTCTACATTTTCCTCAGCACCTGGCTCAGGGAGTTGAAGAGGCAGTTGAGAACAGCCATAAGCATCAATTCACTTTCATAGGCGCTGACAATCACATAGAAATAGAGATCGATGCTACTTTTATAGGCCACTGGCATCCCTTCGAACAGGACAATTTCACTATCCATCCAATCCGTCTTGTTGCAAATGTTTGTTTCAAAGGCCTTTTGCTCCTTGACACTGGGACAAGTGTTGTCATAGTACTTGGCAAAGAATCTGTCTCCATCATTCTCCAGAATCAGGGTGACCTTGACAGTGTACAAGAAGTGCCTCTATCTTGCTTTCAGCTGCTGCTAATGTTCATTATCTTTTCCTTTTCTTATTTTGTCTATGAATCTAGGCTATGTGATTTATTTTGAAATTCTTTATTTAATCAATTGTTGGTAATCTACAAATCCATATAGTTTAAGTCTATGTTTTTCAATTCCTGACTGTATTTGCTATGATTCTCAAAAAAGAAAAGATTGAAATATTAACCAATCCTAAAAAAAAAAAAAAAAAAAAAAAAAAAAAAAAAACACCACAGGAAAGAACAATGTGAAGGTAGCAGCTATGAAAATAACAGCTCTGTGAATGGGCAGGAACGACAGGTTAGTGGTTAAGAGGGGGAGTACTGCTCTTGAAGAGGACCAGAGTTGGATTTCAGCACCAACTGGCAGCATCTATTCATCGACCACCTGTAACTCTAGCCGCAGGGGGCCTGGTGCCTTCTTCTGGCCTCTGTGGGTACTGTATGCATGTGCACAAATCCACACACATACATATAACTAAAACTAAATTCATTTAAAAAAAAAAAAAAAAAAAAAAAAAACCTTTCTCTGAAGCTTCCTCCTGAAGCAGAGGGAACAAATACAGAGACTCACAGCCAACATAATGCAGAGAGTGAGAGACACTGGAACACTCAGCCCTAAATAGGATGTCTCCATCAAATCCCTCCCTTCAGAGATCAGGTAATCATGTAGAAGAGGAGGCAGAAAGAGTGCAAGAGCCAGAAGGGATGAAGGACACCAAGAAAACTGACCCAACAGCATCAATGGGCATGTGAATGCACAGAGACTAAGGCAGCACCCAGCGCCTTCGCATGTCTACACCAGGTGGTGTCCTAGAGCTGAAAGAAGAGGACACATGCCCCCATCCCTAACTCGAAAGCTACCTCCAAATGATAAACACTTAAAAAGGAAAATTTACTTTCTCCAAAGGGAGTCTCACTGGAGAAACAAACTACTCGTAAGGGTAGGCGCATGCCCAACAGTAGATGGCCAACAATTAATGAACTCCAGAGCATCTTTGGAGGTTCCTTGTCACATCACATCTGGGCATTTCCTTAAAAAAATCTTATTTATTTTATCTTATTTACATTTTTCTTCTCTCTTTTATCCTATAGGTCCTTTGTGAATATATTATGGCTTCAAGTTTAGTGTTTTTATGGGATTCCTGAGTGTGTGAATCAGTGGGTCTCTGTTCCTTGTGCCTTTTCTTGGGCTTCTTTCCCCTCTGTTAGCTTTGTCCTGAACTGATGTGTTAGTTTTTGTTTTATCATATTTTATTAATATCCCTTAAAGGCAGGTTTATTTTCTAATGAGTAATAGAAAATGGTAGGTCCAGGTGGAAGGGGAATTGGGGAGGACCGTAGAGGAACAGAAGGAGGATAATCCTTAACCAGAATGTAATATGTAAAAAACAATATTTTCAATAAAAATGATAAAACTTGGCACTAAAAATAAAAAAGTTAAAAACAAATAACAAAACAAAAGCAAAACAAAATAAACCAACTCCTTTCTGAACACAATCTTTATTCATTTCTTTTTTAGACAAAGTCTTACTATGAATCCTTAGCTGGGCTGGAACTGTCTATATAGACCAGACTGGTATTGAACTCCTAGAGATCCTCCTGATTCTGCCTCCTGAGTACTAGGGTCTTGACTACTAGGCTCTTCAGTACTAGGGCTAAAGGTACGCACCACCATCCCTGGCTTTTCATTCATGTGTTTTTGGTTGTTTTATATAGCTGAAGTTAAAATTAAATTCTCCCCAAATGGACATGTAATCTATATAAACTGACCAAACATGAATGAACATGGCATCCTATTAGCTCAATAAACTTATAGAGAAAAGGACGTTTCAATTGGATTTGAATCTTGACTGTAGATGCCTTATAAGGTATTCTTAGATTTCCATATTCATTTGTTCTTCCCTTTATCCCTCCTCTCCACCGGATCCCTATTGTTCTCATCCCCACCAGTCTCTAATCCACCGGAGAAATCTATTCTCTTTCCCCTTTCCAAGGAGATCCATGCATTCCTCCTTGAGCCCCCCTTGTTACTTAGCCTCTCTGGGTGTGTGATTATACCATGGTTATCCTTTACTTAACAGCTAAGTTCCACTTAAAAGTGAATACATACCATGTCTATCATTCTGGGTCTGGGTTACTTAACACAGAATGATTTTATCTAGTTCCATCCATTTGCCTGCAAATTTCATCTTCCCACTGTTTTTAACAGCTCTATTGTGTAAATGTACCACATTGTCTTTATTCATTCTTTGGTTGAGGGAGATTGATTCCAGTTTCTGGTTGTACTGGCTAGTTTTGTGTGTCAACTTGACACAAGCTGGAGTTATCACAGAGAAAGGAGTTTCAGTTGAGAAAATGCTCCATGAGATCCAGCTGTAAGGCATTTTCTCAATTAGTGATCAAGGGGGGAGGGCCCCTTGTGAGTGGTACCATCTGTGGGCTGGTAGTCTTGGGCTCGATAAGAAAGCAGGCTGAGCAAACCAGGAGAAGCAAGCAAGCCAGTAAGGAACACCCCTCCATGGCCTCTGCATCAGTTCCTGCTCCTTGACCTGCTTGAGTTCCAGTCCTGACTTCCTTGGATGATGAACAGCAGCATGGAAGTGTAAGCCAAATAAACTCTTTCCTCCCCAACTTGCATCTTGGTCATGATGTGCAGGAATAGAAACCCTGACTAAGACAGCCACCTTCATCAATTATCTATCCCATGGTCTCTATTCTCTTCTACTGGCACAAAATCTTTTACCTAATGAGATGCTCCAAACTTTTTTATTCTACAGGCTTCAGACCTCCACTGAGGTTCAGTGGAGCTTCAGTTGATTGCTATGTCAAATCACAGGACTCCTGAGTGAACTTTCTAGGTCACAAACATAGCCTCTTGTCCTTATTGTGTAACAGAAAGTCCTTTTCTTTGGTAATTTCAAACAACCACTTCCCTCTTCTAATGGTAGATTCATTAACTTAAATTGGCTATTGGAATAATAACGTCGTCACTCGCTTCCTTAGTACATTTTTTTTCCTCAGGGGAATTAAGATCTCCAAGCTTTCTAAGGCAAAGCTTTTGAGTTTAGTATGTGAAAACATTTTTGGGTAGGTTGATAGATGTCACAGTAAGATGGATGTGATCGCTGCAGCCTCCTGGGTAAAAGGTAAGTGCTGAGGCAGTATGCATTGACCATGTTTACATTATTTCTAGCTTCCTTGGACAACTGGCCAATCAGCAGTCTGTTCTTTCAGGTAGACCTCTATCTGAGCCTTAGGTTGATCTTTCTCAGTCTTTACTAGTACCTTAGTTCCTTTCTTGCCACTGTGACAAAATAGCCAACAGCCAGGAGCCTGCATGGCCTGGAATGGGCTTGAAGTGGGACACAGCATAGGATGAAGCTGTAAAGACTGATGGGGTCTGGCCTTCTTGCTCTCTGACTGTATCGAATGCTTTGCTGATAACTTCTAAAAGATCCTAAAAACTTAAACACTGGCTTCTTTTCACTTTAACTCTGTGCTTTATTAAACATTATACCACTCTGTGCTTTATTTAACTCTTTATGCTTAAATAAGTGCTAGGGAAACTTAATCTCTTTCTTGCTGTTTTGTAAGAACATTAAGCGCTAAAACATTAACTTTTTATTAACTCGTTGTTACTTGTGCTTTAATGAGCACTAATATCTGGCAAATAACACATACTGTTTAGCAGCAGGGAATTAAGTAAAATGATTTATTGCTAGTGCTCTGTTCCCTGGTGAATCAGCCAGAAGCCTCTCTGGTTTATCTGGTTTACTCCTTGTGAACCAGAGAGGAGGGAAAGAAAATGAATTAAGATGCTTTGTACAGGCAAATATGCACAGACACATATACATTCAATCATTCATACACCCATACTCTGGCCTAGTCTGACCATCTGTAAAATCAACTCAAGTATTCATGCATGCTTACACCCTACACACAAATATATAGGCAAAAGGACATGCACATTTGGATGGATGGATGGATGGATGGATGGATGGATGGATGGATGGATGGATGGATGGGGCAAAGCTTCCCAAGCCAAACCATCCAACTAACAATCAACCAACTTTATTTTTTTCTAGTCTTTTTATACTTTCGTAGAAAAAGAAGTTCTTTAGAAAATTACTTCAGAGATAAAAGGTTACATAAAATGGGAGTTATAAAAGGATGTTGATAGTAAGTTCAAAGTAGTGTTTCATTATAATATGCTCATTAAAAGTTCAAAGCAACAGTTTTTACATGGCCTTGCCTTATCATAGAGCACACTTGTGACTTTACTCTTGGACCTAAATATTTTCCCTTGAACACAAAATCGTCCCAAGTCTATTTCTCATTCTAGTGTGATTATGAAAGCTCATTTGATTTCTTAGTATGCAGGCTTTACTTACTATTCTGAGGAGTGGGCACATTCTATTCTTGATTCTAACTTTATTACATATTTCTAGCAACTAAGACCATCTCTAAAAACTTTCTTCTTAAAATTATTTGAATCAAATCTTGAATTCTATAGAATTATTATCTATTTGTCTACATAGCGTAATTACAAGATAGTACATCTTCGTAAGTCTGCAGAGATCTGCTCAAAAGTCCGGGCTAACACCTAGTGATAGTTATACATTTAATAATAGCAGAAAATGCATATTAATAGCAGGAATCTTTCCTAAAATAGATTTCTCCTGGGCCTTGCCTATTGTAGCCATCTTAGATTTTAATCCAAGGCCGATCATCTCAGGAAGATCGCCTGCTAGTTTTCAGCTTTTTCTATGATGGCTCCTGGCAGCCAACAAAAGAAACTTGAGAAAGGAAAGGCTTATTTTGGCTCTCAGGTCAAGAGTACGGTCCATCATGGTGTAGAAGTCATGCAGTAGGAGTTTGAGGTGGCCAACAAAAAGCAGAGTGTGATGACCTCTGGAGTTCAGCCTGCTTCTTTTTCCTTGGTCCAGCAGTCACAGAGGGATTTCTAATCTCAATTAATATAATTGAGAAAATCTCTCATAGGCATGCTTGGGCACTAACCTAATTTACTAAGCCTTCAAAGACAGACCCAGATATTCTAGAACCTGTCACGCTGACTCAATATTACTCATGGAACCTGGTTTCTAAGTCAGCAGCTTGGGTGACTGTGAGGATAAAAATGGGGCTGCAGACAGATTCTGTTGGTGTGATCCATTGTTATACTCCCTATGCCACAGGACAAATTCTGTAGTCAGAGGAAATAGGTATGGAAGACAGCATTGAGGACAAAGTATCTGTGGACTCAGTGGTTTCTCTGAAGCTACTCTAGTAAGAAAAGTAGACACATATTAAAAACGTTTCTGTAAGGACCTGTCACTGGTCTTCCCCCATGAAAGGTACTCAGAGCAGTCAAAGGGCCAGGATTCAGTGTTGGCTCCAGGAAACAGTGCCATATTAGGGCTGAAAGCTGGTTTATACTAAGGGCAAATTGGGAAGGAATAAGAGTTGGGATAAGAAGCCCATGGTTTTGAGTTGTGCGTCCATGTGTTATGATACTTTCGTATCATAATTCACACTTTGTAACTGAATGCATTGAGTAGGCCCAGGGGAAGAGAAACAATCATTTCCAGGATTTACTCTCTTGAAAACAACAGCATCTTCTTAGTGAAGGCCCGTGGTGGACTTTCAATTTCACCTGTTCACTGCAAAGATAAACACCATTCGCCTTCCAGCTCTGCCCACTCAAGGGCTCCTGCTGTGTATGTTTTCACCCATTGGCCTGATTGTCAAACCTCCAGGACCGTTACTTCCAAGCCCCTTATTTGACACAGCATTGGCCACTTCCTAAAAGTCTGAGGAAATAGGTCTTTCAGGCCTGATGTCCTCCAGCATGAAACAGACAAATAGCTGAGTTCTTCCTCCTGAACGCCTGCCCAGTGGAAGGTTTTCCTTCACTCTGTCAGGACTAACCTGAAGCAGGACACTCACGCAACCATTGTCTATACTCAACTGGTGTCATTGTAGTATGTGCCTACTCTGAAACTCAGCCATGTGATTCCTTCCTTGTCGCAACCCTCGACCAGCAAGGATGACGCAACACTCGGAGATCTTCGCAAAGCAGTTTATTCAGGCGTTGTTCAGGATTCTTCTGCCCCCGTACTATCGGTCCCTAGCTTATAAGCTTCACTCATCACCAATCGCACAATGCTACGTGGCAGGCAGGCATAGGTTGCCAAGAGGCAACCAGCAACCCATAATAGTTGTTTACGGCAGGAACACAGGAAACAGACGCCATCTTTAAGGCGCAGCCGTTACCGCTCACCACACTTCCTTCGTTTAACTAGTTAAAAGGCATCTCCATGATCTCCAGATATGAGTTACAGGAGGGATAGAAAAGCAGTGGGAGCAAATGCTTTGGCAGTTTTGGCTCCATTCATAGAAAATGGTTTGTGTTTCCAGTACAATAGAGCAGTGGTTCTCACCTTTCTAATACGATGACCCTTAAATACAGTTTCTTGCATTGTGGTGACCCCCAACTGAAAAATTATTTTGGTTGCTACTTCCTAGCTGTAATTTTGCTACTGTTATGAATCATAATGTAAATACCTGTGTTTTCCGGTGGTCTTAGGCAGCCCCTGGGAAAGGGTTATTCTACCCTCCAAAGGAGTTATGGCCCACAGGTTGAGAAGTGCTGCTCTAGAGTCTAGCATTTGGCTACAAAAGCAAACAGTCTAGGTTGGTGGATCAGATAAGCTGACAATAGTCCATACAATACTACTACAGTTTCTTCTTGTTCTGTGGCCAGGAATTCAGACTACAAAGGCACAATGGTAAAGGAGGATCTGGGGTGCATGCGTGTGTCTTGGTTTTGTTATTGTTGTGTAGTTGTATGGGGTTTGTTTGCTGTGGCCTCAAATTTAAGACAATCTTCCTGCCTCTGTCACCATAATTAAATGATAAGCATGCACCACTGTGTCCAGCTTTTTTGTTTGTTTATTTTTGTTTGTTTTGAAATGGGTCTTACAGTGCTACCTAGGCTGGTCTCAAGTTATCATCTTGCCTCAGTTTCTCACATAGCTGGTGTTACATCTGGCATGCCTCACTTTTTTTTCTTATTCGTTTTTTTAATTGGTTATTTTATTTATTTACATTTCAAATGTTATCCCCCTTCCTGGTTTCCCCTCTGCAAACCCCCTATCCCATCTTCCCTGCTTCTGTGAGGGTGCTCCCCCACCCACCCACTCCCCATTCCCACCTCACCTCCCTAGCATTCTCCTACGCTGGGGCATTGAGCCTCCATAGTACCAAGGGTCTCCCCTCCCATCAATACTAGATAAGGCAATCCTCTGCTACATATGTAGCTGGAGCCATGGGTCCCTCCATGTGTACTCTTTGGTTTGTGGTTTAGTTCCTGGGAGCTCTGGGGTCTGGTTGGTTGATATTGTTGTTCTTCCTGTAGGGTTGCAAACCCCTTCATCTCCTTCAGTTCTTTCTCTAACTCCTCCATTGTGGTCTAAGTGCTAAGTACGATCTGCGTCTGTATTGATCAGGCTCTGGCAGAACCTCTCAGGAGACAGCTGTACAAGGCTCCTGTCAGCAACCTCTTCTTGGCATTAGTAATAGTGTCTGGGTTTGGTGTCAGCAGTTGGGATAGATCCCCAGGTTGGGCAGTGTCTTAGTCAGGGTTTCTCTTCCTGCACAAACATCATGACCAAGATGCAAGTTGGGGAGGAAAGGGTTTATTGAGCTTACACTTCCATGCTGCTGTTCATCATGAAAGGAAGTCAGGACTGGAACTCAAGCAGGGCAGGAAGCAGGAGTTGATGCAGAGGCCATGGAGGGATGTTCCTTACTGGCTTGCTTGCTTCTCCTGGCTTGCTCAGCCTGCTTTCTTATAGAGCCCAAGACTACCAGTCCACAGATGGTACCACTCACAAGGGGCCCTCCCCCCTTGATGACTAATTGAGAAAATGCCTTACAGCTGGATCTCATGGAGGCATTTTCTCAACTGAAGCTCCTTTCTCTGTGATAACTCCAGCTTGTGTCAAGTTGACACACAAAACCAGCCAGTACAGGCAGTCTCTGGATGGCCTTTCCTTCAATCTCTTCTCTGAGGCAAGGTGTTTCACAAGCCTGAAGCTCTGGACTTGCTTGCTGGTCATTGAGATCTCTTGGATCTACCTGTCTCCCTACCTCCTACCACTGTGGTCACAGGTATGTGCCTGACATTTTTTGTGAGTCTAGTATCTGAATTCAGGGACTCATGTTTGCATAGTAAACATTCTACCCACTGAGCCATCTCACCAGAGCCTAGAATTGACCTTTATTGATTTTCTCAATGTGCTCTCCTGCTCTCTGGCTCCTACCTATGTTTGGTGAACAGAAGGTACTGGCTAGATAATTTATGATCAGAGTCATTCACTTGACTCTCTACCATAGGGTCAAAGATTGGATACACTCCACTGCTGAATGGCATAATAATTCCCATTTTATAGCTACGGCCATGTTCTCTAGATGTCCTTAACTACCCACTTGTTAACTCTTCAAGTCTGTATTAGTTTGTGTGAAGCGCTTTAAGAAAACATCACCATTAGGTAGTTAAACAACAAAGACTCATCCCTGCAGTTCTGGAGAGAGAGTCTGAAGTCCAAGGGTTGTGGGGCCTTACTCCTCTTTTGGAGGCTCTGAGTCAGATATGTTAGATGCTTCTTCATGGCTTCTGCTCCTTGACATATAGTAGCTATTATCAGACAAATTTCTGTGAGCATTGTGATGCGGTGTTCTCTATGTACGTTCCTACCTGTATGTTCTCTATATAGGTATACCAGTCATGTTGAATTAAGGCCTATCTAACAAAGTGTGACTTCAGATGAATTTATTCACAGCTACAAAGGCAGTACTTCCAAAGAAAGCCACATTCTCAGCTTCTAGGAAGGAAAATTACCTTAGGAGGACACTATTTGACTTAGCACAAAGTTTCCAGGTTCTAATGATTTTGGGTCCAAACCCTTTTTTTTCTGCTGCTACATATCATTCTTTTATTTAATCACCTTAATTATCCAAATTGATTACCATCTGCTTCTGTCCAGAACTAATAGAGGGCTATTACGATTATCAAGGTTACAAGCTTCCAAGGGAGAGAAGCAATGATACCCATCTATAACACCAAGAACCATGACAATTACCAGTATGACTAGATATGTATAAAGGTGCAATAAGTGGCATTCACATATCCATGGCAACCAACATCTGTCTAATTAGATTTAAAGCCCACCCAAAAGGAGAAAAATCATGCCTGGTACTGGAAATGTAGCCAGCTTTTCAGGGCTAGTGAGGTCATAGACTTTAGAAAACTAATTTGTTATTGCCACTTTGATAAATCAGTAGAGTTCCTAATTACATTCTATATTTTTATCCTTACCACCTAAGTGTAGCTGCCACACCTAATCAAAGAAGCCTCTCTTAAGAGCAAATGAAAACCATCATAGAAACCCACAACTGAACATAATGCAAAAATTAACAGATCATGAGGAGCCAAGCCCCAGTGGATATATCTACACCACCGTTCCTTAATCTGTGGCTCATGGAACACTGCAAAGAGTAGCCTGGAAAGAGTGTAAGAGTCAGTGTATCACAAGTCTTGTACAAAATAGTCTTTTACAATAGAAATGGCTGCAAAAACAAGACTGGAACAACACCAATGGTAATGGATGAGTTCACATAGAAGGCAGGATTTCACGGGGTTCCACCCCTAAATGATGAACTTCAGGCAACTATTGACAGCTGAGAAAAGAATTTCACCTCTACCATGGATTAGCCCTGTTATTGGTTGTCTAATGCAGAGAGTTGAGCCTCAAAATCATATAAACACCAACAATAAAAATGGACTCAACAGATTGTATTTATATATTTGGGCTCACGTATACATACATATATATATATATGCATTATGTAACCAGGTGAAAGAAGAAGAGGCTATCAACTTGAGATTTGGGTGTGTGACAGGAGGGGTTGGAGAGAGAACAGGGGAAGAAGGTGATGTAATTCTATCTCAATTTAAAGCATTAAAAGAACATAAAAAGTATTTGGACATTTAAAAAAGATTATCAAGGTCTCAGAGCTAAAGGAATAGCTCAGTAAAATGGTTGCTATACAGGTGTGAGGACATGAGTTTAAACCTGGACACAGCAGTATAGACCTGTAGTCTCAGATCTTTATAGACAGAGAGAGTTACTGGGGCTTGCTGGCCAGTTAATGGACCAGAATCAGTGAGATCCATGTTTAGTAAGAGACTGTGTCTCAAAAATTATGATGAAGAGTGATTGAAGAAAATCCTTGATGTCAGCCTCTGGTGTCCAAATGCATGTGCCCTACACACACACACACACACACACACACACACACACACACACACAAATATGGGGGGAGGGTGGGAGGGAGAGGGAGGGAGGGGAGAGGGGGGAGGGAGAGGGAGGGAGGGGGAGGGGGAAGGGAGAGGGAGGGAGGGGGGAAGGGAGAGATGTACATGCATATGAAAGAGAAACCCTGTATTGGCCAGTTCTGGAGTGCCCACAGGATAGTTAAAGCTGGCTCCTGGCACTGAGTATCTGCATGTGTGATCTACTCCCACTTGACAACATTTCAGTGGTCTGAGCACTTCCTCTGTGCATCAAACTCTGGAGCCAAAATTGTATCCTAGAATGCCTCCACTTACCCATTCTTGGCTCATTTGACACAGAACCTGTCGGGAACCAATGGATCTGCAGCTTTCTTATTAGCCTGAGAAAAGCCATCTTTGAGAGAAGTTAGGCTTGTAGGTAGAAGTAGGCCTGAGTTTCAGGTTCCTGAGAACTAGGCTTCTGTTTAGGTTCTGTCTCCTAGGAGATGGATCCTTTCCCAGGTCAGCGTGACCCCTTTGCGGTTAGGTGATCAGCAGAGCATGGATAGTTGCCTTAGCAACATGTCCTGGTGGCTGGGAACCTGTACTTCTTGGAATCTCCCCACCCCTATAGCATTGTCTAAAGCCCCAATAATATTGTTTAAGAGTCCTTCTATATTGTTTAAGATTCTCATACTTCCTTCTACTTGTACCCTATAAAAAGCTTGGACATAAAGTTCATCTTTGTGGCTTGATCAGACCCCTGTCTTGCCACAACTCTACACTTGTCTCTGTCTCTTTTTGTGCAGTGGTCGTCGCCCCTCAGGACCCCCGTTCAGTGTCCCAGTGGGCTGGGGCAATTGGCGCCCGAACAGGGACCTGACGGAGGCGGCTCCCCCCTGCGATGATCACTCATGGTGAAAAAGTCCCGGCCGGAGTGGAAAGTGGTGAAGGGCGACACTGATGCAGCTAATGCGTGCCTCCACGGAGTGAAAAGTGGTGAAGGGTGACGCTGACCCAGCAAACGCCGTGCCGCCACGGAGTGGTGAGTGATTACTTAGAGACATAGGTTTAAGTTGGTCAAGTGTAGAGATGGGACAAAATCTCAGTGCTCATGAATTGTTTTTGAAAGGGATAAAAGATATAGCACCTTTAATTATAGGATAATGTGTTTTCTGTATGTGTTCAGAGTTATGCTAAAATCTAGATAAGTAAAGGTAATTCTTATAGGTGCTTTTGGTCTTTGGATCCTGACTAGAGATGGTTTATATCCTAAATATGAGAGAATGGGTTAAAAAAAAAAAGGGCAAACCTCCCCGACTGTCCAGGGAAGAAAAATGAATGTGAGCTATTTTGGAGCTCTCCTGGGGGCGACAGAGGATCAGGAGACATCTTGGCTCCTCTCTTGCTTCCGGGTCTCTTAGGTAGGATGTCTGAGTCCCTTTGGGACATCTAATTCTCTTTCCTCTCTCTGTATTGTATGTTCTTGGTACACCAAGCTGTTCATGTGTCAAAACTGACTGTTTTATGTTAAGTCTGTGTTGTATGAAGGGAAGTCGTTCTATGTTTATGTTGAAAAGAAAAGAAAAATTGGTTAAAACTATATCCACTAGCTATCTACCCCTTGATTTAGCTTAACTTGTTTTAAAGAGCAGTCTCACTTGGCTGCACCTGTGGCTGGGAGTCAGGCCAGAGGCTTAATTATCTGCACAAGCCACTCTTAAAGAGGACAGCAGCTTTTTGGCTTCTATGGTAAGGGAGCTGATGGCTGCTTATCCTAGAAAATTTTCTCTGATTGTTGGGTTCAATAAGTAACAAGGTGTTCCTCTCTTGAAATTGCAACTAGAAAAAAGTTAAATTTTGTCTGATCTAGATAAGTAAATGTGTGGTTACTTCATTTTTACTTTTGATTGGTTTTAAAAGTATAAAAATGTTTTACATGTTTTAGTTATAGAGTATTGGCTTATATATTATTGGGTATGATTAAAGATATGTAACTTTGGTAACAGAAAGTGGGCTTAAAACTGACAACTCAGTGTATGAGTTATTTTAGGCAACAAAACGTGACATGAGCCAACCTAGGGAAACAGGTCTTTAAAGATACATTTAAATTGGGTAATATTTTATGTAATTTTTATTCTAGAAATCAGACTAAGATTTAAGACAATGTCTCTTTGAGGTATTGAAAGCTCCACTGTCATATATCCAGATATAAGAACTGACAGCCAAATTTTGTAACATAAAAATAATGTTCTTGATATTGATTTTATTGTTTAAAATGGTTGTGCTCTGATGTTACAAAGAGAAACTTAAAAATTATAGTTAAACTGTCAGTGTTCCATTGACTGCAGCTTGCAATTCCGTCAGAGCCTCAAGAAAAAGCAACAGGTAGAATTTTTGGAGATACTCCAGAAAGAGTTCCCTTTGTTATACAATTGGCTTATGAGAATGCTAATGCAGCCTGCCGCTGCTATTGGACCATATAGAACAGAGATAAACTTAGATAGATATTTTCATCTTTGTGCAGAAATCCAACCCTCATACAATCAGGGTCTGGCTATGGCTTGCTGCCTTACAGGGGACCACTGTACAAACAAT